>OY992889.1:30297880-30705380 GCA_963921405.1 Cepaea hortensis | reverse complement strand
TCTTTGATGTGGATAGTAATGCTGTATCATCAGCATATCGAATCTCTGGTATTTCATGACCATCAATATTTAGGGCATCATATTGCTCCCTGGTTATATCATCTCTGGCATTTCTCATTATATTTTCGGCGTACAGGTTAAACAAATAGGGTGACAGCACACAGCCCTGACGGACTCCTTGCTTGATGTCAAACAAATCTGATGTCTCGTCATCTATTATAACCTATGCTTGTCGGTCTAGATCAGATGTTCCAAAACCACGGCCCGCGGGTCACTTGTGGCTCGCCAGCTGTAAGAAAGTAGCACACAAGGCCTCGTTGTTTAATATAAAATATTTTAATATGTTTTTATTTTTTTAAATGCACTCGGAGCGCCCTGTCAGCGTGCGATAATTCCCTCTGCTCGTGGTTGTTATGCTTAGATATCATCGAATGCGCATGTTCAGTTCACAACGAAACGTTATGAAGTTCCCATATCCCAGCCTTGTCGACCAGTTAGAGTGCGCAATGCGCCATGTTGTCGTCTGTTACAACTGTTTAGCAGAGTCGGTTGTATTGTGTTGAAATTAGATTTTTTCAACAAAAATGTACCGTTAAAGCCTATAAACATGAGTGTGGAAAATTTAAAATCAAACAATTACAAAAAGCGAAAATATGAAGGTATTGCTTGTCGTGCATTCAACGAAGATTGGACGGATAAATTTATGTTTATGCCTAGCCGTAGTGCTAAACCAGTTTGCATAATCTGCGGATTTTGTGTTTCTGTTACCAAAAGAAAAAAAAAAATCTGGACCAGACCACACATTCAGACATAAATTCTCAATATCCGATCAGTTCGGAGTTAAGAAAAGATTTCATAGAGAAAGATCTCTGACCAGGCAGCAGTCATTTTCACCAAGGCTAACGAACAGAGCAAGAGTGCTGTTGTTGCAACGTGCGAAGTCGCTCTTCTGTTGGCTCACAAAAAGAAGCCGTTCACCGATGCAGAAAAATTAATCAAGCCTTCCCTTAAAATTGCTGCTAGAATGCTTGACGATAAAAAGTGGGAAACAAAATTTGATCAGATTCCTTTGTCTAATAATACTGTGGCCAGGCGAGCTGAAGAATTAGCCAACGATGTTTATCGTCAAGTAGCAGCAAATATCAAAAATTGTAAATTAATCCACTGACATATCTGACACAGCTCAGGATGCAGTTTTTGTTCGTGCTATAAACGATAATTCTGAAGTCATTGAAGAACTTCTAGGACTTGAATCAATGCATGCAACTACCAAGAGGACTGATCTGTTTGAAACTCTGAAGTTGTGTTTAGAGAAAAACAACGTAGAATGGATCAAATTGGGCAGTGTATGCACCGACTGTGATCCGGATTTGACAGGTAAAATGTATGGATGTCTAGCATTGTTAGAACTGTTTCTTGGCAGCAGTATATTAAAATATCGTTGTATCATTCACCAAGAAGCTGTGTGTGGAAAGTCTGTCAATTTGAAACATGTCATGGATGTTGTTCTGAGATGTGTGAACAAAATTCGAAGTAAGGCGCTAAACAGGCGTTAGTTCAGATAGTTTCTATCAGACTTGATCGAGGAATACGGTGAGCTACTGTTACACTGTGATGTCAGATGGCTATCTAAAAGGAAAGTATCACGTTTCTGGGCTCTGAAAAATAGTATCTATCCGTTTCTGTCTGGTGAAAATGTATTGCCTACAGAACGGGGAATGACCTGGCATTTTTGGTGGCCATCACGTCTCATTTAAACTCTTTAAATGCGAGGATCCGGGAAATAGGGGGGGGGGGGCAATTAAACTATTCACAAATTTGTGCGATGACATTTCTTCATTTAAAATGAAACTACGACTGTTTATCGGACATCAGGGACATCTGACTGAAGGGACTTTAGAGGTGTTTCCAATTTGTGGTGGAAAAGAATTATGACTTGTTACAGTGCAAAGTGAAAGTTGAAAGTCTTCTGGATATCTTTCAGTCGAGATTTCAAGAGTTCACAACAGAGGAGGATAATGTTGCCCTCTTCATAAATTCGTTCGTATTTCCTTATACCAAGCTCTTCCAATTACAGCAAAACCTTCAGCACGAAGTAATTGATTTAAAATGTAATTCTGCACTGAGATGTAAATTTCTGGAGCTGTCTGCTTCCCCTTCAGCTGATCATATGATTTTATTCTGGCTACTATTACCTGTCGAACAATTTGAACATTTGCGTTCATCCCCCCGGAGATACATTTGTCGTTTTTGTTCGAATTACAGAAGCGAGCAGTCATTTTCCCCAATGAACCGTTATAAAAAAAACAAGCAACGTTCCAGACTCACCGACAGTATTCTAGCAGCCATTATGAGTTTGGGCACGACAGATTTGTGCCCAGACATTGGTAAACTGGCATCTGAACTTAAGTAACGGGTTATGAATAACAGTTACAATTGTAAATTAATTACATTAATAGCGATTTTTGAAACTGATAAAAAATTTATTGTTAAATGAAATTTCGAAGGTAAACCAAAAAATGACCGCAGTGTATAACTGACACTGACTGAATTTAAAGTTTTAGAATTGTGTTGACCAAAGTTAAGAAAGGTGTGAGTGATATTGCAGGACTTTCATAATTTTATAAAGTTGTGGTCCGCTTAACTACTGAAAATAGTAGATATGGCCCTCTGCTTGAAAAGCTTGGGAACAACTATTGTATGACCATGGCATAATCAAATATCATGAACAAAGTTGACTCACATGACCAAGGGCCGAAATCTTAGGAGCGACAGGGAGTCTATGCCATCCTGCAAGACACCTGATGATCATGATGGTGGTCGTCTTCAGAACTGAGTGTTCTGTGGGTATCAATGCCCTATGCTCTTTAATCTAAACAAATATATGAGTTGCCTCCACGAATCCACTTGTCAGTGGAAGGACGTCGCGGATGCCTCACAATTTGTCTCCTACTTGTGTCTTCTACAATCATATTTATTCTCTTGATTCCACATCGCTGTCCAGGATGAAAGACCTGGGAGTAAGAATAGGCACAGCCAGACGCGAGAGGTACATCGGGAAAACAAAGCGCCTCGTCAACCAACACAGAACTGGCACTATTAGCCACCGGACGCTGATGCACATGCTGGGTGGGGGGGGGGGCGGAGAGAATCTGAGCACCTATGGAAATGTCCGGAGTGCAATGAAGATACCCCAACTGATAACTGATAACTGATAACTGATTTATTCTCTTTCTTATTCTCCCGTAGTTCATGTCGCAGGCGTTGGCCATCATACCCGTCCACAGTCTGCTGTTTCATGTACTGCCAATCAAGTCCTATACACATGTTCCTGAATGTCATGACGTCAAACTTCTCCCTTGGTTTCCCCCTGCCTCTCTTCCTCTCTAACTTGTCAGACGTAATCCGGCTGTCTCCTTCTCGTGATTGCCAACCAGATACAGAACCCCGGGAGAATATTTCTGTTTAAATTATCATTGCTTATATTTTTATTTTTATTTTATCTGACTCTACACCTTCTTTTCCACCTAACTTCCTTCCGTCCGCCCGCCCGCCCGCTTGCCCGTCCGCCCGCCCGCCCGTCCGTCCGCCCGTCCGTCCGTCCGTCCGTCTTGCTTTCCTTGTTCATCTTATATTTTGTGTTATCTCTTAATATGCTTCAGCTGTTTTCGTTTGTATTACCAATGTTATAAGTACTAGTCGTCCAGAACTGAACGTAAACTTGCCAAGAAATCACAGACAAAAAATAATGGGTTTGACTGCGACGTCCTGTAAAGGATATGCAGCTAATTTTGTAACAATAATTTTACTGTCCTTCTCAGGAAACCCGTGTTAGCTATTATTAGATCCTGTTCTAGACAAGGGTTGACTCAGAGCTCTCCACTGGTGTCCCCTTGTGTGGAAGTATCGCTGGATACGTCAAGACACGTCTACTGCTGTACTTGTCTGTTTCCGGGGTCTTTTGTTAAAATCTCCAATTACAACCAGGTCATCGATTTTACTGGACTGTGCTGGTGGTGTCTGACAGGTGATGGTTGGATGGTTTTTCCTCTTCCTCGCCACAGCACTTTACAAGGGACATAGACTTATTTGCACTGTGGAGGTCGGCATCGTCGAATGGGTAAGATCGCTCGCTCTTAAACTTCCTGTGTGCTGATGCTGGGGTAGCGGGTTCAACCCCTACACCAGTCAGCTGGACTAAAATGTTGACTTCTCGTCCTTGATTTTGGGACGTAAATTACAAGTACCTAAGTAGTGGAATTGGATTCGCCTGATGGCGAGGGACACTGATAATAAGGAAAGATAATCCACTCGTAAAAATCAGTCTAATGTATTTAGTAACAGGCGTATGGACTAGAGAAAAGCCTGCCCCATCTACTTCCCAAGGCATTTCCTTATACCAATTTTATGCGACAAACTATAAACTTTAAACTATGACAGCCATGTAACTAATATGTTATATGAACTATAAAGTTAGTTGCATATCATTTACAGGACGAGGCAGTCAACTCCAGCATTTTTTTGTTTTTGGCTGTTTGTGATTTCCTGGCAAGTTTACGTTCAGTAGTTTGCCATTGCTTTCTGAACCACCGGCACTTCGTATGGGAAGTAACGCACAGCGGTTTGTTGCCAAATCGTCCGCAGCTGTGTTTCCAACGCGGTATGCGGGATTACGAATTGCATTTGCAGCTCCTTCGCCAGAGAGCTCGCTGTTATATGAGCTACTTTAATTTATGTATTGACTGTTCACTATTTAACTGATATAACCTTTGACCAATTATAATCTTGTTTGGAATGCATCGGAAATACATTGATTCTAAACATGACAGATAACGGTTGTTTGATTTAATTGCCTTTCCAGAGAGTCGTCTGACGGAGTTGATATAGTTCTGGACTGTCTGTGTGGCGAAGACACCAACAGGGGAATAGCCATACTCAAACCTATGGGCAAATATATCCTTTATGGTAAACTTTTATGTGCACTTCTTAACTTAGTATCTTAACACTGAATCTTAACACTGTATGTTAACATAGTATCTTACAATTGTATCTTATCATAGTATCTTAACATAGTATCTTACAATTGTATCTTAACATAATATCTTAACATAGCATCTTACAATTGTATCTTAACATAGTATCTTACAAATGTATCTTATCATAGTATCTTAACATAGTATCTTACAATTGTATCTTAACATAGTATCTTAACATAGTATCTTAACATAGTATCTTAACATAGTATCTTAACATAGTATCTTACAATTGTATCTTATAATAGTATCTTAACATAGTATCTTAACATTGTATCTTAACACTGCATCTTAACATTGTATCTTAACATCGTATCTTAACACTATATCTTAGCATTGTATCTTAACATTGAATCGTAATATTGTATCTTAACACCATATCTTAACATTGTATCTTAACATTGTATCTTAACATTGCATCTTAACATTGTATCTTAACACTATATCTTAACATTGTATCTTAACATTGTATCTCAACATTGTATCTTAACACTATATCTTAACATTGTATCTTAACTCTGTATCTTAACATTGTATCTTAACACTATATCTTAGCATTGTATCTTAACATTGTATCTCAACATTGTATCTTAACACTATATCTTAACATTGTATCTTAACATTGTATCTTAACACTATATCTTAGCATTGTATCTTAACATTGTATCTCAACATTGTATCTTAACACTGCATCTTAACATTGTATCTTAACATTGTATCACCCTTTGAACAAGTCCTATAGCAGGAAACTGCCGGTCTGTGAAGTGTTAGGATCATCACATGTTTCAGGCCTGAGTGCCCGGAGCTACAGGTGGAATGTCTCTCCCTCCTGTAACAAACTGCGAGCCCCAGGCATCGAACCCGAGTGTTGATACAGTTTACTATGTTCTTTAGCAAACGGGAAAAATAGGCGGTGGGCGTCGCAGAGAGGTTTAACCTTTCTCTTCTGTAACAAACGATGAGCCCCAGGCATAGAGCCTGAGTGTTGAGGCTGTTTGTTAAATCATAGAGCAAACGTGAAAAAAGGTTTAAACTTTCTCTTGTGACCACAGCATAATGGGTTCGTTACACACGCCGGTTAATTGGATTTAAATACCGACCTCTCGTCCTTGACTTGGGGAGGTACATTACAAGTGCCTGAGAAGTAGGATAGGGTTCGCCTGAAGGCGAGGGACATCGGTAGTAGGAAGAACTAATCCTCGCCCAAAATCAGTCCTAGTGTAGGCACTAGTAGTAGCAGCTACACGTCGTAGTAGTGTGTGTGTGTGTGTGTGTGTGTGTGTGTGTGTGTGTGTGTGTGTGTGTGTTTTACGCTCGAATTCAAAGCGAGCGAACGCAAAAAAAGTTAAGGAAAAAAGAGGGGGGGGGGGGGGGGGGCTCAATTTATAAAATCTATATCTGACAACCAGTGACAGGTAATATTTTTATGTTCTCATCAGCCTCATTTTTATCGTGTGTTTGATTGATTGTTTTTGTCTGATTTCTTGTCGATGTGTTGTTATCACTTTATAAGAACGCGTGACAGTGACATTCGCAGTGTTTGTGTGTAGAAGGAATTCTGTCACACTCTGTCAACAATAGGCTTCAGCAAATGTCTGCGTTTTGTTTTGGTTTTGGTTCATGCAAAGACATATTGATTTCTGTGCTTTCTGTTTTGTTTTAAAATAGCTCTTCATTCTGTGAAGTTAAACATGTAAATGTTAAGTTGATTTGAATGTGCGGGAGAAAGAAGATCGCGAGATCTAAGTTTGACGGCGCTGTAGAGTGTTATTTGGTGCAGCTTCATTTTCCTTCCATCTTTGCTCGTCTTATTTCCCTTAGTGTTTAAAATGGAGCTCAATTGTTGTGTAATTCAACACGTCTTGGCTGGCTACGTCTAATTTCTGAAATCAGTTTACGGTTCCTATTTATTTCTTGTAGGACTTGATCATTGGTGTTTCTGCTCGTCCGTTGCTTTCCTAGTACGCCTCGTTTCTACAACAGAGTGTGATACAGGGTGTATTTTTAATGACTGTGCAGTGTTTGCACATATTGTCGGTCCAAGTTTTGTATTTACCCTATGTAAAGTTCATGCAACATAATATGTAAATACAAAACTTGGACTGGCAATATTTTCAAACACTGCACAGTCATTAAAAATACACCCTGCTCGTGGCTTGGAGGAAACAGACACGAATCCGAGATACAGAAAGTAAAGGACTCTTTTCCGCGACTAGGGGAGTGTTTGATAGATGGTGCTAGTCCCATATTGTTGTTACTAATCGGCACTTGATGGATGATATAGTCAGTGTCACACAGGCCGCCCTCACTTCCCCGGACGTTTCGTCGTACCCAGTTTATCCTGCGTCGACCTGAGGGATAGATCATGTCAGAAGAAGACCGCCTCGGTGGGAACTCGAACACAAGCCTGCAGACACGTGCTCTGGCTACTGCACCAGTGGGGCTCACATAGAGATAAAGATATTTAGATAAAGATATTTAGATAAAGATAGTGAGATAAAAGAGGGTGAGATGAAGACAGTGAGATAAAATACGGTGAGATAAAGACAGTGAGATAAAAGACTGTGAGATAAAGACAGTGAGATAAAAGACAGTGGGATAAAAGACGGTGAGATAAAGACAGTGAGATAAAAGACGGTGAGATAAAGACAGTGAGATACAGACAGTGAGATAAAAGACGGTGAGATAAAGACAGTGACATAAAGACAGTGACATAAAGATAAGGGAAGAGAGAGAAATCCGGAAGAACTCTCCATCTTTCGTCATTTCCCCTATCTCATGCATTGCCACGCTCATTGTGTGTTTAATGCCACGTGTCCGCCTCCATGTTCGTTGACCTTTGCCCCGACTTCCAGGCACGATGTCTTCCATTACTGTTTATTCTAAACCAGAATAGATAGATCATCATGGCCTGGAAGGGCAACATGGTCCGATCGATAAGATCGCTCGCACTTAAACTTCCGATGTGCTGATGCCGAGGTAGGGGTTCAACCATTATACGGGTCAGTTGGACTAAAATAAAATGTGGACTTCTCGTTCCTGACTAGGAAACGTAAATTATAAGTGCCTCAGAAGTAGGAGTGGGTTCGTCTGTTGGCAAGGGACACTGGTAATAAGAAAAGCTAATCCACACCCAAAAAAAAACAAAAAACAATCAAGTGCTACTGGAGGTAATAGCTTGTGTATGGACTACGTTTGAGTTCAAAGAAGCAACAACAACAACAACAACAACAACAACACCATGCCTGGAGAGAATGGTGCGACAGAGAGTGACCAAATGATCTGGCCGACACTCAGTACTTCTAGGAAAGGCCAGAGTTAGACATAATCAGACTGCATATGATACCATTAGTATTCGGACTCTTCGCTGGTTGTTGAAAATAAGGACGAAGCACGTATGGGACTGCCCGGAGTGCTGTGATGTCGGTTCTTGACTCAACTCTGATCGTGGCCAATGTGTGTTTGTTTGTGAGATATGATACAGTTTATGAGGCAGTTCCTTCGGTGTTCATACCTTTAACCCTAGTCAGACCTCTATCCGTAGTCAGACCTCTAACCGTAGTCACACCTCTAACCGTAGTCAGACCTCTATCCGTAGTCAGACCTCTATCCGTAGTCAGACCTCTAACAATAGTCAGACCTCTAACCGTAGTCAGACCCCTAACCGTAGTCAGACCCCTAACCGTAGTCAGACCCCTAACCTAGTCAGACCCCTAACCGTAGTCAGACCTCTAACAGTAGTCAGACCTCTAACCGTAGTCAGACCCCTAACCTAGTCAGACCCCTAACCTAGTCAGACCCCTAACCTAGTCAGACCCCTAACCTAGTCAGACCCCTAACCGTAGTCAGACCTCTAACCATAGTCAGACCTCTAACCGTAGTCAGACCTCTAACCGTAGTCAGACCTCTAACCGTAGTCAGACCTCTAACCGTAGTCAGACCTCTAACCATAGTCAGACCCCTAACCGTAGTCAGACCCCTAACCGTAGTCAGACCTCTAACCGTAGTCAGACCCCTAACCATAGTCAGACCTCTAACCGTAGTCAGACCTCTAACTGTAGTCAGACCTCTAACCATAGTCAGACCCCTAACCGTAGTCAGACCCCTAACCGTAGTCAGACCTCTAACCGTAGTCAGACCTCTAACTTTAGTCAGACCCCTAACCGTAGTCAGACCTCTAACCGTAGTCAGACCCCTAACCGTAGTCAGACCCCTAACCGTAGTCAGACCTCTAACTGTAGTCAGACCTCTAACCGTAGTCAGACCCCTAACCGTAGTCAGACCCCTAACCGTAGTCAGACCCCTAACCGTAGTCAGACCTCTAACCGTAGTCAGATCTCTAACCGTAGTCAGACCCCTAACCGTAGTCAGACCTCTAACCATAGTCAGACCCCTAACTGTAGTCAGACCTCTAACCGTAGTCAGACCTCTAACCGTAGTCAGACCTCTAACCGTAGTCAGACCTCTAACCGTAGTCAGACCTCTAACCGTAGTCAGACCTCTAACCGTAGTCAGACCCCTAACTGTAGTCAGACCCCTAACCGTAGTCAGACCTCTAACCGTAGTCAGACCTCTAACCGTAGTCAGACCCCTAACCGTAGTCAGACCTCTAACCGTAGTCAGACCCCTAACCGTAGTCAGACCCCTAACCGTAGTCAGACCTCTAACCGTAGTCAGACCTCTAACCGTAGTCAGACTCCTAACCGTAGTCAGACCCCTAACCGTAGTCAGACCTCTAACCGTAGTCAGACCTCTAACCGTAGTCAGACCCCTAACCGTAGTCAGACCTCTAACCGTAGTCAGACCCCTAACCGTAGTCAGACCTCTAACCGTAGTCAGACCTCTAACCGTAGTCAGACCTCTAACCGTAGTCAGACCTCTAACCGTAGTCAGACCCCTAACCGTAGTCAGACCTCTAACCGTAGTCACACCTCTAACCGTAGTCAGACCTCTATCCGTAGTCAGACCTCTATCCGTAGTCAGACCTCTAACAATAGTCAGACCTCTAACCGTAGTCAGACCCCTAACCGTAGTCAGACCCCTAACCTAGTCAGACCCCTAACCGTAGTCAGACCTCTAACAGTAGTCAGACCTCTAACCGTAGTCAGACCCCTAACCTAGTCAGACCCCTAACCTAGTCAGACCCCTAACCTAGTCAGACCCCTAACCTAGTCAGACCCCTAACCGTAGTCAGACCTCTAACCGTAGTCACACCTCTAACCGTAGTCAGACCTCTATCCGTAGTCAGACCTCTATCCGTAGTCAGACCTCTAACAATAGTCAGACCTCTAACCGTAGTCAGACCCCTAAACGTAGTCAGACCCCTAACCTAGTCAGACCCCTAACCGTAGTCAGACCTCTAACAGTAGTCAGACCTCTAACCGTAGTCAGACCCCTAACCTAGTCAGACCCCTAACCTAGTCAGACCCCTAACCTAGTCAGACCCCTAACCGTAGTCAGACCTCTAACCGTAGTCAGACCTCTAACCGTAGTCAGACCTCTAACCGTAGTCAGACCTCTAACCGTAGTCAGACCTCTAACCGTAGTCAGACCTCTAACCGTAGTCAGACCCCTAACCGTAGTCAGACCCCTAACCGTAGTCAGACCTCTAACCGTAGTCAGACCCCTAACCGTAGTCAGACCTCTAACCGTAGTCAGACCTCTAACTGTAGTCAGACCTCTAACCGTAGTCAGACCCCTAACCGTAGTCAGACCCCTAACCGTAGTCAGACCTCTAACCGTAGTCAGACCTCTAACTTTAGTCAGACCCCTAACCGTAGTCAGACCTCTAACCGTAGTCAGACCCCTAACCGTAGTCAGACCCCTAACCGTAGTCAGACCTCTAACTGTAGTCAGACCTCTAACCGTAGTCAGACCCCTAACCGTAGTCAGACCCCTAACCAGTCAGACCCCTAACCGTAGTCAGACCTCTAACCGTAGTCAGATCTCTAACCGTAGTCAGACCCCTAACCGTAGTCAGACCTCTAACCATAGTCAGACCCCTAACTGTAGTCAGACCTCTAACCGTAGTCAGACCTCTAACCGTAGTCAGACCTCTAACCGTAGTCAGACCTCTAACCGTAGTCAGACCTCTAACCGTAGTCAGACCTCTAACCGTAGTCAGACCCCTAACTGTAGTCAGACCCCTAACCGTAGTCAGACCTCTAACCGTAGTCAGACCTCTAACCGTAGTCAGACCCCTAACCGTAGTCAGACCTCTAACCGTAGTCAGACCCCTAACCGTAGTCAGACCCCTAACCGTAGTCAGACCTCTAACCGTAGTCAGACCTCTAACCGTAGTCAGACTCCTAACCGTAGTCAGACCCCTAACCATAGTCAGACCTCTAACCGTAGTCAGACCTCTAACCGTAGTCAGACCCCTAACCGTAGTCAGACCTCTAACCGTAGTCAGACCCCTAACCGTAGTCAGACCTCTAACCGTAGTCAGACCTCTAACCGTAGTCAGACCTCTAACCGTAGTCAGACCTCTAACCGTAGTCAGACCTCTAACCGTAGTCAGACCTCTAACCGTAGTCAGACCTCTAACCCTGGTAAGCTAACCACATTCTACTACTTATTCTGGGGTCCATGTGTGTGTCGTTGGTCGCATGTTTCTGTACCGCTCCTTGTCACTCGCAGTGGCCATCATTTCCTATACAGATGTTTCTCCATGCCTCGTTGGTAAGCTACCCAGCATCTTTCATTTAGGTCTTCTCCTATTATCGTAATCAACATTATCGTTATTATTATCATCACCACCACCATCATCATTAACACAATCATCATTACTACAACCATTATCATCCTTATCGTCATCATCACCATATGTATCACTATCATCATCACAATCGTCATCATACTCGTAATCATCATCATCATCACCACCACCACCACCATCATCATCATCATCATCATCATCATCATCATCGTCAGCATCGTCATCACAGTCACCATCAGCGTCTTGTTGTAATCGAAATTATTCTATTTTTCTAACCAGGATCATCAAACATTGTAACAGGAGAAACCAAAAGCTTTTTCAGCTTTGCCAAATCTGTAAGTTCATCTTTTACAGCTATGGTCTATTTATATCTTGTAAATCTTAACAGCGTCATATATTTGTTGCTAGTTTGGCATTAAGTTTTTACAATATCATTATTGTGCAGTTAACATGATAAAGAATTTGATATTTTCAACAAATGTAACGTTGATAACAAAAACCTCTACATATTTGCTGCTGTGTTGTGATGTATTTGTTATGTTGTTTGGTGACCCTGCTATGAATGCCACCTGTTGTATTGTCTTGTATATTTCTTATTATATTTCCCTATTGATTGTGTTTATGAAATCGACAAATCAAATATCAAGTCCCGTAGTCAGTGCCTGCTGTGGGTATGTTACATTTTAGGACCATCATATTTTGAAGACCTGAGTGCATGAAGGAATAGGTTATCAGTCTTTCCCTCCCATAGCGAACGTCGAGTGGAGGCACAGAATCATCCTAGAACCTCGCTGGTGTAAATGTTTCTTTTTCTTTCCAGCAATTGGTGTAATATGGGAACACAGAAATTGGTGTAATATGGGAACACAGCAATTGGTGTAATATAGGAACACATCAATTGGTGTAATATGGGAACACTTCTAGTTTAAAGTCGTGTGCCAGCGCTGTGGCAAAGGTGTTACCAACATAACGTTCGAAATACAGCTACGGGTGGTTTGGAAGCAACTTCTTTGTGTTGATTCTCATACTATGGTATGAGTGCCGGTCATTCGGAAAGCAATGGCAAACTACTGAACGTAAACTTGCCAATAAATCACAAACTGCAAACAATGCCGGTGTTGACTGCGACGTCCTATAAAGAATATGCAGCTAACTTTTGTGTGATTTGCTATGCAATTTTTACGTTCAGTAGGTTGCCACTGCTGTCTGAACGGCCGACTCTTATACCATATTAAATCAATGTAAAGCTATCTGTTCCCAAATCGCCAACAGTAGTTTCGAACCCTAAACCCGGTGTGTCGGAGAAATGTGATGGGTTCCCTAAACTGCCAAGTCACAGAGTTTATTCACTTCTAAGTTTCACCATCTAGCAGGTCGTTTGCAGAAGATCGCTCACATCACACGTCCACAGAAAGACTTTATATCCATCCCCAGTTCTCCAGTCTTATGACGTACACATCCTGGGTTTATCTAATGTTCTGTGAGCGCTTCAGCGTTTATCGGCCCTGACCTCATCCACCAGTAGCCATGCCTTCTTTTTTATTTAATTTTGTTTTATTTGTAATGTTGCGTTCGCTCGCTTTGAGCTCAAGTGCATACGCTTGCTATTACTTCTAGTGCAATGGACTGCTTTTTGCGTGTGGATTAGCTTTCCCTATTATCAGTATCCCTCGCCATCAGGCGAACCCACCTCAACTTCTGAGGTACTTGTAATTTACACCCCCAAGTCAAGGATGATAAGTCAACATTGTAGTCCAACTGTCAGGTGTAGGGGATGAACCCGCTACATCGGCAACAGCACACCGGAAGTGTAAGCGCGAGTGCTATTCTCCATTCCGCCACGGTGGCCGCCACTGTTCTGTCTAAACGGCTGTGAATGGTGATTGGCCACAGATTCCAGTTTCCAATACATGGCGCTTTCTTTGGGCCAGTTTGCTTCGACAATTTCTTAGTATCATCATCATGTGGTAGGTTATTTGCAGGACGTCGCCCTCATTACGGCCCAGCCAGAAGCATCCCTATCCCTTGCCACGTCCCCTGCCACATGCACTTCAATGTTCCAGACGCCTTCAGTTGCTTGTGCCGGTCTTCGTGCTGGTCGATCCTAACCTCTTCTATCGAGAACCAAACCTTCTGTACCAAACCACTGTAATGTTTGATATGGCAAGGTACAGGGTGTATTTGTAATGACTGTACAGTTTTTGAAAATATTGCCGGTCCAAGTTTTGTATTTACCTATTATGGTGCTTGAACTTTACAGAGAGTGAATGCAAATCTTGGACCGGCAATAGTTTCAATCACTGCACAGTCATTAAAAAATACACTATATAGTTTAGTCTTCTAATTATGATGCTATTCCTGGGCCACTTGTCTTGGATGTTCAGGTCGTGCAGAGTGTCGGCAATTTTCTTCTTCGTGGTCGACCATATTTTGTTTACAGGCATGATTGTCTTAGGATCACACATCGGTGATTTCCCTTTGACTTCCGCGAGCAAAAAACCATTCTATCAAATGAAGAACATTTTGTGCAATAATTCCTTGCCTCTGAGCGTTATAAAAAGAGTTCTTGCATGTTACATACAACCAATTTTAACACACGGCTGCGATCCTGGTTAATGAGTAAACAGGCGAAAAAAAATCCCTAGAAGCATTAGAGATTGGTCTTATAGAAGAATGCTGAAAATTACGAGGGGAAGTCAATGATTAAGTCACAAATGGCTGTAGGAAAATAACTAAATATGATAACAATTTGAAACCAGTTTATTTTTATCCATACATTGTCCCTTTATTTCTCAACATAATTTCCACCAACATTGATGCACTTAACCCATCGTTTTATCAGTCCTCCCAAACCGGCTGCGTAAAACTGCGTGCTCTGTTTTCTAAACCACGTTTTCACTTCACATTCAACTTCGGCGTCATTCGCGGCATGTCTCCCGCCAATGTGGTTTTTCAGTGGACCAAAAAGGTGGAAATCGCTAGGGGCTTAGTCGGGGCTGTAAGGTGGATGTTCCGGAACTTCCCACCTTATATGGTTATTTTCTCCTGAGGTAATCGAGCCGTATGTTGTCTGGCATTGTCATGAAGAAGCAACACTCCTCTAGTCAGCAGTCCTGGACGTTTTCTTCGAATTGCAGCATGAAGCATCGATAGAACTTCACAGTACGATTCAGAATTCACATTGTCACCTTTATTCTTGAAATTTGTTAAAAGCACTCCACCCGCTGCATAGATGCTTCTGTTGCAATCTCAACAGGACGACCAGATCGGATTTCATCAAAAATTTTAGCGCATCCTTGAAAAAATATTTCTACTCAGCTATGCACCGCTTTACGGGACAAACATTTGTCAGCATAAACAGGAAGCATTTCCTTATGAATGTCCTTTGCTGGCAGTCTTTTTGTCCACACATATCGCACAACAGAACGTTGCTCTTTGGTTGTACACTCCGTAAGTACAGTCGCCATTTTGTTTATGCGCTGCGCATGCACATGAGCGCCACTTGACGAACGGGAATATAAAGTTCGATGTTTCTGTCACCTAAAGACATCTGTAGAAAACACCAACTACATTTACCTGCCATATCACAGAACTGTGTGACTTATTTATTGACTCGCCCTCGTAATTGGACAGCTAAAGTGAGCAATCTAGACGTTTTAAAGGAAGCTGAGTTGCAAAGACAACTTATCACAATCATCAGAAAAAGGCAGTCATTATTTTTGGCCACATTACGAGAAGACAAAAGCTGGAGCATGTTGTAACAGCCGGAAAGATTTGCAGAAAGAGAGATAGAGGACAACAACGTGAAAAAATTATTGACAGGCTTGTGTCATGGCACGGAAGGGAGCCAACACACGAATTGATCAATGCCGTGGGAGATCGCAATTTTCGGAGGGGCTTGATCGCCCATTCCAGCCGACAAGGCCCTTGATGATGATGATATTTTTTTTAAAACATTTCTCTAGTATTTAAGTTCAAAAGCCTTAATTTTCTTGCCTAATGATTGTGAAATGATTCTTAATCCACATTCGTATGGTGTGACAGGAAAGGTACATGTTCTAAACAAGGTTACTTTATATTCAAAGTATGCATCCTTTCGCTGACGCATTCTTTAAAACAATAATATTCGATAAAATATTTCATGTTGTTTTTAATACAAATTTATTTGTGAATTAATTGAGCACTTTTTAACCCATGAATATTTTCACATGAATATGATCATCATAAAGTGGAATTTCTTTAGTAGCCTTAATTATAAATTCTCTTCATGAATAATAATTTCTCTTCATATCTGCAGATGTCCATTGATGAGATTAATTTCTAATTTCTCGCTGTAAAATTCTGACCATTGCCTTAAACTAACGATAGTCTGTCTCTCTACCCCATGTTCACCCCCCCCCCTCCACAAACTGTCTGCATCTATACCCGAATGTCCAACACCCCCACAAACTATGTGTATTATGTCATTATTATTATATTCCACTTACCGGAACAAATATAAATGAAACCAAGCATGCGCCTTGTCCTTGCTGTTTACTGCAGTTTGTCAACACCCTGTTGTAGAATTATATCCTTCACCTTCTATTGCAAGCATTGGTTTTTTCATGCACCTTCCACCAAGTGTCATTAGCTTCCAGAAAACCCTGGTTCATTGACTCTTCATGCATGACTTCTATAATAGAATGCTGATTCGTGCAGTAATGAACATGTTTTCCCTCTCTTCTTACCCCGATCATTGGGAAATGGCAGATAAACCGCTCGCATGCAATCATGCGCATGGTTCTTCTTGGACGGCAGCACATTATGCACATTTGCAAAAGTAGTGGATTTGTGCTTGATATTGCTTTATGGCCAATAGACTTGCTGAAACAGGCGGCAACCAACGGCAAAGGGGTAGACAATGCAAATTAGGAACAATCTAATAGATTATTAGACGCAGCACAGGAGAAGACTGGTTTGCATGATGGACAGAGAAACAAGACAAAAGAAGACTGGCTGACCTGATGGACAGAGAAACAGGACAAGAGAAGACTAGCTGGCCTTATGGACATAGGCATGCTAGAGTCAACAGCCATCTACATCTGTTAGAAACATGCACGTGGCAGAGTCAACAGCCATCTACATCTGTTAGAAACATGCACGTGGCAGAGTCAACAGCCATCTACATCAGTTAGAAACATGCACGTGGCAGAGTCAACAGCCATCTACATCTGTTAGAAACATGCACGTGGCAGAGTCAACAGCCATCTACATCTGTTAGAAACATGCACGTGGCAGAGTCAACAGCCATCTACATCAGTTAGAAACATGCACGTGGCAGAGTCAACAGCCATCTACATCAGTTAGAAACATGCACGTGGCAGAGTCAACAGCCATCTACATCTGTTAGAAACATGCACGTGGCAGAGTCAACAGCCATCTACATCTGTTAGAAACATGCACGTGGCAGAGTCAACAGCCATCTACATCTGTTAGAAACATGCACGTGGCAGAGTTAACAGCCATCTACATCAGTTAGAAACATGCACGTGGCAGAGTTAACAGCCATCTACATCTGTTAGAAACATGCACGTGGCAGAGTCAACAGCCATCTACATCAGTTAGAAACATGCACGTGGCAGAGTTAACAGCCATCTACATCTGTTAGAAACATGCACGTGGCAGAGTCAACAGCCATCTACATCTGTTAGAAACATGCACGTGGCAGAGTCAACAGCCATCTACATCAGTTAGAAACATGCACGTGGCAGAGTCAACAGCCATCTACATCTGTTAGAAACATGCACGTGGCAGAGTCAACAGCCATCTACATCAGTTAGAAACATGCACGTGGCAGAGTTAACAGCCATCTACATCTGTTAGAAACATGCACGTGGCAGAGTCAACAGCCATCTACATCAGTTAGAAACATGCACGTGGCAGAGTCAACAGCCATCTACATCAGTTAGAAACATGCACGTGGCAGAGTTAACAGCCATCTACATCAGTTAGAAACATGCACGTGGCAGAGTTAACAGCCATCTACATCTGTTAGAAACATGCACGTGGCAGAGTCAACAGCCATCTACATCAGTTAGAAACATGCACGTGGCAGAGTCAACAGCCATCTACATCAGTTAGAAACATGCACGTGGCAGAGTCAACAGCCATCTACATCAGTTAGAAACATGCACGTGGCAGAGTCAACAGCCATCTACATCAGTTAGAAACATGCACGTGGCAGAGTCAACAGCCATCTACATCAGTTAGAAACATGCACGTGGCAGAGTCAACAGCCATCTACATCAGTTAGAAACATGCACGTGGCAGAGTCAACAGCCATCTACATCAGTTAGAAACATGCACGTGGCAGAGTCAACAGCCATCTACATCAGTTAGAAACATGCACGTGGCAGAGTCAACAGCCATCTACATCAGTTAGAAACATGCACGTGGCAGAGTCAACAGCCATCTACATCAGTTAGAAACATGCACGTGGCAGAGTCAACAGCCATCTACATCAGTTAGAAACATGCACGTGGCAGAGTCAACAGCCATCTACATCAGTTAGAAACATGCACGTGGCAGAGTTAACAGCCATCTACATCAGTTAGAAACATGCACGTGGCAGAGTTAACAGCCATCTACATCTGTTAGAAACATGCACGTGGCAGAGTTAACAGCCATCTACATCTGTTAGAAACATGCACGTGGCAGAGTTAACAGCCATCTACATCTGTTAGAAACATGCACGTGGCAGAGTCAACAGCCATCTACATCAGTTAGAAACATGCACGTGGCAGAGTCAACAGCCATCTACATCAGTTAGAAACATGCACGTGGCAGAGTCAACAGCCATCTACATCAGTTAGAAACATGCACGTGGCAGAGTCAACAGCCATCTACATCAGTTAGAAACATGCACGTGGCAGAGTCAACAGCCATCTACATCTGTTAGAAACGTGGACGTGGCAGAGTTAACAGCCATCTACATCTGTTAGAAACATGCACGTGGCAGAGTCAACAGCCATCTACATCAGTTAGAAACATGCACGTGGCAGAGTCAACAGCCATCTACATCAGTTAGAAACATGCACGTGGCAGAGTCAACAGCCATCTACATCTGTTAGAAACGTGGACGTGGCAGAGTTAACAGCCATCTACATCTGTTAGAAACATGCACGTGGCAGAGTCAACAGCCATCTACATCAGTTAGAAACATGCACGTGGCAGAGTCAACAGCCATCTACATCAGTTAGAAACATGCACGTGGCAGAGTCAACAGCCATCTACATCAGTTAGAAACATGCACGTGGCAGAGTTAACAGCCATCTACATCAGTTAGAAACATGCACGTGGCAGAGTCAACAGCCATCTACATCAGTTAGAAACATGCACGTGGCAGAGTCAACAGCCATCTACATCAGTTAGAAACATGCACGTGGCAGAGTCAACAGCCATCTACATCAGTTAGAAACATGCACGTGGCAGAGTCAACAGCCATCTACATCAGTTAGAAACATGCACGTGGCAGAGTCAACAGCCATCTACATCAGTTAGAAACATGCACGTGGCAGAGTCAACAGCCATCTACATCTGTTAGAAACATGCACGTGGCAGAGTTAACAGCCATCTACATCTGTTAGAAACATGCACGTGGCAGAGTCAACAGCCATCTACATCAGTTAGAAACATGCACGTGGCAGAGTTAACAGCCATCTACATCAGTTAGAAACATGCACGTGGCAGAGTCAACAGCCATCTACATCTGTTAGAAACATGCACGTGGCAGAGTCAACAGCCATCTACATCAGTTAGAAACATGCACGTGGCAGAGTCAACAGCCATCTACATCAGTTAGAAACATGCACGTGGCAGAGTCAACAGCCATCTACATCAGTTAGAAACATGCACGTGGCAGAGTCAACAGCCATCTACATCTGTTAGAAACATGCACGTGGCAGAGTCAACAGCCATCTACATCAGTTAGAAACATGCACGTGGCAGAGTCAACAGCCATCTACATCAGTTAGAAACATGCACGTGGCAGAGTCAACAGCCATCTACATCTGTTAGAAACATGCACGTGGCAGAGTCAACAGCCATCTACATCAGTTAGAAACATGCACGTGGCAGAGTCAACAGCCATCTACATCAGTTAGAAACATGCACGTGGCAGAGTCAACAGCCATCTACATCTGTTAGAAACATGCACGTGGCAGAGTCAACAGCCATCTACATCTGTTAGAAACATGCACGTGGCAGAGTCAACAGCCATCTACATCAGTTAGAAACATGCACGTGGCAGAGTCAACAGCCATCTACATCAGTTAGAAACATGCACGTGGCAGAGTCAACAGCCATCTACATCTGTTAGAAACATGCACGTGGCAGAGTCAACAGCCATCTACATCAGTTAGAAACATGCACGTGGCAGAGTCAACAGCCATCTACATCAGTTAGAAACATGCACGTGGCAGAGTCAACAGCCATCTACATCAGTTAGAAACATGCACGTGGCAGAGTCAACAGCCATCTACATCTGTTAGAAACATGCACGTGGCAGAGTCAACAGCCATCTACATCAGTTAGAAACATGCACGTGGCAGAGTTAACAGCCATCTACATCTGTTAGAAACATGCACGTGGCAGAGTTAACAGCCATCTACATCAGTTAGAAACATGCACGTGGCAGAGTTAACAGCCATCTACATCAGTTAGAAACATGCACGTGGCAGAGTCAACAGCCATCTACATCAGTTAGAAACATGCACGTGGCAGAGTCAACAGCCATCTACATCAGTTAGAAACATGCACGTGGCAGAGTCAACAGCCATCTACATCTGTTAGAAACATGCACGTGGCAGAGTCAACAGCCATCTACATCAGTTAGAAACATGCACGTGGCAGAGTTAACAGCCATCTACATCTGTTAGAAACATGCACGTGGCAGAGTTAACAGCCATCTACATCAGTTAGAAACATGCACGTGGCAGAGTTAACACCCATCTACATCAGTTAGAAACATGCACGTGGCAGAGTCAACAGCCATCTACATCAGTTAGAAACATGCACGTGGCAGAGTCAACAGCCATCTACATCAGTTAGAAACATGCACGTGGCAGAGTCAACAGCCATCTACATCAGTTAGAAACATGCACGTGGCAGAGTTAACAGCCATCTACATCAGTTAGAAACATGCACGTGGCAGAGTCAACAGCCATCTACATCAGTTAGAAACATGCACGTGGCAGAGTCAACAGCCATCTACATCAGTTAGAAACATGCACGTGGCAGAGTCAACAGCCATCTACATCAGTTAGAAACATGCACGTGGCAGAGTTAACAGCCATCTACATCAGTTAGAAACATGCACGTGGCAGAGTTAACAGCCATCTACATCAGTTAGAAACATGCACGTGGCAGAGTTAACAGCCATCTACATCTGTTAGAAACATGCACGTGGCAGAGTCAACAGCCATCTACATCAGTTAGAAACATGCACGTGGCAGAGTCAACAGCCATCTACATCAGTTAGAAACATGCACGTGGCAGAGTTAACAGCCATCTACATCAGTTAGAAACATGCACGTGGCAGAGTCAACAGCCATCTACATCAGTTAGAAACATGCACGTGGCAGAGTCAACAGCCATCTACATCAGTTAGAAACATGCACGTGGCAGAGTCAACAGCCATCTACATCAGTTAGAAACATGCACGTGGCAGAGTCAACAGCCATCTACATCAGTTAGAAACATGCACGTGGCAGAGTCAACATCCATCTACATCAGTTAGAAACATGCACGTGGCAGAGTCAACAGCCATCTACATCAGTTAGAAACATGCACGTGGCAGAGTCAACAGCCATCTACATCAGTTAGAAACATGCACGTGGCAGAGTCAACAGCCATCTACATCAGTTAGAAACATGCACGTGGCAGAGTCAACAGCCATCTACATCAGTTAGAAACATGCACGTGGCAGAGTTAACAGCCATCTACATCAGTTAGAAACATGCACGTGGCAGAGTTAACAGCCATCTACATCTGTTAGAAACATGCACGTGGCAGAGTTAACAGCCATCTACATCTGTTAGAAACATGCACGTGGCAGAGTTAACAGCCATCTACATCTGTTAGAAACATGCACGTGGCAGAGTCAACAGCCATCTACATCAGTTAGAAACATGCACGTGGCAGAGTCAACAGCCATCTACATCAGTTAGAAACATGCACGTGGCAGAGTCAACAGCCATCTACATCAGTTAGAAACATGCACGTGGCAGAGTCAACAGCCATCTACATCAGTTAGAAACATGCACGTGGCAGAGTCAACAGCCATCTACATCTGTTAGAAACGTGGACGTGGCAGAGTTAACAGCCATCTACATCTGTTAGAAACATGCACGTGGCAGAGTCAACAGCCATCTACATCAGTTAGAAACATGCACGTGGCAGAGTCAACAGCCATCTACATCAGTTAGAAACATGCACGTGGCAGAGTCAACAGCCATCTACATCAGTTAGAAACATGCACGTGGCAGAGTCAACAACCATCTACATCAGTTAGAAACATGCACGTGGCAGAGTCAACAGCCATCTACATCAGTTAGAAACATGCACGTGGCAGAGTCAACAGCCATCTACATCAGTTAGAAACATGCACGTGGCAGAGTCAACAGCCATCTACATCAGTTAGAAACATGCACGTGGCAGAGTTAACAGCCATCTACATCAGTTAGAAACATGCACGTGGCAGAGTTAACAGCCATCTACATCAGTTAGAAACATGCACGTGGCAGAGTTAACAGCCATCTACATCAGTTAGAAACATGCACGTGGCAGAGTCAACAGCCATCTACATCAGTTAGAAACATGCACGTGGCAGAGTCAACAGCCATCTACATCAGTTAGAAACATGCACGTGGCAGAGTTAACAGCCATCTACATCAGTTAGAAACATGCACGTGGCAGAGTTAACAGCCATCTACATCAGTTAGAAACATGCACGTGGCAGAGTTAACAGCCATCTACATCAGTTAGAAACATGCACGTGGCAGAGTTAACAGCCATCTACATCAGTTAGAAACATGCACGTGGCAGAGTCAACAGCCATCTACATCAGTTAGAAACATGCACGTGGCAGAGTTAACAGCCATCTACATCAGTTAGAAACATGCACGTGGCAGAGTTAACAGCCATCTACATCAGTTAGAAACATGCACGTGGCAGAGTCAACAGCCATCTACATCAGTTAGAAACATGCACGTGGCAGAGTCAACAGCCATCTACATCAGTTAGAAACATGCACTGGCAGAGTCAACAGCCATCTACATCAGTTAGAAACATGCACGTGGCAGAGTCAACAGCCATCTACATCAGTTAGAAACATGCACGTGGCAGAGTCAACAGCCATCTACATCAGTTAGAAACATGCACGTGGCAGAGTCAACAGCCATCTACATCTGTTAGAAACATGCACGTGGCAGAGTCAACAGCCATCTACATCTGTTAGAAACATGCACGTGGCAGAGTCAACAGCCATCTACATCTGTTAGAAACATGCACGTGGCAGAGTTAACAGCCATCTACATCAGTTAGAAACATGCACGTGGCAGAGTCAACAGCCATCTACATCAGTTAGAAACATGCACGTGGCAGAGTTAACAGCCATCTACATCAGTTAGAAACATGCACGTGGCAGAGTTAACAGCCATCTACATCAGTTAGAAACATGCACGTGGCAGAGTTAACAGCCATCTACATCAGTTAGAAACATGCACGTGGCAGAGTTAACAGCCATCTACATCAGTTAGAAACATGCACGTGGCAGAGTTAACAGCCATCTACATCAGTTAGAAACATGCACGTGGCAGAGTTAACAGCCATCTACATCAGTTAGAAACATGCACGTGGCAGAGTTAACAGCCATCTACATCTGTTAGAAACATGCACGTGGCAGAGTTAACAGCCATCTACATCAGTTAGAAACATGCACGTGGCAGAGTTAACAGCCATCTACATCAGTTAGAAACATGCACGTGGCAGAGTTAACAGCCATCTACATCAGTTAGAAACATGCACGTGGCAGAGTTAACAGCCATCTACATCTGTTAGAAACGTGGACGTGGCAGAGTCAACAGCCATCTACATCAGTTAGAAACATGCACGTGGCAGAGTTAACAGCCATCTACATCTGTTAGAAACGTGGACGTGGCAGAGTCAACAGCCATCTACATCAGTTAGAAACATGCACGTGGCAGAGTTAACAGCCATCTACATCAGTTAGAAACATGCACGTGGCAGAGTTAACAGCCATCTACATCAGTTAGAAACATGCACGTGGCAGAGTCAACAGCCATCTACATCAGTTAGAAACATGCACGTGGCAGAGTCAACAGCCATCTACATCAGTTAGAAACATGCACGTGGCAGAGTCAACAGCCATCTACATCAGTTAGAAACATGCACGTGGCAGAGTCAACAGCCATCTACATCAGTTAGAAACATGCACGTGGCAGAGTCAACAGCCATCTACATCAGTTAGAAACATGCACGTGGCAGAGTCAACAGCCATCTACATCTGTTAGAAACATGCACGTGGCAGAGTCAACAGCCATCTACATCTGTTAGAAACATGCACGTGGCAGAGTCAACAGCCATCTACATCTGTTAGAAACATGCACGTGGCAGAGTTAACAGCCATCTACATCAGTTAGAAACATGCACGTGGCAGAGTCAACAGCCATCTACATCAGTTAGAAACATGCACGTGGCAGAGTTAACAGCCATCTACATCAGTTAGAAACATGCACGTGGCAGAGTTAACAGCCATCTACATCAGTTAGAAACATGCACGTGGCAGAGTTAACAGCCATCTACATCAGTTAGAAACATGCACGTGGCAGAGTTAACAGCCATCTACATCAGTTAGAAACATGCACGTGGCAGAGTTAACAGCCATCTACATCTGTTAGAAACGTGGACGTGGCAGAGTCAACAGCCATCTACATCAGTTAGAAACATGCACGTGGCAGAGTTAACAGCCATCTACATCTGTTAGAAACGTGGACGTGGCAGAGTCAACAGCCATCTACATCAGTTAGAAACATGCACGTGGCAGAGTTAACAGCCATCTACATCTGTTAGAAACGTGGACGTGGCAGAGTCAACAGCCATCTACATCAGTTAGAAACATGCACGTGGCAGAGTTAACAGCCATCTACATCTGTTAGAAACATGCACGTGGCAGAGTTAACAGCCATCTACATCTGTTAGAAACATGCACGTGGCAGAGTTAACAGCCATCTACATCAGTTAGAAACATGCACGTGGCAGAGTCAACAGCCATCTACATCTGTTAGAAACATGCACGTGGCAGAGTCAACAGCCATCTACATCAGTTAGAAACATGCACGTGGCAGAGTTAACAGCCATCTACATCAGTTAGAAACATGCACGTGGCAGAGTTAACAGCCATCTACATCAGTTAGAAACATGCACGTGGCAGAGTTAACAGCCATCTACATCAGTTAGAAACATGCACGTGGCAGAGTTAACAGCCATCTACATCTGTTAGAAACATGCACGTGGCAGAGTTAACAGCCATCTACATCTGTTAGAAACATGCACGTGGCAGAGTTAACAGCCATCTACATCTGTTAGAAACATGCACGTGGCAGAGTTAACAGCCATCTACATCAGTTAGAAACATGCACGTGGCAGAGTCAATAGCCATCTACATCTGTTAGAAACATGCACGTGGCAGAGTTAACAGCCATCTACATCAGTTAGAAACATGCACGTGGCAGAGTCAACAGCCATCTACATCTGTTAGAAACATGCACGTGGCAGAGTCAACAGCCATCTACATCAGTTAGAAACATGCACGTGGCAGAGTCAACAGCCATCTACATCTGTTAGAAACATGCACGTGGCAGAGTCAACAGCCATCTACATCTGTTAGAAACATGCACGTGGCAGAGTTAACAGCCATCTACATCAGTTAGAAACATGCACGTGGCAGAGTCAACAGCCATCTACATCTGTTAGAAACATGCACGTGGCAGAGTCAACAGCCATCTACATCAGTTAGAAACATGCACGTGGCAGAGTCAACAGCCATCTACATCTGTTAGAAACATGCACGTGGCAGAGTCAACAGCCATCTACATCTGTTAGAAACATGCACGTGGCAGAGTCAACAGCCATCTACATCTGTTAGAAACATGCACGTGGCAGAGTCAATAGCCATCTACATCAGTTAGAAACATGCACGTGGCAGAGTCAACAGCCATCTACATCTGTTAGAAACGTGGACGTGGCAGAGTCAACAGCCATCTACATCTGTTAGAAACGTGGACGTGGCAGAGTCAACAGCCATCTACATCAGTTAGAAACGTGGACGTGGCAGAGTCAACAGCCATCTACATCAGTTAGAAACGTGGACGTGGCAGAGTCAATAGCCATCTAACTCTTTTATTCTATTGAAGTCATTACGGCCGAATGGATACGATCTCTCGCTCTTAAACACCCGGTGAGCTGATGCCGAGGTAACGGGTTCAATCCCTACACCGGTCAGTTTGACTAAAATGTTGACTCCTCGTCCTCGATTTGGGGGTGTAAAAATCAGCCCAATCCACCACTCTCGCAGTGACAAATGCTAGAAGCAGTAGCACACTGTAGCTGGCGTGTTGTAGCTGGCGTGTTGTAGCTGGCGTGTTGTACCTGGCGTGTTGTACCTGGCGTGTTGTACCTGGCGTGTTGTACCTGGCGTGTTGTACCATGCCTACGATGTTCATTCCCTACTCTGTTGTGTTATATGTTGTAATGTCTAAAATATTCATTGACATATAATTCTGATGTTTCATTTTCCCCAATAAGATATGCATAGTTGATGTTTCATTTTCCACGACAAAATTCAGTGTGATCACATAGTGATGTTTTATTTTCCAGGATAAAAGTCAGTATGATTCATAGTAAAATGTGAATAAAATTTGGTGGAACAGCGGTTAAGCTGTGGAAATGTTATCAATATAAAATAACACAAAGTAATTAAGCTTTACAGAACAGAATTACGAAACATACAGGATGTTTTGGCGACTAACCTTCATCAGCAAACAAATACATACACAAAACACAACATACAATCACGGAGAAGACCGTCGAGTGACTACATTACGACGTAAGAACGAGATGAGAAGAATACAAAATAAATTAACAAAATGAGAACAATGAAGAGAAAATGAAAAGTAGCAAATAATGTTGTAATTCTGTTCTGTAAGACTTGTATTACTTTGTATTATTGTAATATATTGTATGATTCATAGTGATGTTTCATTGTCCACGACAAGATTCAGTATGACTAATACTGGTATTTCATTTTTCTCATTAAGATTCGGTCTGTCTCATACGCATGTTTAATTACCCGCAATAAGATTTTGTGTATCTCATGCTGATTTTTGATTGATTTAAAATCCCAATGTTACTTTGGATTACCTATATCAGTTAAGTAATTACTTGTGTTAAGACATTTTATTTTATTATAAATGCACCAGCCAGTAACACAGTGTGTGTATCTTCCCCCTCTCTTAAAGCATCTCTTGACACATGTAAGACTGACTGCATTGTGGTTCACAGCTTGAATGTTCACTGTCAGATAGTGATTTTGTATGTGGCTTTTTAGTTTGCTCTCTAGAAACTTGAAAGGCGTAGGCATTTTCTGCGTGACATTTTGTAGTAGTGTTTCGTTTATCACCAGAAGCGTTGCTAGGGTAACATTGAAATAGACATAATTCATTGATATTCGTAATTATGTACATAACATTAGGATGATAGTTATTCATACTACTAATACTACTACTACTACTACTACTACTACTACTACTACTACTACTACTACTACTACTACTACTACTACTACTACTACTACTACTACTACTACTACTACTACTACTACTACTACTACTACTGCTGCTACTACTACTACTACTACTACCACTGCTACTACTACTGCCACTGCTACTACTACTACTGCCACTACTATTACTGCTACTACTACTACCACCACCACCACCACCACCACCACTACTACTACTACTACTACTACTACTACTACTACTACTACTACTACTACTACTACTACTACTACTACTACTACTACTACTACTACTACTACTACTACTACTACTACTACTACAACAACAACAACAACAACTACTACTACTACTACTACTACTACTACCACTACTACTATTACTACCACTACTACTACTACTACTACTACTACTACTACTACTACTACCACTACTACTATTACTACCACTACTACTACTACTACTACTACTACTACTACTACTACTACTACTACTACTACTACTACTACTACATCTCAGAGCCGCAGTAGCGTAGTGGCTAGCATAATAATAAATGGTTCCCAAGCAGTTTCCTAACTATGGGACTGGGATGTGATAAAGCCTTCACATTGTGAAGGCCTAAGAGCCAGGAGGAGTGGGTGACTAATCCTTCCCTCACTTCGGCAGTTGACGAGCCCAGACGTCCGACCTGTGTCCGATCGTGCTCAAGTGACTAGCATATTCTCTAGCCATGGCGGCTGCCCGAAGGTGTTAATGCTTGTTTGTTAATGAGAAGAGTTATTAGACGTGTGATGAATAGAACTAAAGATACGGCACCAGACCCGGATGGGGATTAGAACCGTTGGGTACACCCATATGAAGAACATGAACGATGGTGACTTGAAGGAGACGGTGTTTTGTTTGTTATAACATTAGCATGAAAACGGCACAAATATCCCAGGATTGGTTGCACAGCTACCTTGTCCCACTCCCAAATCCAGTTCAGGATTACTCAAAACTAAATGGATGTAGAATTATCACCTTGCAAAATATATTTGGCAAAGTACTCGAGAAGATAGTAGCAGGCAAGCTACAGCAGCACTTTGACAGATGTAAACTGCTCCCCAAAAGGTTTGGGAGTTATCGGCCAGGGAAGGATACCTGGGCAAACGCGGCAACAATTGCATTCGATGTCTATGAGGGCTTCCATGGTAAGAAAGAGACTGTGAAAGTGGCACTTGGCCTGGAGGATGCGTACAACAGGGTTAGGTATGATCGTTTGCTTGCTTGCTTGCTTGTGTTCGTTGGCTTGAGCTCCAACGCGAAGTCCTGTATGTCGGATGAAGGCATCCTGTTGTCCAACATCAGTGTGATGTCATACAGGACCTGAGGTTTGCGGGAGTATCCGTTGTCCCATGTCTGGCTTATTGGTGTGCAGACTGGTGGTTCCTTGCCGTACAGGCAGACACTCTCCGACTTCGGAGGAATCGGCGATCCTACTGACTTTAGCCAGGACCCCGAAAGGACCTGTTGCCCAGGACGCTCGACGAGGACGCGTCAATAGGTCTTGGCCAGTAGGTAACCCGGCCCTGGTGCCTTGGAAACACCTCTGCATCCCGTATGATCGTTTGATATACACTTGTTTTGGACATGGAGGTCTGCCATCGGATTGTCAAATATAGATTGCGGCAGTACTTTATGAGGGTAAAATCGCACTTCGCTTGGGTTCGCGGGCTTCTGACCCATGAACTATTACACCTGGGCTGCTACAGGGATCAGACATGTTCCAAGTGCTCTTTAATGTATACACCACCAAAGTGAGGCACCAGGAATTGGTAGAATCTTTACATTCGCCGATGATGTGCTGGTGTACAGACAGGGAAGAGAAAGGTAAAGAATGGCTGAAGACTCACAGTCGGCAGTAAACAGGGTGGCGGAGTGGTGCATAGACTCAGGGCCGCAATACATCCAGACAAGGCATCGGTTGTGTGGTATTCCCTGGATAAACAAATCGCGAAGGCAGATTTCCCATGTATCACATTGAATGGACACCCTCTCAGTAGAGAGGGTAAATTTAAGTACTTGGTAATCACCTTTGACAGGTCTGTGTCTTTCAAGAATCACATGGAGGCTATGGTGGTGAAGGCTGAAAAGGGACTTAATGCATTGAGGGAGATGGCAGCAACCGCGGTAGATCAGAGGATGCTTTACAGGCTCTTATAGTTAATAATTTATGTCACTGAGTATGGTTTGAGGCTGCTGACGGTATCAAAGAGCCAGCTTGAAAGGTTGGAGAGCATACAGAATGCTACCATGCGGGTGATCCTGGTGTGTACAAAGGACAAACCAATTATATGCATGAGGCATGTCCTTGCACTACCAACAACTGTGGACAGGAACATGGTCCTTCAAGCCAAATGGGACCTGAGAGTTGGTGCAGGGATTATCGCCTGCATGACGCCATGGATTCGGTCAAGGGTCATAGACTGAGAAGAGGCAGGTCCTGGATGTCAAAGGCATAAATATATACATGTCAGGTGTGTGACATAAAAATTATCAATCGTGAGAATGAGTGAGTAAAAGTACCGGAAGACATATCGGAATGGCACAAGGCAATAGTAACATTGGGTCGTGAGTGCAGAGAATGGGCAGTAGGCCGCACAGTTTGAGGTGCAATAACTGATCCAGGGGAACACACAACAAGGTGGTATAGTGATCTACACCGATGGGCAAGTGGGGATAAATAGACGTCGCTGGGGTTTCATTGCGAAGACTAACAGACGATGCTTGAAAATGGAGATTCTGGCATACGAGACTACGACCTCCAGCATGAGAATGGAGGTGGAAGCAGTAACAGTAGCCTTCCGATAGTAGGAGGAGACCGCTGCAACGCACATTGTATTCATTACGGACCCACGTAGTATGCTTAGGAAGGTTTAGTTAGTTAGTTGTATATCCTTTACAGGGGGAGTCTCTGTGGCGAAGTGGTCAAGCCGTTTGACTCGTGCTCCGAAAGTTGTAGGTTAGATTCCGGGCCGCGCCTTTCGGTTTACGAGTTAAATGTTTCGGAGACTCCTGTGGGTCGTCGCTAAAAGCTACGGAGTTCGTGCTTTGTGCGACGCTTTCCGTGCTGCGGAAAGAGACCGAGCCATATGGAATAAAACCCGGTGCAATGAAGTCGACCCTGTCGACTTTTAAGCGACTTTTAAGCGACATATCCTTTACAGGACGTTGCAGTCAACACCAGCATGTTTTACTATTGTGATCTTTTGGCACGTTTACGTTCACTAGTTTGAAGTTGCTTTCTGAACGAACGGCACACATACCATTTTGCAAAAAAAAGACCCCCAACGCAACGCGTTCTGCTGCGAAATCGCGCTCACCTGTGTTTCGAACTCGGATATGCGGGATCACGAATTGCGTCCGTAATGCCTTCGCCACGGAGAAGGTGGAGAAAGGAAAGTTTCATGTTGAAGGCTTGCCTCGCTTTAGAGGTCACAGATTGTGAGAATTGGGTGTATTTTCTGCCCTGGCCATGCGGGGGGGGGGGGGGGGGGGGAATGAACAGGCTGATAGGCTGGCAGATGCACATCTCGGTGGTAGATTACCTATGGACAAGAGGGGAGGTGATCGGGCGCCTGTGGGAGCAAGTGGAGAAGAGAATAATATGGCGGGGCATCGGCAGGGATTCTGGGCGAATCTCAATACTGAGATATCTTTCATTCCGTTGGCAGTTGGAACGATTAACAGTATGAGTCTGTGCTGGCTGTTGAACTAAGAGCCGGAGCGCGTGTGGGAATATCCTGAGTGTAATTGTTTCCTTACTTATCTCAACTCATCTCAACAACTCAAATGAGGAGAGTTGAAGGCTATTTATGCGTATATGTTAATGAGGAGGAGAGATCAAGGCTGTTAATGCTGATATGTTAATGTGGAGAGTTCAAGGCTGTTAATGCTGATATGTTAATGTGGAGAGTTCAAGGCTCTCTATGCTTGGATGTTAATTAGTAGGGTTGAAGGCTGTCTATGCGTGTATGCTTTCGTAAAGGTTGTTTTTATTGTAAGCTTTATGAATGTCGTTTATAAAGGGTTGAATATGCCTTCGGGAGACCCAGGTTCGATCCCTCGGTAAGGTGTGGGATTTTTTTCTGTCGGGGGCAAAAAGAAAATCCTAACCTGCACAGTTCGCGGCGACTGCACTAGCCAGGCGGCCTTAATTCCTCAGGCTCAAAGACCCCTCTGCCATACACCACAAGGTACTATATTGGCAGTAAATGACAGTGACAGAATATACCGAAGCTTTTCCACGTTGCTTTCTGTGGCTCTGGAATGTGTGAGAAACAAGATTGTTCAGCATTTTGTTTTAAATGGTTAATTACATACACATGTATTAGAATTAACGTCGAATGTTGGGCGGCGCACGCCAAACATGACACTCCGTATTGTGCCAACGGCTTCGGGCGGATGAGTGCAATTGGGAGGGTACAAGCCTTATCCTGGTGAGAGAAATTGCAACCTAAGGACTATATGTCATGGCAGAGCAAACCAGGCACTAAGCCTTAGTCTGCAACCGTTCTAGGATTGAAGGTTAGAGCATTGCTTTGCTAATTCTGCAGCTTTTGCAGCTTGTCTTATTCCGGGAGTATTGGTGTTTTCTTTCCTCTGGATTCAAGTAGGCAGGCTGAGGGAGGGATCATGTTGCAGGGACAAACATGATCTCTACAATTCATTTCAGACTGTGTGCTATGGAATGGTTATTATGCCTTTGTTAAAGCACAATGTGACAAACTTACGTCTGTCAAGAAGGCATGGTGCCAATACAGTTCATTAGAATTGAATGCTTGTGTTGTTTTGGGAAAACATTGGATGTTTATTTGTTCAATATTTTAATTGTGTTGTCCTTATTTTTTCAGTGGTTCAGCTTGCTATTGTATTATTGTTTTCAGCTTATGTATTCGCATTTCACAATTATTGCATGTTGTTTTAAATGTAATCCAAATCAACATATTTGTTTCTTATATTGTTAACATGTTGAGAGAAATAATCTATTATTAGGCATAATTACAATAATGATGATGTTAATAATAACAATAATCACGATGGTGATTGATGAGTAGTGATGAATGTGATTGATGATGATAATAACGATGTTGATATTGGTGGTGATGAAGCGGAAGGCGATGTAGTGATAATGGTGATGATAAAGTAGTTCACAGAGAAGAAAACATACGCCGAGATATTAACATCTGCGGGTGTGTCACCAAAACACACATCAAAATCACAAGCAAAACACACTTGAAATGAATGGTACATGTCAACACTAGAGGTAAAATAGAGAAATTACTCTCATGATGGAAAATCATAGGATTAGACAGATGTTTGTGGACAGCTCAAATAGCTGGGTAAAAATAGCAATTTAATCGAAGAATGTCAGAGATTGTAGTTTTAAGTATTTCAGCAAAAGTTTAATTTATTTTCGAGATAAGAACACGAGCCGATCCACGATTCTGGTACTTCATGAGAACCGTGATGGTGGTGATTATTATGAACCCGCATTAATGGTGATGATAATGATGATTCAAAGTAAAAATATAACTTACATCTGTCAAAATAGTGTAAACCGAATTATGTCACGGTTATGTGGTTGTTGGTTTTAGTTAATTATAAGTATAACACTTGATAGCATTTCTTTTGGGTTGCCAGGCTGGTTGACTGCAGATACAGACACTTTACTATATTTACTTCATGAGCTGTTTAACACGCACAATAGACGAATGTGACAGAAGCCATTGTGATTCATATAGAAAAGCCAGCTTTGTGCAAAAATAAAGACATGATAGTTGGTTTCCAATTACCGTGGCAGACATGTTTATGATTGTGCGAATATGCTTGTATGTATATTTCAGCTTGAATGATTTATCTCATTGCTTTAGTTTATGTTATGTCAATTCTGCAGTATGCACCTGCCAAGATGCAGCGAAGTATTCCAGGCAATAAATTGTGCAATTTATTCTTTGTGTCTTCAATATTCAAATTCATTAGGGGAAAACACTATTGTGAAGTTATTTACACCAATGAGACACCACATCCCTTCAACAAGGATCAAATTCATGTTGGAGTAATACATCACATCTTGCTTGTATTTATATCCTTTCTTGTCTAGTACGAATCTATCTATCCTTACTATCTACATTGTCTTCATTATATCCAATGAAATCAATTAAGTTTTCTATTCACCCTATATAAAGTTCATGCAACATAATAGGTAAATACAAAACTTGGACCGGCAATATTTTCAAACACTACATAGTCATTAAAAATACACCCTGTAGTTTGTAAACTGAGGGAATCTTTGTTTTACACCAATGTTTAATATGTAAGCTACGTACTGTTTTCCCTTCATGTTGACATTACATTGACAATTGTAACATGTCTGTTAATTATTTGTAAGACCCACTCGAGTGTATACGATATAGCGAATCTGTTGACCTTTCACGTGTTTATTGTAATTTTCAGTGGTGGCAGGTAGACAAAATCAACCCTTTAAAACTGTTTGATGATAACAAATTGATTGGAGGCTTCCATTTGCGACGTCTGCTCTTCCGCCAAGGTCATCATGAGTATATTCGCCAGGTTGTCTCTAAAGTCCTTGAACTCTACAGCGTAGGACAAATTAAACCCACAATAGATTCTGTCTGGGCTTTTGAGGATGTGAGTGCTCTGTCTTAGTAGGAGTTTGTAATTACTGTTAAACTACACATATATCTCTTGTTGTTGTTGTTGTTGTTGTTGTTGTTGTTGTTGTTGTTGTTGTTGTTGTTGTTGTTGTTGTTCTTCTTCTTCTTCTTCTTCTTCTTCTTCTTCTTCTTCTTCTTCTTCTTCTTCTTCTTCTTCTTCGTCGGCTTCTCCTCCTCCTCCTCCTTCTCCTCCTCCTCCTCCTCCTCCTCATATTCCTCCTCCTCCTCCATCTCCTCCTCCTCCTCCTCCTTCTTCTTCTTCTTCTTCTTCTTCTTCTTCTTCTTCTTCTTCTTCTTCTTCTTCTTCTTCTTCTTCTTCTTCTTCTTCTTCTTCTTCTTCTTCTTCTTCTTCTTCTTCTTCTTCTTCTTCTTCTTCTTCTTCTTCTTCTTCTTCTTCTTCTTCTTCTTCTTCTTCTTCTTCTTCTTCTTCTTCTTCTTCTTCTTCTTCTTCTTCTTCTTCTTCTTCTTCTTCTTCTTCGATGCCGCTTACGAAATGTATGGTAGGATGTATCCACAGACACGTCCATAGATGCCCTGATCTCTGTCTCAGTAAGCCCACTACTCTTCTTTTCCTTGTGTGCGTATCTGACACACGGGCGATTTACCATTTCCCCTTTCTTGTTATCCATATATGCAAAAAGTTCAAAATCCAGTGTAATGTTAGCAATATGCAGTAATGGGTCTTTGTTAGCAGAGACAAACGTGGCGACATTGTAGTGTAATGAATATAAGGGTTTGTTTTGTGAGGTCTCTCCCCCACATCCTTTTACGAACAATTTGTAAGTAAAAGTAGAGGTCACTGTACACTCCTAATGCATAAATTGCGTTGGTAACATCTTCGCCCACAGCGCCACAATCTATCCCATGCCCCCAGTGACACACATCACCCAAAATTGAATGGGAGGAGGGGAGACTAAGCGGGTACTCCACCCTTTCCATTGGGTGGCTAGCAGGCTTGCCGGAGCTGGCAGGTTAGCCGGGAAGTGATACCCCACATAACTCCAGCTGGCAGGTTAGCCGGGGAGTGATGCCCCACACAACTCCAGCTGGCAGGCTTGCCTGGGAGTGATGCTCCACACAACTCCAGCTCGAAGGTTAGCCAGGGAGTGATGCCCCACACAACTCCAGCTGGCAGGCTTGCAGGGGAGTGATGCCCCACACATCTCCAGCTTGCAGGTTAGCCGGGGAGTGATGTTCCACACACATCCAGCTGGCATGTTAGTCGGGGAGGGATGCCCTACACAACTCCAGCTGGCAGATTAGCCGGGGATTGATGCCCCACACATCTCCAGCTGGCAGGTTAGCCGGGGAGTGATATCCCACACAACTTCAGCTGGCTGGTTAGCTGGGGAGTGATGCCCCACACATTTCCATCTGGTAGGCTTGCCGAGAAGTGATGCCCCACACATCTTCAGCTGGCAGGCTTGCCGGGGAGTGATGTCTCACACATTCCTGCACGTGTGGTTTACCCTATTCTATTTAACGTATTTGTAATGGCACTAACTCGCTTTGAACTCAACTGTAGTCCATAACGCTATTTCTAGAATCACTGGACTGGATTTTGCGTGTGGATTAGCTTTCCCTATTACCGGTATCACTCTCCCTCAGGCGAACCAACTTGTAATTTACATTTCCAAGTCAAGGACGAGAAATGAAAATTTTAGTCCAGCTGACCGGTGTAGGGGTTTAACCCGCTACCTCCGAATCAACACACAGGATGTTCGAGCTCTCTTATCCATTTGGACATGCCAGCCTCCCTATTGATTGAATGATTATAATACTTTGAAGAAACAAATTACTAACATCGTAAACTGTGTGTCATGTTTAATCTGTCCACTTCAGATTAACCCAAGAACTTTGGCCTTTTCAGGTTGGCGAGGCAATGCAGAAGCTTTGTGATCGAAAAAACATAGGCAAGATTATACTCGACCCAACAGCGGAGCCGAGACCAAAGGTAATCTCTGGTGTGAACGTGATTCCAGGGGTCGGTTGAGTCGAGTTGAATCAAGAATTTACATCATAACAACTAGGACATTCCCATACGCGCTGCATCCTCATCTTCAACAGCCAGCTTAGAGTCCTAATACTAATGGTACTGGCTGCAGTGTTATTGTGTCTTCCTGGCCTTTCTTCGGAGAACTGAGTGTATGCCAGATTATCTAGTCACTCCCAGCCACATCACGTCTTTCCTACAAAGATGATGTATATGTTCTTCCATACTATACACAAGAACTCACATCTGCCTTATCGCGCACCAATACCCCACACAGAGGTGCAGATCCAGCCAGTGTATCCACCTGCTCGTTCCCCAACACACTGGCATGCCCTGGGGAAATGATCCAAAAAATGTTCTCTATCTTCCACTGTTCCATTGAAGCATGTCACGTTGCACGAAGCATTTCTGTCTCAGAAATGCAACTTAAAGACTTAATGCCACGGCACACCAGGCCCTATGTTTGGTAGGCAACTGGTCTAGGATGGAAGCTCCGAGAGACAGACAGTTAGAGCATTGCTTTGCTGATCCGGAAGCTTCTAAAGCTTCTCTTGTTCCAGGCGTATTGGTGTTACCTCTCCTCTGGAGTAAGGTAGATAGGCCGAGAGAAGGATCATGCAGATTGGCAACACATGGTCTCTAAATCCAGTCAGGCTGTGTACTATAGAAAGGTATAACTCCATTTCATAAATTATCGCCTCTAAAGGCTGCCAGGTGCCAGTCATATCACTACAATAAAAGTAAAGAGAAATGCAAGTATTGAATTAACATTTAACGTTCAGTGAACAACTAAATATGTACGAAATTAAACTTGAATATAGGTTTCGAATCCCAACAGGATTGATCAAGAAGATCACAAACACGAGCATAGTCACATAGTAAATACAGAGTGACAATCATCTTCTCCACAGAATGTCCGATTGAACAGTTCTTGACCTACACAAGCACACATGTACAAAAGGAGCACACATCTACAACACGAGCACACATATACAATATGAGCACACATGTACAACAACACACATGTACAACAGGAGCACACATTTACAACAGGAGCACACATATACAACGTGAGCACACATGTACAACAACACACATGTACAACAACACACATGTACAACAACATACATGTACAACAACATACATGTACAACAACATACATGTACAACAACATACATGTACAACAACACACATGTACAACAGGAGCACACATTTACAACAGGAGCACACATATACAACGTGAGCACACATGTACAACAACACACATGTACAACAACACACATGTACAACAACACACATGTACAACAACACACATGTACAACAACATACATGTACAACAGGAGCACACATGTAAAACATGAGCACACATGTACTAAAACAAAAATCTACAACAGGAGCACACATGTACAACAACACACATGTACAACAGGAGCACAGATGTACAACAAGAGCACGCGTGTACAACAGGAACACACATCTACAACAGGAGCACACACATACAGCAACACACATGTACAACAGGAGCACACATATACAACAACACACAACTACAACAGGCGCACACATATACAACAACACACATCTACAACAGGAGCACACATATACAGAAACACACATCTACAACAGGAGCACACATATACAACAGGAGCACTCATGTACAACAGGAGCACTCATGTACAACAGGAGCACTCATGTACAACAGGAGCACTCATGTACAACAGGAGCACTCATGTACAACAGGAGCACTCATGTACAACAGGAGCACTCATGTACAACAGTAACACACATATACAACAACACACATCTACAACAGGAGCACACATATACAACAGGAGCACTCATGTACAACAGGAGCACTCATGTACAACAGGAGCACTCATGTACAACAGGAGCACTCATGTACAACAGGAGCACTCATGTACAACAGGAGCACTCATGTACAACAGTAACACACATATACAACAACACACATATACAACAGGAGCACACATATACAACAGGAGCACTCATGTACAACAGGAGCACTCATGTACAACAGGAGCACTCATGTACAACAGGAGCACTCATGTACAACAGGAGCACTCATGTACAACAGGAGCACTCATGTACAACAGGAGCACTCATGTACAACAGGAGCACTCATGTACAACAGGAGCACTCATGTACAACAGGAGCACTCATGTACAACAGGAGCACTCATGTACAACAGTAACACACATATACAACAACACACATCTACAACAGGAGCACTCATGTACAACAGTAACACACATATACAACACCACACATCTACAACAGTAACACACATATACAACAACACACATCTACAACAGGAGCACTCATATACAACAGGAGCACTCATGTACAACAGGAGCACTCATGTACAACAGGAGCACTCATGTACAACAGTAACACACATATACAACAACACACATCTACAACAGGAGCACTCATGTACAACAGGAGCACTCATGTACAACAGGAGCACTCATGTACAACAGGAGCACTCATGTACAACAGTAACACACATATACAACAACACACATCTACAACAGGAGCACTCATGTACAACAGGAGCACTCATGTACAACAGGAGCACTCATGTACAACAGTAACACACATATACAACAGGAGCACTCATGTACAACAGGAGCACTCATGTACAACAGTAACACACATATACAACAGGAGCACTCATGTACAACAGGAGCACTCATGTACAACAGTAACACACATATACAACAACGCACATATACAATAGGTGCACACATATACAACAGGAGCACACGTATACAACAGGAGCACTCATGTACAACAGTAACACACATATACAACAGGAGCACTCATGTACAACAGGAGCACTCATGTACAACAGTAACGCACATATACAACAGGAGCACACGTATACAACAGGAGCACTCATGTACAACAGTAACACACATATACAACAGGAGCACACATGTACAACAGGAGCACTCATGTACAACAGTAACACGCATATACAACAACGCACATATACAATAGGTGCACACATATACAACAGGAGCACATATGTAAAACATGAGCACATAAGTACAACAGGAGTTATAACAAATTGTTCCATGGTATTTTTCAGAGTCCCGAAAAGAAGACCCCGGAAGCAGCTGGAAATGCTGAAACTGCGAAAGAAGCATAAAGACAAAGCTGTCGCTTTTTCCATCACAATCATTTTATTTCTTCAGATCATCATGGCTTATGAGACGTGCAACTGACACATTTTTCAGCTCGCAGTTGCCATACAAACTGTGTATAGAGAGGGGGTTACGATTATTACTGCCTGGTGTGTCTGGTGTCTGTTATTTATTTATTTATTTATTTATTTATTTATTTATATATTTAGTCATCTATATTTGATACTCGTTAGCATGCATTAACTATTGTTACAGTAACTGAAAAAATATCAACTAACAATTTGTTGTATTACCATTTAGTTATCAGATATATTATTATATAATGCAGGTTCACATTCAAGCAATTAGAAAGTCGAAAGGAGGCCCAAGAGATGTGGATATACAAGAGGATATGTTGTATTTAATGGAAACACAAACACTTAAATACTGAGGTTCTGGAAAAACTAAGAATGAAATCAAGAATTGATGAAAGAAATTTTAAAAAAGAGGCAACTAAAATATTTCGCCCACGTTAAAAGACATAACACTCTTTAAAACACCATACTGGAGGGTAAGGCTGAAGGCAATAGAGCAAGACGTAGATACCTATAAAGTGGGAAGATAACATCAAGAGATGGACGAGCAGCAGTCTGACAATCAAGACGAGAGACGGACAGTGTTGGAGATCCATTGCAGCCAATCTTCCTTGTGGAGATGGCACCTAGTTGATTGGTTGTTGCAGTCCACTTGGAAGATTGAGAAATCAGCTGAACATCCCATATGCACCTTTGAACATAAGTATCACAGAAGAATTAACACTCTTCAATAGAACACATTCATTAAAAGCAGTCGACCCGCTCGACTTTTAATGCAGTAATCTGTGGCCGCTGGTTTTCTAGTGACTGCCGCTTCTATCGGAGATGAGCTGTATTTTCCGTGGATGACTTTTGTATTGGCATTCTGACGGCGGCATAATGCTCAGTGTACCTGTGCGGGCTGTTGGCGTGTCGAGACTCCTGTCTATTCCGCTTTTCACGTAGGGCAGTGAGGAGCATTTCTTGTGATATTCACTGGCACGGGAACAGAGCATAATGGGGACAACCCGTTGCCGTGAAGTTGGAACCGCGACTAACTAACTAGAAGCAGAAGAAAACATACAGATCTGTCTGCCATAACTCATGGCGAGGAAGGGTGGTTATTAAAGTTTGTTGCAAATCTTTTACGGACAGCAATTTTGACTGTTTGTGATTTCTTGGTAAGCGTGCGTTCAGTAGTTTGCCATTGCTTTCTGAACGACTGGCACTCATACCTTTATATGAAAAACTAACGTCAATCGCTCTGCTTCCAAATCGTCGGCAGCTGTGTTTCGAACGCGGTATGCCGGAATACGAATTGCATTAGTTATACCTTTCGTCACTGAGTCGGCCACAGTTATTAAGACAAACAAACTTGAGGAACAAGCAATTATTGTACAATGACAAACGTGTCTGGAAAATAAACAACAATGGAATAGGTGTAGCAGACATAAAGAAAGACCACTTGGTAAATGGATCCCAGTTCTGTCCGTGAATGTCTCAAGTAAATAACCAATCATGGCAAGAATGTTTGTGGTGAAGGAAGAGAAAATAACTCATTGGCTGTGACATTTCAGTGATAGCTTCCCTTAATTTACTTAAGCTCATCTAGTACAAAAGAAGTAGGTGTGCTAAACTATTATATGTACTTTAATCATCAGACTCGAGTGTCTGTGCCAGATGCTGAACATCATCATTATCTTACACTTTTGTCGTCAAGCTTCGTGGGGAGGAATACGTTGTGCTCCAGCGCCTGATGGAAGACATTGGATCGTGGCATTCCGTATGGTTGTACAATGTATTCGATGTCGTCATTCCATTTTCTTCTCGGGCGTCCTCTTGCTCTCGTGGCAGATGTCCTTTGATCTAGCGCCTGTCTGGTAGTTGATGGTGTTGCATTCTAACGAGATGGACAACCAACTTGATCTTCTGTCTTTCAGTATACGTGGCCCGAGGTTTTTATCCCACTGTCTGTCTTATAATATCATTTCAAATATTTCTTACGCCGATATTTAAGTTTGCAGCTCTCATAAAGTATCTCATCTCACAGGTGTTGATTTTGCACGAGTGTGATTTGGCCCATGTCCAAGTTTGACATTGGTAGCATGGGATTGGTATGCATTTGTTATTTATTACCTGGTGACATAGGTATATTTAGGTGTTTCAGTATGGGTGATAGTTGATCTATAAGCGCGCTTGCGTTTTGACATCTGATTTTGATTTCTCTGTCTGTTCTGCTGAACAACCTCTTTTGTGTGTAGCAACACGTAACTGATGCTCTTCCTAACAGGAACAACAAAGAATTATGCCAAGAACATCATCGCCGCCTCGTGCTCTGCTAGCTGGCGTAGACGCCCATGTCTCTCCACTGTCTCGGTCTTTGGTGTTCTGGTTCTGTTCTACCGCTACCATACATCCGTGACACTGTATTACACTACCGAGCATCACTTCTCTCGCTCTGTCTCTGCTACCATACATCCGTGACACTGTATTATACCACCGAGCATCACTTCTCTCACTCTGTCTCTGCTACCATACATCCGTGACACTGTATTAGACCACCGAGCATCACTTCTCTCGCTCTGTCTCTGCTACCGCAGATCTTTCCAGTCGGCATGACGTCATCAATTAACTGTTCTCGTTAGATAACCAAAGAACACTGTCTCTCTGCTGCCAAGTCGAGCTTCGGCACTCTATAACAAACTACTAAGGGTGTTCTGAAAATAATGCACCACATCGTTTTTCTCAGGAGCTGTTTATGCAAAAAGCATAAAACGTATACACAATATACATGAGTATGCCATGTAAACATCGATATCATTCAACATAATCCCCATCAACTTATACGGCGTTATGCCAGCGCAAAACAAAAGCGTGTATTCATAGGAAAAGTACCAGATTTTGCCTTGACCATATAGCCAGTCCTTCGCTGCATGAATCACTCGTTCATCATCTTCAAACCTTGTCCCACGGAATGCATCTCTAAGTGGACCAAATAGATTGAAATCAGAGGTTGCCAAATCGGGACTATATCTATATCTATAAAATGCAATGTATGTATGTATTTATGTCCGTCCGTTCTTTATGCGTTCGCGAACGGTCCATCCGATTGAGATGAAATTTTCTACACGTCTTCTTCTCATTCCAGTGCAACCAACTGTCATAGTTTTCTTTAGTGTACTATCAGCTATTAACTTACTAAAATTTAATTTTGTAATTACATGACTGAACATAAGAAAATATAAAACAAGAGATATAACTTTTAGTAGCACTGTTATATCTTAAGTTAAGTCCCCTGGCTATAGATAGATAGATAGATAGATAGATAGATAGATAGATAGATAGATAGATAGATAGATAGATAGATAGATAGATAGATACATACATACATACATACATACATACATACATACATACATACATACATACATAGATACATACATAGATAAATAGATACCTACATACATACATACATACATACATACATACATACATACATACATACATACATACATACATACATACATACATACGCACGCACGCACGCACGCACGCACGCAGGCAGGCAGGCAGGCCGGCAGGCAGACAGACAGACAGACAGACAGACAGACAGACAGACAGACAGACAGACAGACAGACATAGACAGACAGACAGACAGACAGACAGACAGACAGATCCCCGCCAGGGACTGGGCGAAGCCAGGCCGGGTCAGGCAGACAGACAGACAGACAGTCGGGAACGGGAACTTATATGACTACTTATATGAATTAAATTAAATGCTCCCCATCAGAGTCTGGGCGAAGCCGGGCCGGGTCAGACAGACAGACAGACAGACAGACAGACAGACAGACAGACAGACAGACAGATAGATAGTCGGGAACGGGAGCTTATATGACTACTTAAATGAATTAAATGAGTTGCTCCCCACCAGGGACTGGTTGAAGCCGGGCCGGGTCAGACAGACAGATAGACAGACAGACAGACAGACAGACAGTCGGGAACGGGAACGGGATCTTATATGACTATTTATATGGATTAAATTAGATGCTCCCCACCAGGAGTTGTGCGAAGCCGTGCCGGGTCAGACAGACAGACAGACAGACAAGCAGACAAACAGACAGACAGACAGACAGACAGACAGACAGACAGATAGACAGACAGACAGACAGACAGACAGACAGACAGACAGACAGACAGACAGACAGACAGACAGACAGACAGACAGACAGACAGACAGACAGACAGACAGACAGACAGACAGACAGACAGACAGACAGACAGACAGACAGACAGACAGACAGACAGACAGACAGACAGACAGACAGACAGACAGACAGACAGACAGACAGACAGATAGATAGATAGATAGATAGATAGATAGATACATAGATAGATAGATACATAGATACATAGATACATAGATACATAGATAGATAGATCCCCGCCAGGGACTGGGCGAAGCCGGGCCGGGTCAGCTAGTGTTCATATCAAGTTCACTCAAATTTGCGGAAATGTTTCAAACGAACCACGCAATAATAAACTATATGTACACAGTTTGTTCATGTGCTTATGTCTCTGAGACCGTTGTCCACACCATGGGACATATTGGGTATATGGTGCGAGTCCTATTTTGTAGATCAAGCGGCACTCGATGAGTGATGCGGTCAATATCACGCCGCCTGTCATTGTTTCTAGAACATTTTCCGCTACCCCTGTTAGGTTGGGTCCACCTAGACTATGTCAATTTTCGTTTTAATATCTCTGTCTCCGTCAGGATTTGAACGCATGACTAGCGAAGCAGCAAAAAAATGTAATAGCCCATCGCGGCTTTTATGTTTAATACTGTTTGAAGTAAAGTGTAACACAATTACATTACATCATAATTAGTCTGTTCGTTGTCTGGATTGCTAAATGTTTGTGAATGTCAGCTGTGATTTGTCTGGGTTGCAAAATATTAGTAAATGTCAATTTTGATTTGTCTGGATTTCAAAATGTTAGTAAATGTCAGCTTTGGTTTTCTTCAGGAAAATAAAACTGTTCCGGTCTGCTAACATAGTGTACCACCTCAAGTATCGTTTGTGTTACAATATTTCAAAATGGTAACATTTAGTGTCCCACCTCAAAGTGTCGGTTGCGTTACAATATTTCCAAGTAGTAATATTTAGTATCCCACCTCAAAGTGTCGGTTGTGTTACAATATTTCTAAGTGATAATACTTAGTGTCCAACATCAAAGTGTCGGTTGCGTTACAATATTTCCAAGTGGTAATATTCAGTTTCCCTCCTCCAAGTATTGGCTGTATAAATTACATTTCAAATGCATTTTAATTATTTTTAACTGCAGTAAAATCAAGAACACAGCCAGTCTATCTGTGATTATTGGTGGATATCGGGGTAGAATGGTGTACATTGCTAGAGGCGTGACGTGGTGTTGGTGTTAAGCACTAAACAACATGTAAAGTGAATGCCGTTACTCCACATGCGTCAGCTTGAGAGGTGGGGAGACAAGAAGGCAGACTGAGATATAGAGATAAAGACAGAGACAGGAAGGAAAAGAGTAAGAGAATAGAGAAAGAGAGACAGATACAGTGAGAGACAGAGAGTGATAAAGATAGTGTGAGTGAGAGAGACAGGGAGAGACATAGTGAGTGAGAGAGACAGTAAGATGGAGAAAGTGACAGAGACATACACAGTGCGAAACAGATAGTGAAACAATAGTGTGAGTGAGAGAGACAGGGAGAGACATAGAGTGAGTAAGAGAAACAGGGAGAAAGACGGTGAGAGAAAATTGAGAGAGGCAGCGTGAGAAAGACAGAGAGTGAGATAGATAGGGTGAGTGAGAGAGGGTGGAAGAGACACAGAGTGAGTGATTGAGACAGGGAGTAAGAAGATGGGAAAAAAGTGGGAGAGGCAAAGTGAAAAATATAGAGAGAGACCTAGGGAGATAAAGAGAAAGAGAGTTTTACACACATGTGCGCTCACACACACACACACACACATACAGAGAGAGAGAGAGAGAGAGAGAGAGAGAGAGAGAGAGAGAGAGATAAAGAAAGAAAGAGACCGAAAGAGAGAGAGAGGGGGGGGGGGGGGTTTACCCAGAACGGTATATAATAGTCTCTTTGGAGGATGTTTTTCATTTGGTTTATATATGTATATTGTGTTTGTAGTTTTCTGTGATTTATGTATATTATATTATTATTCTGTGTGACGTTTCTGTGTGCTCCTTTAACATCGTTTTGTTATAATTTCTGTTTGATAAATGAAGGGGAAAACACATACATTGAAATCTTCTTGCTGTTAATTATTATGGATGAATTTTTTGAAAGAAACCACCTGTTGATCACACGGACATTATTTCACTTTTTTTTTTTTTTGCATATCCCTTACGGGACGTTGCAGTCAACACCAGCATTTTGCAGCTGCTGTTGATGTACTAGGCAAGTGTTACGTTCAGTAGTTTGCCATTGCTTTCTGAACGACCGGCTCCCATACCAGCACGTTGTAACACAACGCGACAAGGTCTGCTGCACAAATCGGTCGCAGCTGAGCTTCGAACGCCTGGTACCCGGCTCACGAACCGCGTTCGCAAGCCTTTAGCCACGCAGCCGCTAAAATGTTGACTTCTCGTTTTTGATTTGGGGACCTAAATTACAAGTACCTCAGAAGTCAGTGGGGATCAGCCTGATGGCGGGGGACACTGGTAATTGGAAAAGCTAACCCACATGCAAAAACCATTCCAGTATACTCTGCAGTGGTAGATCTACCAGTAGTAGTAGCATGTGTGTGAACAACGTTCGAGTTTAAAGAGAGCGAACTCCTCCGAAGTCGGAGAGTTTCTGCCTGTATGGCGAGGAACCACCAGTCTGCACACCAATAAGCCAGACATGGGACAACGGATACTCACGCAAACCTCAGGTCCTGTATGACATCACACTGATGTTGGACAACAGGATGCATTCATCCGACATACAGGACTTCGCGTTGGAGCTCAAGCAAACGAACACAAGCAAGCAAGCAAGAGAGCGAACGCAAACAAGACAGCAAAACGAACAGTTCGTACAAACTGCCTATGTGTAGCGTCCCTTTCTAAGGTCGCCATGCCAGCAGAAATGTGATACCAATGATGTATTTATTGTTTCATGCTTTGTTTGTTATGCTAAGTGGTAGTTGTTAATTTCTCTTAAGATGTAAGTTTTGTTCGTAACCTATTTATTATACACTGTATGTTTTATTCTGTCTAGGGATGTTTATTTTAACACATTTATAAACAAAACCAAGAAAACAAAACATATATTTTGACTATCTGTGAACACTGCGCTTACAAATTCACTGAACAAATAATGTGTTGCTTGTTTGGTTACTTTTTTGTGTGTTAATTTTAAAAATAATTTAATATTTTAATATAATTCATACAGAAATAAATTAATACTGTATATGTTTTAATGTATTTTCATAGATCTCTTATATATAGAGAACAATTCCATCTGATCTAAATATATTGATTGATTGATTGATTGATTGATTTAGGAATCAACATCACAGCATTCGGGGCATTCCCATAAGTGCTCCGTCCCCATCCTCAGCAGCCAGCGAAGAGTTCCAGCACTAATAGTATCAGTAGTAATATGATTATAAGTCCGTCTCGCCTTTCCTTTGAGCGTTGAGCGTCGGCCAGATCCCTTCGTTACTCCTCGTTGTCTCATTCTTGCCAGACCATGGTAATCCATTTGCTCCTCCGAGGTGTGCACGTGCTCCCACAAGGCCGCAACCACGTCTGCCTTGTCATGTATCAATACTCCACCAAGTTCTGCAGAGCCAGCCAATCTGTCCGCCTGTTCATTTCCCAGAACACCGGCATGCCCCGGAGAAAAGATCCAGACGACGCTTGTCACCCGTGACCTCTGAAGCGAAGCAAGCCACTCCGCACGAAGTCTGCCCGTGCTCACCCTCGTCAGCATGCTTTCTGAGTCAGTTACAATCTAAATATATAAAACAATTAAATTCACAGCCGTATATTGAAGCATATACAACATACCCATAAAAGCTTCAAGACGCGTTAAAATGGTCCTTAACTATTTTATTTACTGCCGATTACCTTGTCTCTGTTGTGTGCTATTCCTTCGCATTTTATGCCTGTCGGTTGATCTCTGTCTTCCCCCTGTTTATTTTTCAATTCTGGTTTGTCTTTTCACGTGTCAAGTCTTTCTACCTCTTTGGCTTCCTGGTGATCATTTCTTCTTGTGGCTAATTTAGGGTTTTCCGTCATTCTTTTTCTCTGTGGTTCTTTATTTTAAGAATCGACTTTCAATATCCACCATGTTATATCACAATACGATGTAGCTACCAGGTGGGAATACTGAAGACTGATTGAGTACACATTTCTTTGCTGTCTTTCAGCATCAGGTTAGCCAGCGCTTTCTGGTCTTGGCTTTTGTGTGGTCTGGTAGGGCCCTCCTTGTCTCTGCTATGTGCTAGTCTAGTGGTTCTCAACCTTTTTTGGCCCATGCACTACTTCACCATATGTTCAGAATGTCATTCCCCCATTAAGTATTTCCTCCCTATAACCCCCTAACCGCTCCTACATAGTATACTTAAAAGTGGAAGCTAAATTTAATAGCACGTACTAGAACATGTCTAGACGTCTACATGAAATGTGATTGGATGGTCTCATTACGTCATAAAACTGTCATTTACTGCCAATATTGTACCTTGCGGTGTACGGCAGAGGGGTCTTTGAGCCTGAGGAATCAAGGCCGCCTGGCTAGTGCAGTCGCCGCGAACTGTGCAGGTTAGGATTTTCTTTTTGCCCCCGACAGATAAAAAATAACACACCTTACCGAGGGATCGAACCCGGGTCTCCCAAAGGAGAGTCCGGCGTTCTAGCCACTCGGCCAGCCGCTCCTCCACGAATTTCAGAAGGGCGAGAAGTAGAAACCCGTAAAGTATGGAGGTTGAAACAATATCAAGTAATCGATGGGGGGGGGGGGGGTGGTTGGTGGTTGGTCCCCACCGGTTGAGAACCACTGTGCTAGTCCATCGCATTCTGTGTCTGTCTTTTGGTCTGTATCCGCTAGATGATTTTATAAGTGGCGGGAGAGATGTTGCCAACACCACGCACCAATTGATCTATAAAAAATGTCCAGTGTGTCTAGGGCTATGCGAAAGGATCAGTTACCTGTTGACTTCTACGGATGAAGTCTAGTGGTCAGCATTTTCCTTTTATCACACAATCGTAGGATACAGTTAAAGTTTACTATTTTAAACCAAATGTGCGGTCTGTGCTGCGTTGTGTTTGTATAATATACCCGTGGTAGTATCTACCCATCTGATTCTTGGAAGTCGTCTAGCGCCACACCTTGACCTACTTAGATTGCAGACACAAGAGCAGTAACTGACTAAGATGCCTGTAACATTATTTATTGTCCCCTATACATTCAAGGCAGGACGTTGTGCCTGTCTTATGACTAATGTTATATATTTTATTCTGTTTCCTTCTGGCACGCTGGCTTTCTCGCGCGTTTAATTTCAGATGTAATAAGTTTCCTCTGTTGAATTTTAGACGATATCAAACAGTAATATCACTTATACTTAAACCAAATTGACACAATACAATAAAATAAATAGTATAAAGAATTTCTAACAAGATCCCTGTAGCCTTTCTTACTGACTGTTTCGTGTTTATGTTATTATGACTTTTATGTGATTGGAAGGGCCGAATGTAAGACGGGGCTGCATGCCCAATTTGTTACCCTTTTAAAATAAAGTTCGTTCGTTCGTTCGTTTTCAGATATGATATAAAAATAGTTATTTGCTTTGTTGCAAGTGATGTTGGGCTAATTTCTCAATGGATAATCATCTTGTACATGTGATGACTTCATTGCTGTAATTCTGTATACTTTTATGATTTAAATGTTTTCGTCTGATATGTTGCAGGAAAAAAAAAACATAAACACATTTGGTTAACCGAGAAACATGTGCAATGATTTTTATGGCAGTCATGGGTGGGTCATGCTGGGGTCATCTAGACCGGTACATCAGCGTTTGATGGTGAAGAACAACAGTCTTTATTTGGTGCAACTAACCAACAACAACAACAAAAAAAACAAATCTGCCTAAGCTGGTATGCCGCATGGCGTTAAGGTGAAGATCGTCAGTCACGACTGTCTGTCTTATTTGCCATTTCTATTTTAATTCTAACAGTGGGCAGAAAATGTTCATTGATTGTATGAGAAATGCACTGTACAGATGCGATAGTATTTCAATATAAATGATAGCCATTAGCCAGTGTACGTGACTGTAGATTTGAACCTAATACCATTTCAAATTCCCCAGTCTTAAAGCTTGTTAAATTTAGTTGCATATCATTTACAGGACGTTGCAGTCAACACCGGCATTATTTGCCGTTATGATCTCTTTGGCTTATGTATATGTTTCATAACAAAATAGTTTTTACAAAGAAAATGAACAAAAGACATTAGAAATATTGACTCACTTAAAGAAAAAGCCCGACAGATGGGGCTGGTTATCAACCAAGATAAGACAGCATATATGGTAATTTCAAGAGAAGGAATGGCTAAAAACTCTGGCCACATACAAATAGATAATATGACCATTAAAAGAACGGAAACATACAAATACCTGGGTACAGTCTTCAACTGTTCCAACATCATAAGGGAAGAAATACAAACTAGAATCAACTCTGGAAATAAGATATACTATGCACTACAACATCTACTAAAATCAAATGCGCTATCTCGTAACACCAAAATCACAATATACAAACACTGATCAGACCACTTGTGCTGTATGGCTCTGAAACCTGGAATACAACTAAAGGAGACGAAGCCTTGTTACAAACCTTTGAGAACAAAGTTTTAAGACGCATCTTTGGACCCATTAGGGATACACAAAGTGGAGAGTGGAAAAGAAGAAGTAACAAAGACATTTATGATCTGTTTAAGTCCCCGCTAATCACTGGTATCATGAAGGCTAATAGACTACAATGGCTGGGGCATATAGAAAGAATGGAAGATAGTAGAGAAACAAAACTCGCTTACACTCAGGAAATAAATGACCGTAGACACCGAGGTAGACCAAGAAGACGGTGGAGAGATAATATATATACAGACCTACGAGCACTTGGAATCAACGACTGGCAAGAGAAGGTCAACCAGAGAGACGAATGGAGACGGATTGTATCTGCAGCAAAGAACCTCAATGGCTCGGAACGCTGAAGAAGAAGAAGAAGATGATCTCTTGGCAAATTTACGTTCAGTAGTTTGCCATTGCTTTCTGAATGACCGGCAACCATGCCATTTTGTAAAAACCCAACGCAGGGCGATCTGCTGCCAAATTGCCCGCAGCTGTGTTTTGAACGCGGGTATACGGGATTACGAACTGTGTCCGTAACACCTTCCCGGAGCCTGCTTAAAGCTTGAAGGTGGATTAAAGGTTAAAACGTTGAACTTAAAAGGTTTCAGTTTCACCATTGATAGTTTTTGCAGTTCTTGAATCGTTACATGAACACTATGGTTACCCTATCAATAAATGCATTATTCACTGCGATTAAATCTTGTCTGGGAATACGTAATCGTCTACTATATATGTAAAAGAGAATGTTAGTTTGTTTGTGTGTCCTTTATGCGTTCCCGAACGGTCCATCCGATTGAGATGAAATTTTGTACAGATGTTGTTCTCACCCCCGCGGATCCAACTGAAATAGTTAGTTAGTTTAAAATCAACAATTTTTCCTCAAGCACGAAAGAAAAAGGTATTACGAGCTTCAGAAACAGACGAGCAACGGGAAGCAAGACTGGAAACCAATCGAGTATGCACTGCTCAAGCACGTTCATCTGGAAACCAACCGAGTACGCACAGCTCAAGCATGTTCATCTGTTGCACAGATGTTGTTCTCACTCCCGCGGATCCAGCTGAAATAGTTAGTTTACAATCAATTTTTAATTTTTATTTAATTTTCAATTTTTATTTACATATTTTAGATCAGGGTCCAAAACTAAATCAATTATGCCACCCAAACGAAAAGCGATTGGTGGATCTACACCTCAAGCACGAAAGAAAACGGCATGGCGAGCTTCAGAAACAGGCAAGCAACGGGAAGCAAGTCTGGAAACCGTTCTAGTACGTACTGCTCAAGCACGTTCATCTGAAACAGGCGAGCAACGGCAAGCAAGACTGGAAACCGTTCGAGTACGCATTGCTCGATCCAGACAAACACTGGGCGCTGATTTACATCTTGATGCATTCCGTTACGATGCTAATTATGATTACAATGAATGAATCACCCCAAAAAAAAATAAATAAATGAGAAGTAGATTGTGAGCTTTACTAAAACACGACTACAAGAGACAAATTGTGATTTTGTGAATTATGATTACAGTCTTCATCCAAGTGTGGTTATTGGAAAAATGGATAAATTATGCATGAATTGCAGTGCCCTCAAGTTTAAGAATGAAACACCAGGAATGTGCTGCGTGGGTGGAAAAGTGTAACTGTCAGAATTACATTCACCACCCGAACCATAATCAACGTTGGTATCAGGTGTCACGAGCCAATCGAAACATTTCTTGGCAAACATACGCAAGTACAATTCATGTTTCCAAATGACATCGTTTGGTGCAACAAATATGGTGCGCGAGAATTACATGCCAACATTCAAAGTTCAAGGGCAAATTTATCATCGTGCAAGATCACTACTATCACTGCCGAACGCAGATCCCAAATATCTTCAAATTTATGTCATGGGAAACACTGGTGAACAAATCGATCAACGATGTCGATTCAATACAGGCACTAAACGAGACATTGTCGCTGCATTACAAAATTTATTTCGATCAACACAACGAATTAATTAGATTGTTCAGAACTGCCCTTGAACAGATGCCATCTAATGACTACAGAATTGTAGTTAGAGCAGACAAAACATCTGTCGGCCAACACGAAAGGCAGTACAATGCACCAACAATTGATGAGGTGGCGATCGTTATAGTTGGCGAAGAATCTAACTCACGTGATATAATTCTTCATCGCAGAAATGGTGATGTTCAGCGAGTCTCAGAAACTCATCGCTCATACCACGCATTGCAATATCCGATTATATTTTGGCAAGGGGAAGATGGATATTATATAAATATCAAATTGAGAAATCCACAAACAGATGAGGAAACGAATAAAAAATGTCAGTGCCATGAATTACTATTCATATCGATTGATGATTCGTGAAAACGCTGAAAGTCATATCTTGAAATGTCGACAATTGTTCCTTCAATACATTGTCGACATGTATGCGAAAATCGAAAGCGAACGACTCCTCTACATTCGATTAAATCAAATCAATTTGCGTGTAGAAGATTAAATTCATTTACGTGATGCAGTTGTTAATGATAGCAATGTTAATCCAAATGAGTAGGGAAAAAAGATCATACTACCGGCCACATTTACAGGGAGTCCACGGCACATGCATGAATACGCACAAGATGCAATGACATATTTTCGCTCATATGGCCGCCCAGATTTGTTTATTACCTTCACATGCAATCCTACATGGGATGAAATAAAAGAACTTTTGTTAACTGGACAATCATCATCAGATAGCCCTGATATTTCCGCACGTGTGTTCAAACAAAAATTGAAATCCTTAATGGATTTCATTGTCAAGCATCAAGTTTTTGGAGAGACACGCTGTTGGATGTATTTCATCGAATGGCAAAAATAGGATTGTCACGTGCACACATTTTGATTTGGTTGATCGAAAAAGTCACACCAGACCAAATTGATCAAGTCATCTCAGCAGAAATACCAGATGTCGACATTGATCCAGAGTTGTTTGAAGTCGTCACCAACAACATGATTCATGGTCCATGTGGCTTACTCAATAACAATTCACCTTGCATGTCTGATAGGAAATGCACGAAACGATACCCAAGACACGTATTTGCCGAGACTATCACTGGCAATGACGGATATCCACTGTATCGTCGACGCGCAACTGAAGATGGCGGCAAATCTATCACTTTAAAAGTACGAAACGATGATTTTGAAGTCGATAATCGTTGGGTTGTACCGTGTTCACCGTTACTCTCGAAAACGTACAAAAGCACACATCAGTGTCGAGTATTGCAATTCGGTTATATCGATCAAGTACCTTTGCAAATATGTCAACAAAGGAAGCGATATGGCAGTGTTTGGAGTGGGAAATGCAACTGCATCTATCGATGAAATAGACCAATATCAAGTGGGAATCTACATTAATAGTAATGAAGCAGTGTGGCGCATTTTATCATTTCCAATCCATGAACGTCATCCAACAGTTGTTCATTTGGCAGTGCACCTTGAAAATGGACAGCGCGTGTACTTCACAACAGAAAATGCAAGTGAACGAGCATTGTCACCACCACCAACAACGTTAACTGCATTGTTTTCATTGTGTGGGAATGATATGTTTGCAAAGACGCTACTTTACTCTGAAGTGTCAACATACTACACACAGAATGCATCAGCGAAGAAGTTTCAACGTCGCAAATAAGGTAAAGCAGTTGAAGGACATACCAATTTATATTCGACCGACGCGTTAGGCCGTCTGTACACTGTTCACCCAAACAATGCAGAATGCTTTTACTTACGATTATTGTTAATCAACGTACGTGGACCGACATCCTTTCAAGAATTAAGAACAGTAAACGGTCAAGTATGTGCCATTTGACGTGAAACTTGCCAAGAATTAAATCTTCTTGAAAACGATGCACATTGGGACACTTCATTCGCTGATGCATCAAATACGGCTCAACCACAGCAAATACGCACATTATTTGCCTTCATATTGCCAACGTGCATCCCATCCAATCCAAAAGATCTTTGGAAAAAATACAAAGACTATATGAGTGAAGACATCCTACATCGTTTGCGTGCAATGAATCAAAATCCGGACATTCAATTCACACCAAATGTGTATAATGAGGTATTGGTTTCGATTGAGGACATATGTTTGGCAATCACTAACAAACCACTGGTACAATTGGGAATGACTGCGCCGAATCGATCTGCAAACGATCTTTTCTATCGTGATTTGCAACGAGAAACACTCTTTGATGTCGACGAATTGGGTACATTTGTTCAAACGAATCTTCTGAAATTGGTTCCAGGGCAACGTATAGCGTATGACAGAATTATGCATGCAATTAAAAGCCAAACCGGCGGATTGTATTTCCTAGATGCGCCCGGGGGCACAGGCAAAACTTTTATCATTTCACTTATTTTGGCAACCATAAGATCACGACAAAATATTGCGCTGGCTATCGCATCATCTGGAATTGCGGCACATTCAGCACTAAAATTGCCCTTGAATATGCACATCACTGAGACACCGACATGCAATATCAGCAACAATTCTGGAATGGGTAAAGTACTCCAATCATGTCAATAGATTATATGGGACGAATGTACTATGGCGCACAAAGAAGCATTGGAGGCGCTTCATCGTGCACTATAAGATTTCAGAGGAAGTGAACAGCTCTTCGGTGGCGCAATTATTTTATTGTCTGGTGATTTTCGACAAACTCTACCAGTTATACGACGTTCAACATCCGCTGATGAACTTAATGCTTTTGGCGATAAGTTCAGAAATTGACTTTGAAGACCAATATACTTGTACAACTACAGCATGATGCATCCGCAGAACCTTTTCGCAAAACAGTTGTTGGATATTGGGAATGGGAAAATGCCAATCGATGAATCCAGCAATGTATCACATTGCCAACAAACTTCTGTAAAATCACAGCAACTATAGACGAATTGATTGACAAAGTTTTCCCAACTACCACACAGAATCACAAAAATCATCAATGGCTCAGTGCACGTGCTATATTAGCAGCCAAAAACAACGATGTCAATGCCATCAATTTCGCCATTCAAAACGAAATCCCAGGCGAAACGACAACATATATGTCCATAGATTCTATGATGAATCAAGACGAAGTTGTCAATTATCCAACTGAATTCTTGAATTCACTTGATTTGCCAGGCATACCGCCGCACGTTTTAACATTGAAAATTGGCGTGCCTATCATTCTTCTCCAAAACATAAATCCACCTCGACTTTGCAACGGTACCAGGCTTTCAGTCAAAAGATAATGAACAATATCATCGAAGCTACAATTTTAAATGGGAAATTTAAAGAAGAAGATGTACTGTTGTCTCGCATTCCAATTATTACAACAGCTATGCCATTCGAATTCAAACGTCTGCAGTTTCCGATGCGAGTCGCATTTGCTGTGACGATCAACAAAGCATAGGGACAATCGCTACAAGTGTGTGGACTCAATTTGGAAAATCCATGCTTCACACATGGACAGCTATATGTGGCCTGCTCACGCGTCGGAAAACCTTCAGATTTATTCGTGTATGCACCAGACTGAAAAACAAAAAATATTGTTTATCCAAAAGCACTTCATTAGACATCATATTTGGATTTCGGCCATAACGTGAAAATTATACAACATTTAAAAACAAATATCCTTGGATTAAGCAGACATTTTTAACTGCAACTATATAATGTGCGCTTAGAGAAATGTATTTCATTGTATAATGACTACTTATATGAATTAAATGAGACTCTCGCCGCAAGGACCTAGACGACGCCGGGCCGGGTCGTCAGCTAGTTACTGTATAAAGACCACCCTTCTGGTAAAATTTTTATTGATATTACCTTAGAACAATTTCCTCAAAATGGTTTCTGCATTGATTGATTGATTGATTGGTTTAGGAACCGACGTCACAGCATTCGGGGCATTCCCATAAGCGCACCATCCCCATCCCCAGCAGTCAGCGAAGAGTTCCAACACTAATAGTACCAGTAGCAATCTGATTATATGTCCGTCTCGCTTTTCCTCTGAGCGTCAATCGTCGGCCAGATCCCCTCGTCACTCCTCGCTGTCGCATTCTAGCCAGACCATGATGATCCATTTGCTCCTCCGAGGTGTACACGCGCTCCCACAAGGCCGCAACCACGTCTGCCTTATCATGCATCAATATTCCACCAAGTTTTGCAGAGCCAGCCAATCTGTCCGCCTATTCACCCCCCAGCACACCGGCATGCCAAGGAGAAAAGATCCAGACGATGCTTGTCACTCGTGACTTCCGAAGCGAAGCAGGCCACTCTGCACGAAGCTTGCCTGTCCTCACCTTCCTCAGCATGCTTTCTGAGTCAGTTACAATCACAATGTGTGTGTGTATCGTATTCTCGATCCCGCGGAAAGCTGTAGTGACCGCCTCCATTTTTAAGCTAGATGTTGTAGTATCATATGCCAGGCTCTCCTGCACCAAATGTCGACCATTAGCTTTTGCTAAGAACCTCCAGACACTTCCCCTGCCTCTCAACACCGAACCATCTGTGTTTATTATCACATCACCCGGGCGAGCACTATCCTGAATTAGTTGCTGGGTTTCCACTTCCGTGGCTCCTGCTAGCCACTCCCTGCACTCCCGGCTCAATGTGATTATAACTCTGCACAAGTCTGACCGCTCCGCTGGCACTCTGATCCACTCCTCTCCTCGCCTAATATTCTACAAGATGCAGACCTGTCTGATCGTATCCTCCGCCTGAGCCATCCATGATTTCCCTCTTCTCAGTCGCTGGCCCTTAACTGCGTCGAGCGCCTCATGCAACGGGTGGTCAGCAACTACTCTGGTGTATGCCTTCGCCTGCATCTCCTTGAGCCTACCATCAACAGTCGGCAAACCAAGGATGTAACGCATACACACTGCTGGGGTGTCTCTGGTGCATCCCAGAATGACCCGCATCGCTTCGTTCTGTATGCGCTCTAATTTCACCAACTGTCTCTTTGAGACCGTGAGCAGTCCTAATCCATAATCAATCACTGAGAGGATCAAGTGCTGGATAGTGTGAAAAGCATTCTCTGCTCTGCGTCCATTGCAGCCATAGTTTTAAGTGCACTGAGTCCCTTTTGAGATCTTGTCACAACCTTCTCCACTTGGTCCTTGAAGGACAGGCTCCTGTCAAATGTGATTCCCAGATACTTCAGTTTATTCTCTCTGTTGACGTTTCTACCATCTATCGTGAGGCTTTGGACATCCGTTCTCACAATTCTGTTGTCCAGAGAGCACCACAAAACAGCTGCCTTTTCCGGGTGGATGATAGCACACATATCAGTGCAACAGTCAATCACTTTGTCTACTGTCGCCTGTAGCTCCTGGGCTGTTTCCTCAGGTTTCTGCATTTCATGTATACAACAATAATTTTTCTCCATTGTTATATTCTTTACCAAGAAAATATAACAGTATATGTATGGAACAATGTTTCAACATTAAAACAACATTTACAGGTTTCATAATGTTAACAGCCCTCAAATTCTGATGTATCACGTGATATAGCGTGTCTAGAATTTGACTGACCGTTCATCCATACAGTACATATTGTTTGTACATTTAAATGAATTGTAGGGGTGAAAATGAATTTTACGTACATGCCATGTGCCTAAGTCAGATCGGGGTAGGGGTATACCCTATCAAAGGAGAAGTAAGGTGCCTCCTTCCCCCCGCTAGCCTACGGGACACCCTTGGGCAAGGTGGAGTACCCGTTTAGCCCCCCCAACAGGGTAACGTGAAGCCATGGGAGCAGGTGGTGGATTGGACTTGGGAGCAGCCGACAGATAGTTGTTGGTTATGGTTTCAAGTCAGTGACGGTGGGCAGAGGATCTCTCAGTAGAGACAATGGCTACGGTCATCCGATCAGTATGGTCACTGCCAGGAAGGAAGAATGGTAGACTTCCCTCCTTATTGATTCCCGGGCAGAGGAGGCTTGTTAGCCTTGGTTGGTATCTCTTCTAAGAGAGGGAACTCTAAATCTCAAACCTCCGCTGCCTTGCGGGTATACCCATATGGGAAAGGCTTCGGGAGTAAACCCTGAGGACAAATCCGGAGATGGAGTCCCTAAGGCAGTTCCATGTTGTAAACAACATAGTTCTGGCAACTCCTGCGACGGCACCGATGCCAAGTTGCATTGGCTACTGCCTTTCCCTTGGTCAACATCGGCGACGTGGAGAGGGGGAACCTGCTACTGGGCAACAGCTGGTTCTCCGATTTCCATTGCCCAGGCTTGTGCCCTGAAGAGGTCACTTCAGCACCGCGTAAAGCGGTGACACAACACGGGAAGTAGCATTTGCCGGTTATAAGTCTTAATGCTCGATTGGCGTAGAGCAAGGCGCCAGGGGCTACTTCCGACGGTGGGAGAGATCATCGTATCTCACTAGACAGCTACCGCCCGCCTAAGCTGGGCAGCCCCCAGTCAATAAGGTGTTGTCTCGCCACGGTTCATCTGCTCCTGAGGGTGTGTGGAGCTTAGGGGGAAATCCTGACACATGGACCGCAATCTATACACCTAACAGCAAGAAAAAAACAAAACAACCGGCCCTAAGGCTGGGAACATGGAACGTAAGAACCATGACCCCTGGCATCTCAGACGATCTAAATGAGATTGTGGATGCCCGCAAAACTGCAGTGATAAACAACGAACTGCTAAGACTGGGGATAAACATTGTCGCCCTGCAAGAGACCAGACTCCAAGAATCTGGAAGCATCAAGGAGAGGGACTTCACTTTCTACTGGCATGGCAAGCCGTGCGGAGAGACCAGGGAGCATGGAGTTGGCTTCGCTATCAGAAACAAGCTGCTCAATTCCATCATACCACCAAGTGATGGCACTGAAAGAATATTGAAGCTCAAACTCCAGACAGAGGCAGGCCCAGTTAGTATTATAAGCGTTTACGCCCCAACACTAACTGCAGCATCAGAATCTAAAGACAAGTTCTATGACGACCTTAGCAAAGAAGTCAGTGAAACACCAGAGAAACAACATCTTTTTATCCTGGGGGATTTCAATGCCAGGGTTGGCTCTGACCACGAATCTTGGCCTTCATGTCTAGGACAGTTTGGCGTTGGGAAGATCAATGACAATGGACAACGTCTCTTGGAATTCTGCAGCCACCATAATCTGTGCGTGACCAACACCTTCTTTGACACGAAACCTCAACACAAGGTGTCATGGAGGCACCCCAGATCAAAGAACTGGCACCAACTCGACCTGGTGCTCACTAAACGCAGCAACCTCCGCAATGTACGGATGACTCGCAGCTATCATGGTGCTGACTGCGACACCGACCATTCACTCGTCTCCAGCAAGGTGAAGATAAAGCCCAAGAGAATCTACAGAAGCCGAACAGAAGGAAGACCACGCATTGACACCTGTGGCACCCAAAATAAAGAGAAGGTCAACAAATTCATGCAGGCTCTAGCGGATACTCTGCCCGGCTCCACAGACGGAGATTCCACCGAGAGATGGAGTCATTTTCGCGACACCATCTACAATACAGCACTATCAACATTTGGCAAGAAGCAAACTAAGTCAACCGACTGGTTTGAAGCACACTCTGAAGAGATGCTCCCAGTCCTGGAGATAAAGAGACATGCATTCTCGATGTATAAAACATCACCTTCAGAGAAAACACTGCAGGCATTGCGAACGGCCAGAAATAGAGTACAACAGATGGCAAGAAGATGTGCGAACAGGTACTGGCTACAGCTCTCTGCTCAAATTCAAACTTGTGCAGACACTGGAAATATAAGAGGAATGTATGAGGGCATCAAGCAAGCTGTCGGTCCATCAAAAAATAAGATGGCCCCTTTACGATCAACTGAGGGGGTAATCATAAAAGATCGAGCGAAACAAATGGATCGCTGGGTAGAACACTACTCAGAGCTATACTCAGTGGATAACACTGTCAGCGAAGAAGCTCTGGAAGCCATCGATCAACAGTCCGCCATGCATGCCTTGGATAACGAACCTTGCCTCACAGAAATCAGCGAAGCACTAGACTCTCTCAAATCCGGCAAGGCACCTGGAAAAGATAGTATTCCACCTGAAATTTTAAAATGTAGCAAAGAAACAATCATCCCAGAACTGTATGCAATATTACAGCTCTGCTGGAGAGAAAAATCAATACCACAAGATATGAAAGACGCAAACATCGTTACCCTTTATAAAAACAAAGGCGACAGAAGCGACTGCAACAACTATCGCGGCATTTCCCTTCTCAGCATTACAGGCAAGATTTTTGCCAGAGTAATCCTTAAAAGATTACACATTCTTGCTGAAAGAATCTACCCCGAATCGCAGTGCGGATTTAGACCCAACAGGTCCACCATCGATATGATTTTCTCACTCCGGCAGCTCCAAGAGAAGTGCAGAGAACAGAGGAAGCCATTATATATAGCCTTCATCGACCTCACAAAGGCATTTGACCTCGTGAGCAGAAGCGGCCTTTTTAAGGTCCTTGAAAAGGTTGGATGTCCACCCACCCTTCTTAGTCTCGTGAAATCATTCCACGAAAACATGCAGGGGACCATTTTATTTGACGGCTCAACATCCCAGTCATTCAGCATCAGCAGCGGAGTAAAGCAGGGATGCGTGCTTGCTCCTACACTCTTTGGTATCTTCTTTGCTGTTCTCTTAAGGCAAGCATTTGGGACTGCCACTGAAGGCATATACCTCCACACAAGATCTGATGGCAAACTTTTTAACCCATCAAGACTCAAGGCAAAGACCAAAATAAGACCAAGATGCGTAAGAGAACTACTTTTTGCAGATGATGCAGCACTGACTACTCATACAGCAGAAGATCTCCAAAGGCTCATAGATCGTTTTACAGCCGCCTGCAAAGACTTTGGGCTCACCATTAGCCTAAATAAAACACAGGTGATGGAACAAGATGCTGATGCGCCTCCGTCAATCAAAATCTCTAATTATGAATTGAAAGTCGTCCACGATTTTGTGTATCTGGGATCGACAATATCAGATAATCTTTCATTAGAGACAGAAATCGACAGACGCATTGGAAAGGCAGCCACAACATTTTCCAGGCTAGCTAAAAGAGTTTGGGAGAATAATAGACTAACAGAGCGTACAAAAGCTCAAGTATATAAAGCTTGTGTTGTTAGCACACTACTCTATGGGTCTGAATCCTGGACCCTGTACTCAAGACAGGAAAGGAAGTTGAATTCCTTCCACATAAGATGTCTGAGGCGTATCCTGGGCACAACATGGAAAGACCACATAACAAACAAACAGGTGCTTGAAAGAGCAGATATTACCACAGTGCACACCCTCCTCAAGCAGAGACGCCTCCGGTGGTTGGGCCACGTATCTCGAATGGAGGACGAACGTATTCCCAAAGATCTCCTTTACGGAGAACTAGCCACAGGAAAGAGGCCAACCGGAAGACCCCAAATGCGATATAGGGATGTGTGTAAACAAGATATGAAAACCATTGGAATAGATCCAGACACGTGGGAGAGAGTTGCAACAGACAGATGCTCCTGGAGAAGAGATGTACGAAATGGACTGGTGCTCTTTGAGCGCAATCAGATCCAAAAAACTGAGGAGAGACGGCACAGGCTCAAAGAGCAGTCACTTACTGCGGGACTTGCCTCGTCTCACAGATGCGGAAACTGTGACAGAGATTGTCATTCTCGAATTGGACTATACAGTCACCAGCGGTGCTGCCAGGCACCTCCCAAGCGGCACAACTCTATAGTCCTTCAGGACTGAAAGAGGCCTACTAAGTCAGGTCATGGGCCACTCTGTACAGGCAGTCTAGAGTTTCACGCAGTCCGGCGTGAAGATGAGAAGATTGAAAATCATGCCTTGCATAAAAATAGCAAGACGGGTCGCTGAGCAGGGTGAACGTCTCCTTCAAGGCGTTATTAAAGGCTGGACCGTGTTCGAAGTCGGACCGGTGACAGTTGAATAGGGCGATGGCAGAGCCTCACCTCGCCGCCACTTTTATATGAATGTTTATGTTATTTGAGAGTGTCGATTAATGCTGATGTCCTTCGAGAAATTATATGTTAACAGAGTGCAACTGTAAACGTCGATTGCAAGTATTTTGTGAACATTGATTTTAAACTGAAATCGACGTGTTCATAGTATCGTGAGGCAAGTACCATGTGATAAACTATAAACATTATAAACTGTTGTGTTAGATCAAGTTCGTGTGGACTGTCAATTGTTGTAGAAGAGTGGACACAGATTAGTGTAGCAGAAGCCATGTCAGGATTGCACCAGTGCAACTTCGCTTGTGGGCAGATAGTTGAATCTATCGTTAAATGTATTGGCATACGACAAAATAACACTTCTCACCATGCAAGGGAAAGCTACAAGTGCCTCAACATTTATGGGTAATATACAAGTGAAACCACGGAGTTCAGTAGCAGAGTTATATGTCGAAAAGCACCCCTACAAGCCCTACCTATCAGCTGCTCATGGCAAGTGACTCCATAAAGTCATTGGCACCCATAAAGTCATTGCCATCTTCTTCTTCACAATGATAGCACTAAACATTTACCCCATTTCAATTTTTTTTTTAAATTAGTAGAGAATGGAGAATGCAATACTTGGCAAGATGATGAAGAAGTGTACAATGTTATTTATTTTTTTTTTCTTCTTCTTTCGTTCGCTTGAAATATGTCTATATCTGCAATGTCGTCTCTTGCATGAAGTGAACTGTTTTTTTTTCCAGTTCACACAGTGGTCCATAGAGTTTATCTTCCACTGTCGTCTCTCTAGGCCAGAAGGTTTGCCTAGATATGTTATATTTTGGGCAGTCTTGGAGTATGTGCTCTGCTGTCTGCGACGCCAATCCACATGTGCACATGGCTGTTTAACCAATCTTGAATTTTGTATACATGTGGTTGCGTAATCTATTGTGTCCTGTTCTGAGACGCAGAATAATGACTTGTTCTGGTCTGTCCATAATGTGGTAGTCATCTTGAGCAGGTTTTGGTGGCTTTCTGACTGATTTGATCATTCTTTTCTTTTGGTGGTATGTAACGGGCACATCAGGCTGTTCCTCTTTGGCTCCTTCCTTAGCCAATTGATCAGCTCTGTCGTTTCCGGGTACTCCACAGTGGGATGGTATCCACTGTATGGTGACTTTATGCTGACTGCTAAGTTCAAGAAAGTAGTGTCCTTAGTACTGGCAATTTCCCAGAGAGGAGCGCCTCGAGTACTGATTTTGCATCTGTTAGTAGCACCACAGGTTGTGTACCATTGCTGTTATTTAGTAATTTCTCTGTTTGCTATCTTGATTGCCTCAATTTCGGCATCATAGTTATGGCAGTACTTTCCTGTCGGTACTCTGGCTGTGTCCCTAGTATTATTTGGGTATTCTATGTACACTCCCGCTCCTCCATTTCGAACAGCATTTTGTGCTGACCCATCTGTGTAGACTCGGATCCAGAGGTCCTGTGGGTATTCTTCATCAAGGAAGCTGAGAGTGGCTGTTCTGCGCTGCACACTGTTCTGTTCTTCCTTGTCAAATATTCCTCTCACTTTTGTCTGGATTTGTAACGATAGTCTATGCTCATCTTTCCATGGAGTTCGCTCTGGAATAGTTGTTAGGGGGATACCAACTGTGGGCAGATCAGTGGTTTCTCTGCAGAGTCGTTTGGCCTGGTGGATAAAACTACTTCTTTTCAACCGCCCCATAGCTAGGTTTTCAAATCTGTTCTTCATAGGGTGGCCTGGCAAGCTGAGGAACTTTTCTGCTTGTATTAGCGTTTTCGTATCTCTGCGCTCACTCAGTGCCTGTGTCCTCCCCATCTTCTCCATTTCCACTATAGGGGTTGATCTCATCCCTCCTGTGGTGACTCTAAGTGCTTGATTTTGCACCTTGTCCAGCTCTTGTAGTGTGGTATTTGATGCTGAACACCACGCAGTTGACCCATATTCCAGGTGTGGTCGTATGCTCTGTTCGTAAACTTTGCTAAGTATTTTCGTACTGGCTCCCCATGTGGTTCCACTTAGCTTTCTCAGGATGGCTATTTTCCTTCTGGCTTTTGCTACTGCTTTGTTGATGTGCTTTCTCCATGTCAGCTTGCCATCAAATGTTACTCCAAGGTATGTTGGTTCTTTATCTTCTCTTAGGGGTGTTCCATTTATCTGGATGATCCCTGCCTTTTGTTTTGGAGAGAGGGTAAATAGGGTGGTGCTGCACTTGTCAGTGTTTATGCTGACACACCATCTATTTGCCCATGCAGCAAATGTATCTACAGCTCTTTGTAGCAATCTGGTGGCCACTGATGCATATTCATTTGTGCTCCATAGAACCAGGTCATCGGCGTACATTGCCGCTTTAATTCCATGCGGTAGGTGAGCAACAAGATCATTGATGAAGATTAGAAAAAGTGTGGGGGACAAGACTCCGCCCTGGGGGACACCGTGACGCAGTAGTACTTTCTTGCTCTTGAGTCCGTCTATCTGTACTCGGGCTCTTCTGTTGTGCAAGTATGCTTTCACCCATTTGTACATTCTTCCATTGACTTTGCAGTTTCTCAGTTTCTTCATCAGACCTTCTTTCCAGACTTTGTCAAAGGCTTTCTTCAGATCTATCCATGCCGCAAGCACCAGCTTCTTCTCTTGGAATGCATCCTCAATTTCTTGAGAGAGGTAGGTTGTCTGATCTTCCGTAGAGTAGCACTGCCTAAAGCCAGCCTGCTGTGGCACAAGGATGTTTTTACTTTCAATGTACCACTGCAGTCTGTGATTGATGATGCGCTCCAGTGTTTTGCAGGGACAGCTGGTGAGGCTAATTGGTCTGTAGCTAGAGGCAATGGAACCATCTTTCCCTGATTTTAGGAGGGGTATCATGATTGCTTCTCTCCAGGCTTGTGGAACACTGCCTAAGGTCCAGCTGTTATTGAAGATCTGCAACAGCTTTGTTTTGGCCTCTATTCCTAGGTTCCTGATCATTTCATTGGAGATACCATCAGCTCCTGGTGACTTTCTCATTTTCAGTTTTGATATGGCTAGCTCCAGTTCGCTGATTGTGATGGGTGCCTCCAGAACCTCATGTACTATTTCCTTCTGTCCTGTATGTTGTCGTTTCTCTCGAATCTCTTGTTGTTTCTCTGGACTAATTTTGATATTGCTATATTGTGCAAACGAGTCCGCAAAATGGTCAGCTGCTTGCTTTCTTGTTAAGATTTTTCCATCTTTATGTAGTGCAATTTTTGAGTTTCTCCCTGTGTCCTCGTCATTAAGCTGTTTTATTAGCTTCCACAATTTCCTTGTGTCTCTTTCAAAGTTCAGAGACTCCGTTTTCTCCTGCCAGCTTTTCCGTCTAGCCTGCAGCTTGGCCCTTTGAAATTTGGCTTTTGCATGCTGGAATTTATTGTGGTGCTCTTGGCTGGGTGTAGCCTCTGCTTGCTTTCTACACACTTCAGCATCATTATGCAACTGTTCCAGTTCACTACTCCAGTAGGGTTTATATTGTTTACGGGCTCCTCTTGGTACTGTTTCTCGCGCTGCCTGTAGTATGCATTTCCCAAACTCTTCAACTGCTTTATTTATGTCTTTCTCAGTGTTCAGGTTTCTAACCAGTATGCTGGTGCGATGCTTGTACATTGCCCAGTCTGCTTTCTTGTAGTTCCACCTCGAGAGGGTGCTGCTTTCACTTACAAGCTCATTTTCTACGGTTAGAAAGACTGGCCGATGGTCACTGCCACCAAGTTGTTTCCCAACAGTTCGTGTAATGTTCCACTCCAGGTCTGGTGAATGAAAAGCCAGGTCAGGTGTAGTTGTAGAGTGCCATGATCTCGAGTAGAAAGTATGTGGGTCGGACGGCTTGTTAATCAACATGAATCTATTCTCATCCTGCCAGTCTTCCAGTCTCTCTCCTCTCTGGTCCATGTGATCATAGCCCCAGCTCTGCGAGTGGCTGTTGAAATCGCCACACACAATCATTTTTTCTTTTAGTGGTAGAGTGTCCAGTGCCTGTGGGCGGTCACTTGGACAGTAGTAATTGATCAGATGTAGATCTGTATTACCTGTCTTAAGTTTAAGTGTCTGATACTCAGCCCCTTCCATGTAGACTTTGATTTGGGAAGCCATGATGTTATTTCTTACAAGGGTCAGTATCCCACCTTTTCTCCTGTTCTTTCGGTCAGATCGGTAACACTGGTAGCCTCTGATTTTGAAGGCTATATTTTCATTGAGGTGAGTTTCTTGCAAGCAACATATGCTTACTTTTTCTTGGTCCAAGATTTTTTCTAATTCTATTTTTTTGTTGCTGACTCCCTCCGCATTCCAGTGCATTATTTTAAGTCTTCGTTTAGTATGGCCAGTCGTCCTATTCTCATGTCCCCTGGCTCCACAGGACATCTGAGAAGGACCTCCAGTAGTTGGGGTTGGACCCTTTCGAGACATAGGGCCCGGCACTGCACCTGCCTGGGGGTCCAAAGCAGGGCGAGCACCATAACGATTAGCAGTAGTCGACATATTCCATTTTGCGTGATTGCGTGGCATCCTGATTTCTGTGGTGCGCCTCTTGGCTGGTTGCCTCCGTCTTCAGCACCTTTCTTTGCTAGAGCAGACTGTGGTCTCACTCGAGTGTAGATGTGTACGCGCGCACACACCTGTCTGCGCATGCATGTACGTGCATACACACCTACAGCATACTGGTTATCTTCCGGCGCCAGAGACTCGCCGTCGCCCCTTCTCCTGTTAGTTTAAACAGGTCCGCCACGTGAAGGCCAGGAGTTGGACTTTTGCTGCATAGGTTATGTATTCACGAGCCATTGGGGTATTTGAGCAATGTTGGGCGCTCACCCCAACACCGCGCCTCGGCTACATACAGCAACATTTGGAACCCTTGTTATTTATTTATTTTGGCACATCCTTTTCACAAGACATGGCTGTCAACACCAGCATTTTATTGCTGTTGTTGATGTCTTGGCAAGTTTACGTTCAGTAGTTTGCCATTGACTTATTAACGACCGGCTCCCATACCAACACGTTAAAACCCAGCGCAACGCACGCGATTTGCTGCCAAATCGATCACAACTGTGTAAGTGGGCTCACGAATCGCACCCGCAAGACCTTTGCCACAGAGACCGGCGTATTGTATATATATTATATGGACAATAAATGTATATACTTTTTGACATATGCTTAGGGAGATTAAGACCTTACTTATATGTCCACAAAGTAATCACAGTGTTTGCCAGTTATTGTCAAGAATACCAGAAATATGTTAGATAAAGTTTTAAAAGCAAGCAAAATGAAACTATGCAAGTGTTTTTACAATGCATAGATGATACCCTTTCAACTATATGGCAAACAGGTATATTTACCTTTCAGTGAATGAATTTACTGGCAGTAAAATAGATAAACAGATTGGCACTGATTATTTTCACAAATATCAGTGCCTTGTTTTTACAGCATGAGAATTTCAACATGGGGACTGGCCACTTCAACAAAATAAATATAACATATTAGTTTAGTTTAGTTTAGTTTAGTCGATAGATCAACATCACGGCACACGGGTATAACCCATAAGTACTCCGTTCTACTCCTAACTGAAACCTAAGTCTGGAGAAACTCAGCTCAGTGCACGAACTCCGTAGCACCGGCGAGGATCCTGAAATATTTTGGGTAGATTTTTAACTCAAAATTTTGCCCGAGCAGCGCCATTAGGCTACTCTTTTTTCGATTTTCAACTGCCAAGGGATATTTTACGTGCGCAACAATACACACGGGCGTCCGATCTCACTACCCAGAGACCAGGAGTAATTTTATTACTAGAAGTCCACGTCAAATAAATCCCGGTCCCGGTCTCGGTCCTCACCGGGGCTTGAACCCGGGACCTCCAGCACTCGAGGCGGACACCATACCTCGAAACCATGCAGCCCCCTAAATGTAACTTATGTAAAAATGTAACATATTACATTAAATAAAATCCTATTATGCATTTTCCCCGTGGCAACATGCGGATGTGAATCAAAGACCATTCTACAAACAGTAAAGAAGAAAATCTAGACTTTTGACCTTTACAGTTAGAGAACAATTCTTAGAATACCATGGGTCAAGAATAAGAAAAATACTGAATTTCTACTGAATCTGAACATCAAATGCAACTGACTTATAAACCGCATCATGTCTTGAAATATGAAACACCTTGGCCACATTAATTGTTAGACTGACAAGTAATGGAATGCATGGTTTTTGGAAGAAGAGGCTGGGGTCGATCAACCCAATGGTAGACACAGGACATTAAAGATACAATGGGTATGCCAAGAAAACATCGCATTTTGATGTCAGTGAAGTTCTGCAAAGGACTTGCTACATGATGAATGAATATTACCATACAGAATTAGATGTCTGCCTTTACTTAACAAAATCTGGCCAGGTAGATATAAAATACAAGTTTTGAAACACGTTCCAGGTGGCAAATTAAATAGCACATGAAATTAGTTTAGTGATAGTATTTGTTAAAAAAAAAACATCCCTGTAAGAAATTATAATCTTTCAATTTACATTAAAATTCATAATATTCTTTGAATATTGGATGAAACGTGATTATGAAAATTATTAATAAAACACAAACGAAATATATATTATTTATCACAAAATTTCTATTGCATGACCAGTGTGATAAATGTACAAAACATTAATAAATAAACTAAAATTTCTGTAAATATAATGAAACAAATATTCTCCTTTATCATGGATGGTAAAACAGATGAGATCATATTCCCACCGCTAATTGCCGAATAATTTCTCCGCTTACATTTAAAATGGAAACTGTTAAGAAAACACAAAATAAATGTAACACAAAATTAATCACAAACTTTCCACCGCAGGATAGGTACGAAAAATGCACAAAATATTTATCAAACAGAAGCTATGCAATGTATATAAATGAAATGAAACAAATAAATTCCGTTATCACAGATAGTTTAGTTTGTAATGAATCACTTTCATGGCACATAGATATCTCAGTAAGTACTCTAGTCTCCTCCCACAGACTACATAAGAAGAATCTCAGTACAGTGCATGAACTCTGTAGCACAAGCGGGAATCCAAATGTGTGTATAGTAAAATCGCATCTGGTATACATTTTAGTAACTTTTAAAACTGACTATTAAGTCCTTTTGTTTGCACACAGTTGGTGTTTGTAAATTAATGGTAATGCCCTCTCCCAGCTTTAACATCTTTATCTTATTGCTTTAGTTTATGGTGTATGATTTCTGTCGTATGTACCTTACAAGGTGCAGCGAAATATGCCAGGCAATAAAATGTGCAATCTATTGTTTGTGTCTTTGTTATTCATAATCCAAACAGTCAACATCATGAGACGAACCTGGTGATTGACGGAGATAAAGGAAGATATGATAACCTTTGATCTGCTCCGCTCCCTATCACAGATGGGAAAACAGAGTCATTTTCTGAAATTCAAACAATGAGGCACTTGATTGTTATCAATAATGTCTGCTTTTTTAGAGCTTGCCTATAGTACCTTTACATCCCATTTGATTATTGCCAGTGTACATGTAATATGGGAACTGTGGCAGAGAGTAGACACTGCTCATCGACCAACACAGTCTGAGTGGCCTTCCATCATAAACAGGTAATCAGAGATGTCTTTGGGAAACTAAGGGTGTCCGGCAAGATGCCTATCTGATCCCCACCATGTAAAAAGTAAAGTCTTTTCCTGCCATGAGACATATTAGATATATGATGTCAGCCCCATATTGTTAGACCAACCACAGACGATTGGTGATGTGGTCAATAGCATGCTGCATGCCTTTAATTCCCGGGGAATTCTGTGTACCCATTTTAGGCTGGGTTGATCCAGGAACCTATGACAGTGAAAACAAATCGAACCGTTTTGCCTAAATCTTGAGTAATGAAAACGTGTGTCAAACAGTGGTTGCTAAAGCCGGCAATGAATAAGTCCAAGAGGCAGTGAGGATCTGAATTTGCAATAGTCTTAATACCAAGAAAGAAGTATTTTTAATGTGTGGATGATAAGATGTCCAGAAAAATTAGCTTTGGAACTTCTAAGCTCCAGCAAGCGTGTCAATCAATCAATCATGTGCCATGCCGGAAAGCGTGGGCGGTCATGATTCGCCATTTCACTCGATCACCAGAGTCGTGGATCAGTTCGGTGTTTCTGTCTCGACCATGCCACAAGAGTATGCAACGTCCTGTAAGGGATATGCAACATTAAAAAAAAATTGATACCCCTGTTTTTTTTTTTTCTCTCTTCACAAGAATGGTTTATGTTATATTCCTCGAAAGTTATAATATCCTCTGGTCTCACATATAACTCCATCCATCCATCATGTGTCATGCCGGTAAGCGTGGGCGGTCATGTTCTGCCATCTCACTCGATCAACAGAGTCGTGGATCAGTTCGGTGTTTCTGTCTCGACCATGCCACAAGGCCAAGCCATCCAGATACTTGTTTCTAGGTCTTCCCCTTGGTCTGTTCCCCTCGATCTTACCATATAAATAACATGTTAATATTCGGTCTTCTAATTTCTTTCTTAATGTTATAAAAGTTTGGGATGGGCTTTGTTAATTGTCTTTAAACTTTGTGTTTCCCTAGGAGGACAGTAAAAAAAGTGGTGTTGTTTATTTTATTTTTTTTAAAACTGTTATTATAAGCAAAAACTGTGTCTTTTTACATTAGCAAATACAGCATATACATTCATACACGTGTGACAACATTATAGTCTTGGCATGGTGTAACTCATCATCATCAAGTGCAATGCTAACTGGCGTAAGCGTTCATGGCTCTCCACAGATCTCGGTCTTTTATGTTCTGGATCAACTCTGGATCAACTCTGCTGTTGATATTCCTCCATGCCACCGTCTCAATCCATCCAACATCATTTCTCTTGATCTGCCTCTGCCTCTCTTCCCCTCGATCTTTCCAGTTGTCACGATGTTCTCCAATGCCTCTCTTCTCATCACATGACCAAAGAATGTTGTTTGCCTCTTTCTTATTGTTGTATATAGTGTTCTAGGTTCATTAGCCTCTTTCAGGCAGTCGTTGTTAGTTACTCTGGCAGTCCAAGGAATTCGCAACATTCGTCTTAAGAACCACATTTCTGTTGCTTCTAAGGTCTTCCTAATTTATTCATTTATATTCCAAGATTCACTGCCACAGCACAGCAAAACTGGTTCTATATAGCATCTTAGCACTCTCTTTCTTACATTCATTGACAGCGACTTATTTCATAAGATATTCTTCATTTTCTGAAATGCGGCTTTTGCCTGCCCTATTCTGCTCTTAATCTCTGTTGTACATTTTCCATCTGATGTTATAAGTGCCTTTAGGTATATAAAATTATCCACTTGGTTAAGAATTTCCCCTTCTATTTCTATGTCACATTTTGGTGTCCCAATTTTCTTTGATATCACCATTGTTACTGTTTTCTTGATATTCAAGTAGAGTCCTTTCTGTGCACTCTCTGTTACTACAATGTCCAACAATTGTTGTAGGTCTGTTGCATTATCCGCCACCAATACTGTGTCATCTGCTAGCGTATATTGTTTATATTATAGCCCCCGATTAATATTCCTGGCTTCTCTTTGATCTCTCGCATTATTGCTTCGCTATATACGGAGAAGAGATCCGGTGACAGGACACGCCCCTGTCGAACTCCTAGCTTTATCTGTTTGTAACTACCCTCTTTATTTCCCATTTTAATTGCTGCTACTTGGTTCCAGTTTATATTCTTTATTATTCTTAAATCTTTCCCATCAATGTTGATATCTTCCAACATTTTAATCAGCTCATCATGTGTTACTTTATCAAATGCCTTAGTATAATTGTCAAAGTGCGGGATATGAATAAGTAGGACTAAAGACAGAAGTAAGGTAACGACAGGGACAGGACGTAGATAAGGACCTTCAGAAGAGAATAGAGAGAGACAGGACCTAGATAAGGACCTTTAGAAGAGAATAGATAGAGAGGGACAGGACAAGGAGGTATAACTTAAAGTAGTTATGAGACAGGACATAGACTAGGACACAGACGTGTCATAGCTAGGACACAACAGGGACCCACCACCAGGATAGGACAGGGGACGTTAGACGCGGGAAACTACCCGTAAACAGTAGTAAGACCCCAGGTTAGCGAGTACTGGATGACTGGACTACGTGACAGTTGACGCAGCACGCAACTCTGCTGACCGCACGAGGACTTGAGGACCAGCAAGCCAAGTGAACCTGTAAACTGAGGCAGACCGGACTGGACAGTCAGAGCGACCAGACGTGTGCGACGTTTCCTAGCCAATGTGTAGTTTAGAAAGGACGCAGTTAGACATAGCTAGTGCGAAGAATGTATTTGAGTTATGAGTGCGATTAATGCATGCTCTAGAAGCGAGCAGTGAATATTTGTGTGGACATTATCGCGACAGCAAATGTATGAGCTGAACCGCATAGAATAAATATTGATTCGTTTTGACATTTGTACAATCGTGTTTGTGATCGTGAGGTATGAATGAAGTGAGCACCATGCCTGTATAGAATCTAGGTTGTTGACAAGCGGCTAAGAGTGGTGTCAGAAGTTGTGAAAGAACTCATTGCCTAGGGGAAAGAAAGAGTGGTGTCAGAACGTGTGAAAGAACTCATTGCCTAGTGGAAAGAAAGAGTGGTGTCAGAAGTTCTGAACGAACCTAACCAAAATTAGGAGGGTACTAATCAGAGATTTGCAACAGCATAAAGAGTGACACAAGAATGTTTAATGTAAACGTGAATGTTTAACATCGGTACGACAGCAAGAGTGCTTTTTGAGATTACGATAAAAAGAGTGAAGAGCAAGAGTGCTTATGACAGAAAGAGTGATAAAGAAAGTTTGCCTTTGAAAAAGTGTATACAATTATGAAATATGGTAAATACTAAAGACAATGAATGTTAACATGTTTCACAGGAATGTTTCAGGTGATGCCTCACGCAAGTGAAGACTACACGACAAAGACTAGACGACAACTGACACAACGATAGACAGAATTTAATAATTTGATTTTGCATTTCAGCATCCTGTCGGAAAGAACGACGTAACAAACAAATTGTTTATTATCATATCAATACGTGTGTTTTTTTTTTTTGCTGGATATTAAGTGTTGCTGCTCTATATAACAGAATGCAGAGTAGAAGCTTTCAGAACAGAGTATAAACTGAGCGGAGAGAAGACGACAACTCCCGTAAAAGCCCTGAAAAGCAGAAAGTATTCAGATAAGTATACAGATAGTTTTGATAATTACACGTTAGAATAGCATCTTCCGTTTTTAAATGCTGTGAATAGTTACAAATATCATAGTAAAAAGTATTTCTTGATATTTGGTGTGGTGTGTAACTTAACTAATAAAAATGTCGACATTGAGAGAATGTATAGAAGCGGGTAAAGACCTAGGATATAGTGGAGATAGATTAGAACAGTGGGCAGAGAAAAAGTACAGAGAACATACAGATAGGAAAGCAGCAATTGAGAAGGAGGAAAGAGACAGGAAAGCAGCAATTGAGAAGGAGGAAAGAGACAGGAAAGCAGCAAGTGAAAGAGAGGAACGAGCACAGGAACGACAGCATCAAAAAGACCTAGCAGAATTAGCAGAAGCTAATAGACTAAGACAGCTAGAGCTGGCTGAAGCCACCAAATTGAAAGAAATAGCTTTAAGAGAAAAACAACTGGAGAACAGGAGTTGACGCACAAACCCAGTTGAAGATCAAAGAGCTGGAAATCGAATCTCACGTACAGATTGCTACAACAAAATTAAAGAGTAAAGAGGAAGAGAATAAGTTTAGCAAGTACAAAGGGATAGTCAAACCCTTCTGCCAAGGAGACTCAATCTCTGCCTGGACTGAGAATGTGGAATTCCAGCTAAAATTCCAGGAAATACCACGAGAACATTGAGAGATGATCTACACGAAAAACCTCTCGGGGGAGCCCTTAAAGGTAATAGAATCTATTCCCCAAGAGTTAAGAAACGATTACGATTACATTAACCAACGCAATATGTTACATATTTTGTTGGATGTCCCAGGATACCAAATTCAGTTCTCCAAATTAAAACCAAAACCTAACAAAACATTTATTGATTACGTCTCTAGCGCACAAAGTTTGTACAATAAGTGGCTGAACTCTGCAAAGGTGTATAAAAGCTATGAGAAGCTAAGGGACTTGATGATTATGGATAGAATTATCTCGACTGTCCCAACTCCCTTTGTCAAATTTTTGCAGCAAGCTGATGTAGAGTCGTTAGAACAGCTCGAAAAAAGGGGTTCCGCATATTTTTCATCCAATAGGGACACATTTAAGACTACCATAGAAGAGAGTGAGATAGTGGCTTTTGCAAAGAGTAAACCTAAGAAACCATTTAAAATGAGAGACAAACAAAAACCCAAGCCACCTCAATGCCCTTATTGCAAATATTTTCATGATCAATTTGCAATGTGTGACAAGAACCCAGGTTATCCATCTCACCTGGAGATGATGGTAAAGAAGCAAGAAAACAAAAGAGACACGTATAGACGAGGGGTCACATGTTTTTTTTTGTTGTTGCAAATCTTTTGACCATTATAGTTCTAGATGTGTGGGACGTCAGAGATTGAGAGCTACTAATGCTGTACTTGTCAATACATCGTCGAGAGTGGAAGCGAGCATGAGAGTGAGAATGAAGAAACGTTACAATATGGAGAGAATGTGTTAGCTGCAAGTGATGTATTGAATTTTGAGAGATGTGCTATATGTCAGAAGTTCCATGAAAACGGAATGATGGAATGCAGGCATACAGTCCCGTGTTCAATTGAGACCGCAAATACAGCAGTTGCCTCCATGAGAAAATTAGAACTCCACAATGGAATGGTCAATGATAAACCTTGCCAACTCTTAATCGATAGCGGCAGTACCATGATCAGTCTAACGAAGGAACTGGCCAATCCAGAAGACTACACAGGCCAGTTTGTAAGCTGTCGAACTTTTTCGGGGAATATAGAGAAGTACCCGTTAGCAACAGCTCTTATAAATACTCATTTCTTATCTGGCACATTTACGTGTGCTATCTTACATGACCCATGTGCTGATCTTATAATCGGTTGCTTGCCGCAGGTAAAGAAATGTTCCACTAGTGACATAAAAGCATGGAAAGAAGTCCATGCCCATAAGGTGGCGAACGCCTTGGAACTTCAACCTGATCAGGAAGTTATAGCGCTATTACACGATAAGAGTGATGCATTATCATTGTCATGGCAAGGGCCATTCAAAATAGTTTAAAAAGTATCCGACACTGAGTATGAAATATCACTGAACCACAAACCCAAGATATTCCATATCAACTCAGTTAAACCATATTACTCAAGACAAGAACAGAAGACAGAAGACGAACACAACTCAACCACAGCAATCAACCAAACAGAAGACAAACAAGAACATCTAACAGAAATTACTAAATTAAGGGACACAACCAGTGATAACAAAACAAAACACCATAAATAACCCATTTTTTGCTCATGCAAACTGTTGCACTGTGGTATACAAAAATGACAAAGACCTAAAGAGTAAACCAGCAGAAAATTTCATCACCAATAAAATAACATCATAAAACAACATCAACATGAACAAACAGGACACACAACAGACAACACATACATTAGACGCAGAACAAAGCTCATATTTCCGTCAAATAGATACTGTTAGACAGCACGACGCGCAACACATGAACAGTAACATAGAACACACTGACAGTTGCCTCAAGGGACACAATCAAAATGGCATAGGGAAAGACAGAAACTCAAACACTCGTGACAAAAATGGTTCCATCACGATGAGATTACTGATCTTGTGGAAGGTTATTTGGACAACGGAGTATGTGTACAAACTACACCCTACTCCAGACATGTGTCCATGGGGTGTTATAGTAATATTGCTTGCATACATTGTAATAGGACATATTTCTCCACCATTGTTAGACATTTTCAAAAATGTGACGTCATCTTGCAACACAATATCTTTGTGTGTTTTATATAATGGAGTAACAAATACCCAGACGTATATAGAAACAGACTGGACAACACACTTACAAAAACTGAGACAAGTCTTTGAAAGAATTAAGTTGTTTGGACTTACAATCAAACCAACCAAGGTTGAGTTGGGATTAGAGGAAATAGACTTCCTAGGCCATACAATATCTAAAGGCCAATTGAAAACTGATGACAAAATTGTGACCAAAATTTTGAACCTCACTATGCCAACCAGCAAGAAGCAAGTGAGAAGTTTGCTTGGTTTGGTAAACTATTATAACAAATTTATTCCCAATTTGGCAGAAATCACCAGTGTTTTTTCCAACCTATTGAAATCTAATGTCAAAATGGATGTACAAGATGCTATTTTAATCAGTGCAATGTCAAACTTAAGCATCTTTTTAGCAATGTTCCCATCCTTCGGTTACCTAACCCAAATTTACAATATTTTCTCAGGATGGACGCCAGTGCAGTAACCATAGCCGGCGTATTGTGTCAGAAATATGATGGGATTCTCCACCCAATCATGTATGTAAGTCGCAAGCTAACCCCAACTGAGGCTAAGTACGATGTCTCTCAATCAGAGGCTTTAGCTATTGTGTACTGTGTCCGTAAATTACATAGATTCCTGGCAGGAACACACTTTGTCGTCGAAACTGACAACTCCCCGCTCACAGTCATGGAGACAGGAGTCCCGAAGAACAATAGGATTTACCGTTGGTCCCTGATACTTCAAAATTACTCATTCACTATCAGACATATTAAGGGTAACAGAAACACACTAGCTGACATTCTTACTAGACCCTCGAACATTGATGTGCAACAGAAAGATGACGCAACACCATCATCGTCATTGACACCAACAGCAAAGTGTTGTCAGACAGATCCGTCACTGTGAGTGAAATTGTGTAGATATATTCCTTATTACCATCGCCTATAACCACTACATATATTGACATAGAGGAATAGAACAGCGTAAATATACTTCTTGGGGAACATCGCGTTGAATATCGAACTATGTAAATATAAACTGTGGTTAGAACGTAGATATTCAAGAAAGGAAGACGGGACATCATCACCTTACCTGGAGCGACGACCAACTTAGCTTAGGTATTAGAATAGTGTAAAATGTATACATTAATGACGTATGATATAATTTTTATCGAAGATTCATAATAAGATGTATTTTCCGTATGTTTAGCTTAGAGATAGAATGACATAACAACCTTTCTTGTCATTACGGTAGCAATAACCAAGTTATTTACTTATTAATAGATACAGTGATAGTTAGGACGTAAATATAATAACATTAGGTTAATTACATCTTAGAAGTCTCGTAAGAGACTACCATTCCATAGTTAACTACAATATATTTAGGATAACTTAGTTTAATTAGAAGATAGATTAGTTTCAAAATTACAACTTACTTAGAAATCATTACCATCATTAACTATAGTTTACATTAAGGGAACCAACACATTTCACTTCATTTTGTTTATGTACTTAGATTATCTTCCCTTAGTTAGTAAATCTCAGTACACCAAATTATAGTATAGCATTTAGATAGAATAGTTAGCATACTTAGGATTGCCGTAAGCAATCCAGTAAACATGTAAATACTGTAGATAATATGGACAGTACTAAGATACAGTACTACTATTCGGCCCTATGAATGTTTAGAATGAGCCAAAAGTTTCTCATCCCCCCCCCCCTCCCCACATTATTTTATTTTCTTATTTTAATGACATAAATAATTTTAAACGTGTGATGTGTGAATGTAGTGAGCAAAAGACGAATGAAAGAGAGAATAAATGTATTAAATATCATATGAGTGTATAATGGTGCATTTTTTCCGCACCCATGAGTTTTTATAAATTGTCTGCGTCTGGTGTGTTACACATGTGCTTATTCTGTGTTTTGTTGCCACTATTACATGACAGCAATGGGAATATTTTCCAGCATCCCAGTTCGGCGGCGCATATCACAAATTAAGCATACACATTCACTGGTGACCTGCATAAACCGACCTGCAATGCTTAAAATCTTAACTCACATAAATTATAAACATACACCTATGTCTCTGATTTAAGCATACACTACAAATAAAGAAACACGCAAACAACCAGATATACAAACAGATAAAAATGCAGACAGCAGTATTATGAAAGGGGGAAAAACTCACGTGCAGGGGACACTACAGACTTAGTAAATTTTCAAAACACATTGAAAGGTTTATTTACAAATGGAAGTTAGATAGATGGACATCAGAAAACACACAACATGTAATAGGTGTTGGAGGAACATTACACGGGAGCCATGAATTTTATTCATGTATTGTTCCCGCAATAGGAACAATTTGTTCGGGATGTCGGTTCATTGACATCTTGAAAAGCAGTGTGATAAACATATTGGCTTTGGTTCGATACAGCTTCCACATGTGTAATGTAAATGAGTGTTGACTCTTGCCAACCTTACAGTTGTGCAACACTGATTATAAGCCAGTAGATGAATACAACAGTGTGACATCATACTTTTTTTTAGGTCAGTGGTCAGCAGAAGGACACGACTAGTTAACCCTAGCCAGCACTTTGACAAAATTAGACCCGACTAATTTTTTTAAAAATATATATATATGTCACTACAATATTGCGTCACACCTAGTAACTTGAATTTTGAGACGCAATACGGGGGGGGGGGGGGGGCGAGAGCGTGTAAAAGTGCGGGATATGAATAAGTAGGACTAAAGAGAGAAGTAAGGTAAGGACAGAGACAGGGCGTAGATAAGGACCTTCAGAAGAGAATAGATAGAGAGACAGGACGTAGATAAGGACCTTTAGAAGAGAATAGATAGAGAGGGACAGGACAAGGAGGTATAACTTAAAGTAGTTATGAGACAGGACATAGACTAGGACACAGACGTGTCATAGCTAGAACACAACAGGGACCCACCACCAGCCAGTGTGTAGTCTAGAAAGGACGCAGTTAGACATAGCTAGTGCAAAGAATGTATTTGAGTTATGAGTGCAATTAATGTATGCTCTAGAAGCGAGCAGTGAATAGTTGTGTGGGCATTATCGCGACAGCAAATGTATGAGCTGAACCGCATAGAATAAATATTAATTCGTTTTGCCATTTGTACAATCGTATTTGTGATCGTGAGGTATGAATGAAGTGGCCACCATGCCTGTATAGAATCTAGGTTGTTGACAATAATCTATGAAGCACAAATATATGTCTTTCTGTGTCTCTATTGACCTGTCTATTAGTGTTCGTTATATATATATATATATATATATATATATATATATATATATATATATATATATATATATATATATATATATACAGATTTCAGCATATCGCTCGGTAAATTTCCACTGCTGTAAATATCATTCAGCATTTTGGTTAATATATCTACCCCTTGTATGGGGTTTTTGTGTTAATTGTGATCTTTAAAACATCTCTGTCTTTGGAGGTATGGACAGCCCAGGTATCTTGCTCCATGCTTGCCCAGGTAGATGGCGCACTTTCTCTTGTTGTTGGGTGCTCGGAAGTCCATGTCCTGTTTGGCCAGCGGATACTCCTTGAAGTCGTGGTGATCGGCAGATCTCTGTCTTACTGTGACATGTTGCTCTGCTGTGGCCGGCTTTCTGGCATCTTGAACATTGAGTGGTTCTAGGGATGAATCCTTCAGGCTGTTGTACTTTCTTGTTTATCGATACTTGGTCGTGGGATCTCGCTGCCCTCGCTAGCGTGGTGGGGATCTTGGAGTATGTCAGGGTCTGCTCCGCCTTCAAGATTCGGATGTGGAGCTTCTCCTGTTGTATCTGCTTCTGGATCTGTTCGTCTGTCGGCTCCACTTGGATACGCTTGACAACCCATCTGACTGTCTGTGAGTTGGTGTTTCCGACTCTCGTGTCTTTCTCCTCCTTCTCCTTGGCTATCTTGGCTCTTGTCTGTGGTGGGTTGTCGTCGATCTTTCTCAAGTTAGCTTCAGTAGTGTCTGTAGTTTCAGACTCTTTGTTGCAGCTCGCAGGCAGGCTCTCTCCGCCCGTCTTCTTTACAGTTTTTGCAACTCCCACGCTGCACATCTTGTGAGTCTGGTGTTGTTGGTCTTGCAACGTGACATTCTCTCCCCCCCCCCCGTATCAGGCTCTTGAACTATTCGGGTAACTTGTTCTTGATAGCGCTCACAATTGCGAATTATGCAACGGCCATAATGATACAGAAGCTGTTATTTTATGTCTAATTTATTAAAATGTACACGCTTGCTGCCTGATCACTGGAACATAGAAGTTCCAAAGCTAATTTTTCTGGACATCTTATCATCCACAAATTAAAATACTTCTTTCTTGGTATTAAGTCTATTGCAAATTCAGATCCTCATTGCCTCTTGGACGTCTTCATTGCCGGCTTTAGCAACCACTGTTTGACACACGTTTTCATTACTCAAGATTTAGGCAAAACGGTTCGATTTGTTTTCACTGTCATAGGTTCCTGGATCAACCGAGCCTAAAATGGGTACACAGAATTTCCCGGGAATTAAAGGCATGCAGCATGCTATTGACCCACATCACCAATCGTCTGTGATTGGTCTAACAATATGGGGCTGACATCATATATCTAATATGTCTCATGGCAGGAACAGACTTTACTTTTTACATGGTGGGGATCAGATAGGCATCTTGCCGGCCACCCTTAGTTTCTCAAAGACATCTCTAATTACCTGTTAATGATGGGAGGCCACTCAGACCATATGTTGATCGATGAGCAGTGTCTACTTTCCGCCAACAGTTCCCATTTTACATGCACACTGGCAATAATCAAATGGGATGTAAAGGTACTATAGGCAAGCTCTAAAAAGCAGATGTTATTGATAACAATCAAGTGCCTAATTGTTTGAATTTCCAGAAAATGACTCTGTTTTCCCATCCGTGATAGGGAGCGGAGCAGATCAAAGGTTATCATATCTTCCTTCGTCTTCGTCAATCACCAGGCTCGTCTCATGGTGTTGACTGTTTGGATTTTGAATAACAAAAACACAAACAATAGATTGCACATTTTATTGCCTGACATATTTCGCTGCATCTTGTCAAATACATAATGCAGAAATCACACACCATAAACTACAGCAATAAAATAAAGATGTTAAAGCTGGAAGAGGGCATTACCATTAATTTACAAACACCAACTTTGTGCAAACAAAAAGACTTGATAGTCAGTTTAAAATTACCACAGAAGACACTTCAAATTAGTGTATGAATATGTGTTGTATATTTCAGTTTGAAGGATTTATCTTACTGCTTTAGTTTATGTTGTATAGTTTCTGCTGTATGTACCTGACGAAATGCGGCAAAATCAAGCAATCCATTGTTTGCATTTTCCCAAAAATAAGAAACAGGATGGTATACATCCACACCCCCCCCCCCCCTGATCCCGAGTTTGTGGATTGTTACCTTACAGGGCCTCATTAGTTGATGTTGTTGATCACTTCCGGTTCAATTTGACATGGACTGCTAGACCGATCGATGGGTGCAATAAATGTTTCCTGGGCCCGGACTGCGAGTGTATATCTATTTCCACATATAATTGATAGGTGTACACTCCGACAGCTGTGAGGGCACTCCGGGCCCAAAACATTTATTGCATCCATCGATCAGTCTAGCCGTCCACGTCACACTGAACAGGAAGTGATCGACAACACATTCAATACTCGTTCCAATACGTACAATTTTTTCACAAAGAACATGCTTTCGGACAGTATTTACAACTTGTGTGCCACAATTTCCACATATAAGTGTGAAATATTATTGGTATTATTATTTTCTCAGTTCTATATTTTAGTTCGTAGTGTTTAATATTTTTTCGTATTGTATCACTTAATGTGGCCCTGTAAGAGATGCTTTTTACACTACAGAGTTATGTTCCCATTCAGAACCGTTATTCGGAAGAGTGCGACTCATGAACTATGAACATGAAACCAAAAATCGCAACCGGCAGTCTCTGCGTGAATGGATACAGTATTCGGAAGTCGTGCTTCACACCATGCATCAGGACAGGATGGAGTAAACGGTAATGAACACGCAGACCAGCTGGCAGCCAAATATCGCACCTTTATATATACACAGGAAGCAGCAAGGACAGGGCTGGCTGATGTCATCAATGCAGTACAGACTCGCTTGGCGCATACTGACGAGACACTAGACCGATTACATGAATTCGAGGGAGAACATTAACAATGAAATATCTCGGCGTGACCTTTGACAGATGCTTGTCATTAATAGTCATGTTAAGTCTTGTCTGGCTCTGATTATGTCATAGTCAACATGAGAGCATTAATCTGAGGCTAGGTTCTAATTACTGATTAATATATCTTCTGAGGTTGAAAAGCGTGTTCGCTAGTGCTACTTAATTTGTGCACTGAGCTGAAACTCTCCTAGTCAGATTTGAAGGTGTATCTGGGCATACACCTTCTGCTGCTCTGTATCCCCCATGAGAACACAGACCTTCAACAAACCCGGTCCATCCGTGCTGTCGGTTTCTATGTCCAGCAGCTGCCTCCACGTTCTCCCCACATTTATCTGCCTCAAATTCTCATCTCCGCGTGTATCTAGGTCTCTCGCTACTTCCTCTGTGAGTTTTGATGACAGCACTTTCTAGTTTTACTATTAACAGATTTTCTCAATGCGTGTCCTACTCAGCACGTGTCTTGTCCTGGCCTCCTGAATGACTGTAATCTGTCAAGTTCTCTCCTTAAAACTCCACATTTGTGATTCTGCTATAACATTTTAGTCCTATGTCTTGGTTGGTTTTTATCACTGTCAGCGACACTACATTTATTCTTCTAATTTGTAAACTCGATCCAATTTTTGGGTGACTGTTCTGTCACATCTTTGTTGCTTCCTCTTTGCTCTATCTTGGTGTATGGGGCTGTGTGTGAGATATCGCTGGAGCAACGGAGTTAGTGCTTTGTGCAATGCTCCCTGCAATCGACGTATTGTTCTGTAAAGAGACTGAGCCAGATGCGGTAACACCTGGTGTAATGAAGTCGACCTCCTGACTTTAGATCAGTGGTAACACCTGGTGTAATGAATTCGACTTCCTGACTTTAGATCAGTGGTAACACCGGATGTAATGAAGTCGACTTCCTGACTTTAGATCAGTGGTAACACCTGATGTAATGAAGTCGACTTCCTGACTTTAGCTCAGTGGTAACACCTGGTGTAATGAAGTCGACCTCCTGACTTTAGATCAGTGGTAACACCTGGTGTAAAGAATTGACCTCCTGACTTTAGATCAGTGGTAACACCTGGTGTAATGAAGTCGACTTCCTGACTTTAGATCAGTGGTAACACCTGATGTAATGAAGTAGAGTTCCTGACTTTAGATCAGTGGTAACACCTGATGTAATGAAGTCGACCTCCTGACTTTAGATCAGTGGTAACACCTGGTGTAATGAAGTCGACCTCCTGACTTTAGATCAGTGGTAACACCTGGTGTAATGAGGTCGACCTCCTGACTTTAGATCATGTCGCGTGTGTAAAGAATGAATGTCGTATTAGTTACTTGTTCTTCTTTACCACTTTAGTGTCGTCCCTGGAGTGAAGGGAATCAACACCCACATTATTTTTTTATCCAATATCTCTATCCTGGAGATATCCAGCAGACTCCGTCCACACACTCCTTCAATCTGAAGACACCTTCCTCTCACTCCTACTCACCCCTGGATCATGCCCCCTCTCATTCTTCCCCAACATAACATGTGTGTCGAATATTCTAATGTTAGACCAGTGATTTAGAAGCAAAGTCTGTAACATCATAGTGCTTAGCACACAACAGCACCATTTATTCCGGACAGTGAACCTCACCCAGAAGATGGTTCTCCGTCCACATGACAACTTTCTCCAATCTCTCGAAGAAACAGGATGCTGGTCATCCGATAGACACTGTTGATCTTGGTCTTCACTCTGCCACACTGTGAAGTTACTCTGTTTCATAATGTTTGTTGAACTGATAATCTTCCAATTAACTGAAATGTCACTTGGGGAAAATCTAATGTTCATAAGTCTCTGATTATAACATTTTCCCCTCTTTTAGAACACAACCTATTAATGTTTGTTAGGTAGATGTATGTATATATATATATATATATATATATATATATATATATATATATATATATATATATATATATATATATATATATATATATATATATATATATGTCCTTGGTATGCGAGTTATTAATCTTCGGTGATGAAGCTTATCACTCATTAAACACAACCCTTATGTTCATTAAATCCTGCTCAGCAGAAGCCAGGTTTCTGCGGAACAACTAGGTTCTGAGCCCCGTGTAAAACCCTCTCAGCAACCTCTGTCTTCTTTCCATGAGCCATCATTGTATAAAACTTTGAACTGCTTCTTCGTAATAAATCATCTCACACTCACGTGGAACACTCAAGGGGAACCGTAAATGGAACCTGTAGAGTAGATAACATCATGGTGAGGGCAACTCAATCCTGACCGTAATTAGGTGATTGTAGGCCAATAGCAGCACTCAGATCTATAACAGAGATCCGATCTCTGACATACGGCCAAATCGCGCATCACAATGGTCTTATACATGGCAACACCAGGAAAGAATAAAGGAACGGGTAGAAACCCAGCAGATGCCCTACTGGAGGATCCTACCATTTCACATTCCTCTCCTCCCTCTCAACCATCCTTAATCTCTCTAATTATTATTCCACTACATTGTCCTCAACTCCCCGAGTAAAATGATATATCACACAAGCTAGTTGAAGCCACACAATAGGATACCAGTGCCGACGCTCCCATGATACTTTCTAGCAACGCAATAATAGAACATTCTATCACTAATCATAATACATTATATCACTGCACCTATAATACATTAGATCTATTCCTAATCATACTCTTAAGTTAGATATTATTATTAGCCTACCCTATGCCTGTTTTGGTTGCCACTCGAGAAACTATGCAATCAGATTGGATCTATGTCCGCGGATAACTATCACCACTTAGACATTATAGTTTCACTCATGTAACGCAACTCAGAATAATGCACCGATCCTAACACTTCAGAATGTTTTTCTCGACTCCCTCCACCTGTTTACCGCACTGGGTTTTATATGGGTGCCTGAGTGACGTCACCAAAAAGTCCAGACGCCAATCCGTCCTGAATCTGGCTTTGTCCTCCTGTTTCTAGACTAACCAGAGTCAATTCGCTGTCAAGTTCACTTTCATCTGGGAAATTCTTTGTCTCATACAACAAAGATCCTGGCTGTCTGTGAGCCAGAGACCTTTTCCCCCATATGACAGAATCCTTCCGACCTCTGGCAGACATTCTGTCAATCACTTTCAACGGCCGATTCCCGCCCTGCAGACAGATGACGCCAGTGCACGTCCCTCGAACAACAACCTGTCAACAAACTGTCGACCATGTGTAGACATCCCGACGTGACTCACTTTGATCTCATACACAAATGCTGACCAGGTGCAGACAGTTTTAACGACGTATTTTCTCAGTCGGTTCAACATCACACGGTCTATTGTGTTTGCAGACCAATGTCGGGCTTGGTTGTCATTGATCGAACTAACAAGTTTATTTAACTCGCGACAGATCAGTGGTAACACCTGGTGTAATGAAGTCGACTTCCTGACTTTAGATCAGTGGTAACACCTGGTGTAATGAAGTCGACTTCCTGACTTTAGATCAGTGGTAACACCTGGTGTAATGAAGTCGACTTATTGACTTTAGATCAGTGGTAACACCTGGTGTAATGAAGTCGACTTCCTGACTTTAGATCAGTGGTAACACCTGATGTAATGAAGTCGACTTCCTGACTTTAGATCAGTGGTAACACCTGGTGTAATGAATCGACCTCCTGACTTTAGATCAGTGGTAACACCTGATGTAATGAAGTCGACTTCCTGACTTTAGATCAGTGGTAACACCTGGTGTAATGAAGTCGACCTACTGACTTTAGATCAGTGGTAACACCTGGTGTAATGAAGAAGACTTCCTGACTTTAGATCTGTGGTAACACCTGGTGTAATGAAGTCGACCTCCTGACTTTAGATCAGTGGTAACACCTGGTGTAATGAAGTCGACCTCCTGACTTTAGATCATGTCGCGTGTGTAAAGAATGAATGTCGTATTAGTTACTTGTTCTTCTTTACCACTTTAGTGTCGTCCCTGGAGTGAAGGGAATCAACACCCACATTATTTTTTTATCCAATATCTCTATCCTGGAGATATCCAGCAGACTCCGTCCACACACTCCTTCAATCTGAAGACACCTTCCTCTCACTCCTACTCACCCCTGGATCATGCCCCCTCTCATTCTTCCCCAATATAACATGTGTGTCGAATATTCTAATGTTAGACCAGTGATTTAGAAGCAAAGTCTGTAACATCATAGTGCTTAGCACACAACAGCACCATTTATTCCGGACAGTGAACCTCACCCAGAAGATGGTTCTCCGTCCACATGACAACTTTCTCCAATCTCTCGAAGAAACAGGATGCTGGTCATCCGATAGACACTGTTGATCTTGGTCTTCACTCTACCACACTGTGAAGTTACTCTGTTTCATAATGTTTGTTGAACTGATAATCTTCCAATTAACTGAAATGTCACTTGGGGAAAATCTAATGTTCATAAGTCTCTGATTATAACATTTTCCCCTCTTTTAGAACACAACCTATTAATGTTTGTTAGGTAGATGTGTGTGTGTGTGTGTGTGTGTGTGTGTGTGTGTGTGTGTGTGTGTGTGTGTGTATATATATATGTCCTTGGTATGCGAGTTATTAATCTTCGGTGATGAAGCTTATCACTCATTTAACACAACCCTTATGTTCATTAAATCCTGCTCAGCAGAAGCCAGGTTTCTGCGGAACAACTAGGTTCTGAGCCCCGTGTAAAACCCTCTCAGCAACCTCTGTCTTCTTTCCATGAGCCATCATTGTATAAAACTTTGAACTGCTTCTTCGTAATAAATCATCTCACACTCACGTGGAACACTCAAGGGGAACTGTAAATGGAACCTGTAGAGTAGATAACATCATGGTGAGGGCAACTCAATCCTGACCGTAATTAGGTGATTGTAGGCCAATAGCAGCACTCAGATCTATAACAGAGATCCGATCTCTGACATACGGCCAAATAGCGCATCACAATGGTCTTATACATGGCAACACCAGGAAAGAATAAAGGAACGGGTAGAAACCCAGCAGATGCCCTACTGGAGGATCCTACCATTTCACATTCCTCTCCTCCCTCTCAACCATCCTTAATCTCTCTAATTAGTATTCCACTACATTGTCCTCAACTCCCCGAGTAAAATGATATATCACACAAGCTAGTTGAAGCCACACAATAGGATACCAGTGCCGACGCTCCCATGATACTTTCTAGCACCGCACTAATAGAAAATTCTATCACTAATCATAATACATTATATCACTGCACCTATAATACATTAGATCTATTCCTAATCATACTCTTAAGTTAGATATTATTATTAGCCTACCCTATGCCTGTTTTGGTTGCCACTCGAGAAACTATGCAATCAGATTGGATCTATGTCCGCGGATAACTATCACCACTTAGACATTATAGTTTCACTCATGTAACGCAACTCAGAATAATGCACCGATCCTAACACTTCAGAATGTTTTTCTCGACTCCCTCCACCTGTTTACCGCACTGGGTTTTATATGGGTGCCTGAGTGACGTCACCAAAAAGTCCAGACTCCAATCCGTCCTGAATCTGGCTTTGTCCTCCTGTTTCTAGACTAACCAGAGTCAATTCGCGGTCAAGTTCACTTTCATCTGGGAAATTCTTTGTCTCACACAACAAAGATCCTGGCTGTCTGTGAGCCAGAGACCTTTCCCCCCATATGACAGAATCCTTCCGACCTCTGGCAGACATTCTATCCATCACTTTCAACGGCCGATTCCTGCCCTGCAGACAGATGACGCCAGTGCACGTCCCTCGAACAACAACCTGTCAACAAACTGTCGACCATGTGTAGACATCCCGACGTGACTCACTTTGATCTCATACACAAATGCTGACCAGGTGCAGTTTTAACGACGTATTTTCTCAGTCGGTTCAACATCACACGGTCTATTGTGTTTGCAGCCCAATGTCGGGCTTGGTTGTCATTGATCGAACTAACAAGTTTATTTAACTCGCGACAGATCAGTGGTAACACCTGGTGTAATGAAGTCGACTTCCTGACTTTAGATCAGTGGTAACACCTGGTGTAATGAAGTCGACTTCCTGACTTTAGATCAGTGGTAACACCTGGTGTAATGAAGTCGACTTATTGACTTTAGATCAGTGGTAACACCTAGTGTAATGAAGTCGACTTCCTGACTTTAGATCAGTGGTAACACCTGATGTAATGAAGTCGACTTCCTGACTTTAGATCAGTGGTAACACCTGATGTAATGAAGTCGACTTCCTGAATTTAGATCAGTGGTAACACCTGTTGTAATGAAGTCGACCTCCTGACTTTAGATCAGTGGTAACACCTGATGTAATGAAGCCGACTGTACTTTCTGTACTTTCCTGTACGAATCTGTACTTTCTGAATCCTGCTTGGTGTGGTGTTAAGAGTTTGTTTTCTTCCAGATGCCATGTTAGCCTGCCATTGATAATGCGTTCCATTAATTTTCCTACACAGCTAAGTAGACTGATAGGTCGATAGCCATTTGGTTCTTCCAGGTCTTTTCCTTTCTTTGGGACTGGTATTAGTATAGCTTCCTTCCATGCCTGTGGGACTATTCCTCTCTTCCAGCTGTTATTTAGGACTGCTAGTAGTTTCTTCTTTGCCTTGGTGCCTAGTCCTATTAGCATTTTATTTGTGATTCCATCCTTTCCTGGTGATTTCTTCTTTTTTTTTTTAAAGGGTATTCATTGCCTATTCCATTTCTTCCATTGTTAGATTTGCCATCATATATTCTGCTGCTGTCTCTGTATTACTATGATGTATCTGTTTATCTTTGATTGCTTTCTTCTGTTCGGTTGTAATATCAATGTGGTTTGCATTTGCATAGTGTTCTATTAGTGCATTTGCAGCCTTTTTTCCTGTAAGCTAGGCATTTCCTTGTTTAATTGTTATTTGTTTGTTTCTAGGTCCTTCATTGTTCATGGCTTTCACTAGTTTCCATAGTTTTTTTCCATCCCTGTCAAAATTCAGGTTTTCTGTTTTTTCCCTCCAACAATCTCTTGTTGTTTGATTTACTGTTCTTTTATATTTTGCTGAGATGGCTTTGAGAGAGATGTTCGCTTCAATTTTTGTTCTCTCTCTGCTGTCTTCCTGGCATCTTCAACTTTGTAGTTCTTCAGTCCAGTATGGTTTGTAATTTTTCCTCGCTCCTCTTGGAATAGACTCAGTGGCTGCCTGTGTTATCGCTCTGTTTAGACTTTCCACCATTTGCTTCATATTGCCATATCGTGTATTTATGTTTTCACAATATTTGTCTTTTAGTATGGCAAATTTGTCCCAATCTGCTCGTTTGTAATTCCAGCGGGGCAAGGGCTTTTGCTCCTGTGGAACATACTCCATATTCATTACAAGCTTGATTGGTCTGTGGTCACTACCTGCTAATTGGTCCAGCACATGGCGATCGATTTTGTGGAGGATGTCTCCTGTGCAGAAAGCTAAGTCTGGAGTAGAAGTGGTAAGCCATCTTCTGGAGTAGAATCTAGGTGTGTCATCCGCTTTGTTGAGTAGATGGAGATTTGAGTCTATTTCCCAGTCCTCCAATTCATCTCCTATTTTGTCAGTATCTGGGTATCCCCATCTTTCTGAACGGCTAATAAAGTCTCCGACAATAATGCAGTTTGTGTCAGTTATTTTCATGTTTGAGAGTGTAAGGTCCTTATCTGCTGGGCTGTACAGATTGTAGATTCTTATTTTCACGTCCTTTATCATTATATCAACACCTATAATTTCCGTTTGGTTATCAGAGATCACAGATACTTCGCTGCAAGGTATTGTATTTCGTGTAAGTATTAGAACTCCTTCTTTGTGTCCTTCGCGGTCGAAACGTGTGGCCTGATATCCTCTGACTGAGAATTTGTGATTGGCGTTGAGGTGTGTCTCTTGAATGCATGCCACATCTATTCTATCTTTATGAAGACGCTGTGTTAGGGAGACTTTCTTCTTGTAAACTCCTTCGGCATTCCACTGTAATATGTTGAGTGTCCGGGGTATTTGGTCAATAGCTCTTAACCTACTCCTCTGTGCCTTGACTCCACAGCACAGGGGAAGGTGACCACCAATAGTCATGGGTGGAACCCCTCGAGGCAGGGGGCCCGGCACTATCGCCGCCTGATGGGACTTCGCGGGATTAGCACCACAACGATTAATTTTGATTTGTGACATCATGAATTAAGTTACGTTGCACTGCTTTGTCAAGCCTGTGGCTCAGTACATCCGATTTCGACAAGCATTTATTCGGGGTGCTTTCCCTAGCCTTTGACTGTCCCCAGCCTACCTACAAGGCAGCAGGTTTGTGTGTCTCTTCGTCTCGTCCCTCTCCCTTGACCTGTCCGACATGGGTGGCCCTACCAGTAGCTGTGCTACCGTCGGCATAGCTCTTGGGGTCATTGGGACGCGCAAGCCCCTCTACCTCGTCACGGTGGACACACAGCAGAGGGGGTTCATCCATACAGTACACATTGTTTGTACATTTAAAAGAATTGTAGGGATGAAAATGAATTTGACATACATGCCATGTGCCTAAGTCAGGTCATTGGCCACTCTGTACATGCAGTCTAGAGTTTCATGCAGTCCGGCGTGAAGATGAGAAGATTGAGAATCATGCCTTGCATAAAAATAGCAAGACGGGTGGCTGAGCAGGGGGAACGTCTCCTGCAAGGCGTCATTAAAGGCTGGACCGTGTTCGAAGTCGGACCGGTGACAGTTGAATAGGGCGATGGCAGAGCCTCACCTCGCCGCCACTTTTATATGAATGTTTATGTTATTTGAGAGTGTCGATTAATGCTGATGTCGTTCGAGAAATTGTATGTTAACAGAATGCAACTGTAAACGTCGATTGCAAGTATTTTGTGAACATTGATTTTAAACTGATATCGACGTGTTCATAGTACCGTGAGGCAAGTACCATGTGATAAACTATAAACATTATAAACTGTTGTGTTAGATCAAGTTCGTGTGGACTGTCAATTGTTGCAGAAGAGTGGACACAGATTATTGTAGCAGAAGCCATGTCAGGATTGCACCAGTGCAACTTCGCTTGTGGGCAGATAGTTGAATCTATCGTTAAATGTATTGGCATACGACAAAATAACACTTCTCACCATGCAAGGGAGAGCTACAAGTGCCTCAACATTTATGGGTAATATACAAGTGACACCACGGAGTTCAGTAGCAGAGTTATATGTCGAAAAGCACCCCTACAAGCCCTACCTATCAGCTGCTCATGGCAAGTGACTCCATAAAGTCATTGGCACCCATAAAGCCACTGCCATCTTCTTCTTCACAATGACAGCACTAAACATTTACCCCATTTCAATTTTTTTTTTTTAATTAGTAGAGAATAGAGAAGGCAATACTTGGCAAGATGATGAAGAAGTGTACTATGTTATTTATTTACTTTGGCACATCCTTTTCACAAGACATGGCTGTCAACACCAGCATTTTATTGCTGTTGATGTCTTGGCAAGTTTACGTTCAGTAGTTTGCCATTGATTTCTTAGCGATCGGCTCCCATACCAACTCGTTAAAACCCAGCGCAACGCACGCGATCTGCTGCCAAATCAATCACAACTGTGTTTTGAACTCGAGTAAGTGGGCTCACGAATCGCACCCACAAGACCTTTGCCACAGAGACCGGCGTATTGTATATATATTATATGGACAATAAATGTATATACTTTTTGACATCTGCTTAGGGAGATTAAGCCCTTACTTATTTGTCCACAAAGTAATCACAGTGTTTGCCAGTTATTTTCAAGAACATCAGAAATATGTTGGATAAAGTTTTAAAAGCAAGCAAAATGAAACTATGCAAGTGTTTTTACAATGCATAGATGATACCCTTTCAACTATATGGCAAACAGGTATATTTACCTTTCAGTGAATGAATTTACTGGCAGTAAAATAGATAAACAGATTGGCACTGATTATTTTCACAAATATCAGTGCCTTGTTTTTACAGCATGAGAATTTCAACATGGGGACTGGCCACTTCGACAAAATAAATATAACATATTAGTTTAGTTTAGTTTAGTTTAGTCGATAGATCAACATCACGGCACACGGGTATAACCCATAAGTACTCCGTTCTACTCCTAACTGAAACCTAAGTCTGGAGAAACTCAGCTCAGTGCACGAACTCCGTAGCACCGGCGAGGATCCTGAAATACTTTGGGTAGATTTTTAACTCAAAATTTTGCCCGGGCAGAGCCGTTAGGCTACTCGTTTTCGATTTTCAACTGCCAAGGGATATTTTACGTGCGCAACAATACACACGGGCGACCGATCTCACTACCCAGAGACCAGGGGTAATTTTATTACTAAAAGTCCACGTCAAATAAATCCCGGTCCCGGTCTCGGTCCTCACCGGGGCTTGAACCCGGGACCTCCAGCACTCGAGGCGGACACCATACCTCGAGACCATGCAGCCCCCTAAATGTAACTTATGTAAAGATGTAACATATTACATTAAATAAAGTCCTATTATGCATTTTCCCTGTGGCAACATGCGGATGTGAATCATAGACCATTCAACAAACAGTAAAGAAGAAAATCTAGACTTTTGACCTTTACATTTAGAGAACAATTCTTAGAATACCACGGGTCAAGAATAAAAAAAAATATTGAAATTCTACTGAATCTGAACATAAAATACAACTGACTTATAAACCGCATCATGTCTTGAAAAATGAAACACCTTGGCCACATTAATTGTTAGACTGACAAGTAATGGAATGCATGGTGTTTGGAAGAAGAGGCTGGGGTCGATCAACCCAATGGTAGACACAGGACATTAAAGATACAATGGGTATGCCTGGAAAACATCGCATTTTGATGTCAGTGAAGTTCTGCAAAGGACTTGCTACATGATGATGAATATTACCATGCAGAATTAGATGTCTGCCTTTACTTAACAAAATCTGGCCACGTAGATATAAAATACAAGTTTTGAAACACATTTCAGGTGGCAAATTAAATAGCACATGAAATTAGTTTAGTGATAGTATTTGTTTTAAAAAAAACATCCCTGTAAGAAATTATAATCTTTCAATTTACATTAAAATTCATAATATTCTTTGAATATTGGATAAAACGTGATTATGAAAATTATTAATAAAACACAAACGAAATATATATTATTTATCACAAAATTTCTACTGCATGACCAGTGTGATAAATGTACAAAACATTAATAAATAAACTAAAATTTCTGTAAACATAATGAAACAAATAACCTCCTTTATCATGGATGGTAAAACAGATGAGATCATATTCCCACCGCTAATTGCCAAATAATTTCTCCGCTTACATTTAAAATGGAAACTGTTAAGAAAACACAAAACAAATGTAACACAAAATTAATCACAAACTTTCCACCGCAGGATAGGTACGAATAATGCACAAAATATTTAACAAACAGAAGCTATGCAATGTATATAAATGTAATGAAACAAATAAACTCCGTTATCACAGATAGTTTAGTTTGTAATGAATCACTTTCATGGCACATGGATATCTCAATAAGTACTCTAGTCTCCTCCCACAGACTACATAAGAAGAATCTCAGCACAGTGCATGAACTCTGTAGCACAAGCGGGAATCCAAATGTGTGTATAGTAAAATCGCATCTGGTATACATTTTAGTAACTTTTAAAACTGACTATTAAGTCCTTTTGTTTGCACAAAGTTGGTGTTTGTAAATTAATGGTAATTCCCTCTGCCAGCTTTAACATCTTTATCTTATTGCTTTAGTTTATGGTATATGATTTCTGCAGTATGTACCTGACAAGGTGCAGCGAAATATGCCAGGCAATAAAATGTGCAATCTATTGTTTGTGTCTTTGTTATTCAAAATCCACACAGTCAACATCATGAGATGAACCTGGTGATTGACGGAGACAAAGGAAGATAGGATAACCTTTGATCTGCTCCGCTCCCTATCACAGATGGGAAAACAGAGTCATTTTCTGAAATTCAAACAATGAGGCACTTGATTGTTATCAATAATATCTGCTTTTTAGAGCTTGCCTATAGTACCTTTACATCCCATTTGATTATTGCCAGTGTACATGTAAAATGGGAACTGTGGCAGAAAGTAGACACTGCTCATCGACCAACACAGGTCTGAGTGGCCTTCCATCAGAAACAGGTAATCAGAGATGTCTTTGGGAAACTAAGGGTGGCCGGCAAGATGCCTATCTGATCCCCACATGTAAAAAGTAAAGTCTTTTCCTGCCATGAGACATATTAGATATATGATGTCAGCCCCATATTGTTAGACCAATCACAGACGATTGGTGATGTGGGTCAATAGCATGCTGCATGCCTTTAATTCCCGGGAAATTCTGTGTACCCATTTTAGGCTGTGTTGATCCAGGAACCTATGACAGTGAAAACAAATCGAACCGTTTTGTCTAAATCTTGAGTAATGAAAACGTGTGTCAAACAGTGGTTGCTAAAGCCGGCAATGAAGAGGTCCAAGAGGCAGTGAGGATCTGAATTTGCAATAGACTTAATACCTAGAAAGAAGTATTTTAAATGTCTGGATGATAAGATGTCCAGAAAAATTAGCTTTGGAACTTCTATGTTCCGGTGATCAGGCAGCAAGCGTGTACATTTTAATAAATTAGACATAAAATAACAGCTTCTGTATCATTATGGCAGTTGCATCATTCGCAACTGCGATCGCTGTCAAGAACAAGTTACCCGAACAGGTCAAGAGCCTGATACGGGGGGAAAAAATGTCACGTGGCAAGACCAACAACAAGAAACACCGGACTCACAAGATGTGCAGCGTGGAAGCCGCAAAAACCGTAAAGAAGACGAGCGGAGAGAGCCTGCCTGCGAGCTGCAACAGAGAGCCTGAAACTACAGACACTACTGAAGCTACCTTGAGACAGATCGACGACAAGCACGAGCCAGGAAAAAGGAGGAGAAAGACACGAGGACATTAAAAAAAAAAGGAACAGGATTAATTTTTTTTTTTTTTTTTAAACTTTTATTGAGTGTTAAAATCGTTGCGAATTGTATTGTTCGTGTTTTTACAGAGCGTTGCATGTGGGCGTGTAGGTGACATATGCGCAAAAATACAAATTTTTTATACATTTTAAACATTTCTACATTGAATTTGTTGTAGGGTAAAACCTTACACTACAGGAACAACAGCATGATGATAGTGCACCGATATTATTTCCCCTGCCACCTCCCTCTCCTGTCGGCTCTAAAACCTCCAATACCATCACCACCACTCGGTAACCCGTAATATCCCATTTATTATGTACAAAAACAGGCTTTTACATTGCGAATACAGCGTATAGTCATTCATGTTTGGGGTGGAAAGAGAGAGAGAGAGAGAGAGAGAGAGAGAGAGAGAGAGAGAGAGAGAGAGAGAGAGAGAGAGAGAGAGAGAGAGAGAGAGAGAGTAAAGAGAATGGAATTTATTAGGTTCACTAAAGAGTTTACCTGAGCTGTTCCGACCGAGGTCAACCTTCGGTCGACAAGACCACTGACTCACAAAGGCCACCGTCCCATTGTTCTGTCTAGGCTGGGCTCCAGGACTCACAACAAAGAAGGGACATTTATTCAGTTATTTGGCGCTTTGTTCCTCAATGATTGGGCTTAGTGGTACACATGCGGAGTATAGAAATATACTGTGAGAGTGTGTGTTTGAACATGTATGTTATGTAGTGTGAAACTTGATGGGGGTGGCTCTTGTTTATTAATCTGCGAATAGCTGGGCGATTTTTTGTTGAAAAATCTTTGCTAGTGTGTGTGGTTGTATTGTTTGGTGATTGTGGGTGGCCGAGTTTCTACTCGACCATATTACGTTTCTAAACTCCGCCAGTGCAACAAGAAGTTTAGTGTGTTTGTCTTTTGTGGCTGTGGGTATTGTATTTTAAAAAAATGGCCTTATAAGCGTCAGTTTTCTTGTTTGTGTGTGTTTCTATTAATTGTTGCAGTGCAATCTTAGTGGCTGTGATTGCTGGGCATTCATAGAAGAGATGGTGCTCTGTTTCCTGAATATTTTGTCTACATAATTTGCATGGGGCTATTTGCTTGGATGTTTGTGCAGCTCTCTCTCTCTGTTGTCGGGGTCATATTATAAATTAGCCTGTATGTTATTTCTTTGGATTTTGATGTGATATGTTTGTTGTGTAAGTTAGTGAAGGTGCAGCTGTAGTCTTTCATGTGATATTTGTATCCTCTTTTGATTCTCAGGTGTAGTGGTGGGGCTTGTTGTACTAAATATTTGTATATCTGCTTGGTTGTCTGTTGTATTAAGTGTTCATTACCTTGAATTGCTTGCATACATGTTCTGTAGAAGTGCGGTAGTGTGCCGTAATAGTGCGGTGTTGTTTTGTCTATTTTCTTAATTCTGTGCAATCTAATTGCAATATAGTATAATGCTAGCGAGTGTTGATCTGGATGATTGATGATGCGTCCTATGTGGTTGATTCTTAATGCTTGTATTTTTGTGTTAAGGTCCTGTAGTGATACCCCCCCCCCCCCCCCCCTCTAGTCTTCTCTTGTATTAAAGTCTTGTGCTTTATACCGTGGATTGTGTTTTTAAAGATGAATTGTCTGATGTGTTTGTTTATGTTAGTTAGTTAGTTAGTTAGTTAGTTAGTCGACAGATCATCCTCGTTGCACATCGAACCATTCAGTCCATAAGTGCTCGGATCCCCTCCTCAGCAAATCCCGCAGCGTGTAGCGGCTAACGACGCCAGTTCTGTGTTGGTTTATCAATCTTTTTTGGCTTCCTGCGTAGTGTTCTTGTTTGGCCACCCCTCTTTTAATTTGCTGCTCCCGCAGTCTGGCCATTGTTGTAGATTCACAGTCATCACTTGGTTCTCGCAAAAGTCTCACTTCTCGTAGAGCATTCAGAATGTCAGCCTGGACCATGGCGCGTCTGCCCTCCACAGTATCCTCACCTGCGAGCTTGTCAGCCCGCTCATTTCATTGTACTCCCGCATGACCTGGCACGAAGATGAAACTAATCTTTGCCAGCCGAGACCGCTTCAGAGGCAGCAACCATTCTCTTCGGATCGACCCCTCCTCTATCCTCTTGATCATGTTCATTGAGTCGCTAAGGAAACAAGCCCTAGTGAATGTCTGTGTCTCGAGCCATGTTATTGCTTTACTTACTGCCATGACTTCCATGGTCAGGCTACTTGTGGTTTCAGTGAAAGCACCAGAGTCCTCCTTCACAATTCACCCTCCAGCCCGAGCTGTAAAGGCCCATGAGCTTCTCACATGTCGGACGATCGACCCATCTGTGTAGATGACCGCGTCACCGTCTAGCGAATTCTCGAAAATCAACGCTTGTACTTCAGCCTCAACAGCAGCCGGATTTTCTTGTCTGCATTTTCTATCTAGTTGGATGCAAACTGAAAAGGATGTGCAGAAGTCTGTTGGCACTTGCACCCACTCCTCGCCAGGTTCTAAGTCCTCAAGTGAACACACCTGTTGAAGAATGTCTTCGGCTTGACCCATCCACGACCGTCCTCTTTTTAACCTGCTGCCCTTCACCTTCCTAATTTCACTATGCAGTGGATGTTGTGTGTTTGCGTTAATTCTGAGGTAGGCGCGTGCCCTGCAACCTTGTATTCTCTCTTCAATGGTTGGAAAATCAAGAAGGTAGCGCATCGTCCTGCATGCTGTATCTCTTGTACATCCAAGAATAATGCGCATAGCTTCATTCTGTATCCTTTCCATCCTTTCTATCTGCTTATGGCTGAGAGTCAGGATTGCCATTGCATACTCCAAAACAGACATGACCAGCCCCTCGTACAGAAGACATAGATGGCGCTGCTCACAGTTTGCTGCCGCCATCACCCGCATCGCTGCCAAACCCCGCTTGGCCTTTGTTATCACCTGATCTATGTGCACATTATAAGCAAGGCTTCGATCAAACCGTATCCCCAGGTAATTCATTGCCTGCGTTCTTTCCACCGTCTCTGAACACAGCATTACAGTTGGTGTTGGATTGTTGACAATATGATTATTCAACGAGAACCAAGTCACTGTTGCCTTTGTTGGGTTGACCATTGCCCCAGCTTCATCACACCAAGTACTTATGCGATTGAGTTCGATTTGTAGGTCCACAGCAACCTCCTCTCTATCCTTACCCTGACGATACACTAAAACATCATCGGCATACGACAATGTCCTGCCAGGTCCAGTGATCTGCTCACTGGTGATTCTCACTGTTCCGGTTTCAAGATGGCGACGGACGGTCGTGTTGTTTTGTGTTCGTTAACTTTTTCGCGTAGGGGATGGATTTATTCATCTCTTGCGTGTAATTGGTATGCCAGGATGTAAAACCAGGAGTTTGTTTATGTCTGTGATTGTTTGTTTTGGGGGGTCTAACACTGTGGCTAAATATAGTATTTTAGGAAAGATGAAGGTGTTTACAATAGTGCTTCGTACAAAAATTGTTGATATCTTGTATTTGAACCTATGTAGTAGTATGTCTATAATTTGTTTTGTCAGTGATTGCCATGTTCCTGTGTGTGTTTTTCTGAGATTGGATGGAAAAGTAATCCCATAAATCTTCATGTTATCTGTGACTGTTAGATCCGGGGGGAAATCTGCTTTATTCTTCCACTTCCCCAGACCCATTATTTTAGACTTCTGTATGTTTATTTTGGCCCCACTTCCTTCACCAAACTGCCTGAAGGTGTGAAGTATGTTCGTTATGGAAGTGTTGGTTGTAGGGAAGAAAGCGGTGTCATCTGCATAAGCAATTAATTTCCGCTCTCCAGACCCTTGTATAAATGTACCTTTAATGTTAGTGTCCTGTCTAATTGCTTCTAAGAGTGGTTCTAGTGTCAGTACATATAGGACTGGTAATAGTGGACACCCTTGTCTGACAGATCTATTGATTCTGAAACTGCCAGTGAGTGAATGATTCACCAGTACCTTACTTTCAGGATTTTTATTTTTTTATTTTTTTTTTATTTTAAACCTTTATTGAGTGTTAATAAACATTTGCATTTGTATTGTTAGTATTTTAACAGGCGTGCTGTGTGTATGGTATTCGTGAAGGTCTGTTTAAACGTGTGTTTGTGCGTGTCGAATTGGTGTACAAATGCGTTTCAACATCAAATTACAAAATATATGTACCTAATATGCCTAAAGTATTAGCAATAAAATAAGACAAGAAAGTATGGCTGACCAGGATTATGGACTTTCCCATACTCTGCCAATCATCTCATTTTTACGTGATTGATGGTAAAAAGGTGGTGATGATGGTTGTGATTTCGATAATGGGGACAACAACGACTATAATGCGGTGATTATTTCTTCCCTTATTCGTTCTAAACCCATTCTTGCCTTTTCATACACCATGCACCCTCTTTCATACCCATGGTATATACATAAGTTGAATTGTTGATGTCACTGCTGAACGTAGCTACGCCCAGTGACTACAAATAAAACACAAAAATGCTGCGTTTGATCACCACGTTCACAAAGGGCGTGCACCCATCTCTTTCAGAGCATGCATATACATACACTGACATATGTACATCCGTGAACATACCGATAAGAACAGATTTTTTTTTTTACCCCTTCAATTTTAACAACCTTTATTACAACATTTTTACATTGAAATGGGAGGTGGGGGGAAGGGGTGTAAAAGAAAGGGGGAATTTTTTTTTTAAATTTACCTAATATAAATTATGAGTAATAAAATAAAAGTTTAAGCATGTATTACTTTGTAGGGACAGTAATTGATGATATTTGTGATGATGATGTTGATGATGATGATAATTTTGATCATGTAGATAACAAACAAATTTTGGTGAGTTAATGATTTTTTTCCCTCACACACCCTAAGAATCTCTTTTCTTCACTCTTAGCATTTTTCCATACCCTCATACTAATATATACGCATCGAATGAGAAGTTGGTGTCTAAAGTGAAGCCACAAAACAGTTCACCTCTCGCCGTCCACATGCGTCGCAACGGTGTGGGTGTCAGTATCCTAAGAAGCGATGCAGATTATGTCAGTGTGTCTATGAATATTTGTGTAATTTTGTTTTGAAACATGTGCAGTATTAAAAGTGAATTGTACGTTTTAAATTTGTATGAAGCTGCATTTCTACAGGACCACACTAGGTACCTGTATTCTGCCAGTGAAATTAGCAATTTCGTGTGGTTGTCCTTTGTAGTTTTAGGAATAGTATTTAAAAAGATTGCTTTATACATATCTGTTTTCTTTTTAGTGAATGTTTCAATGAGTTGTCTTAGTGTGTCTAGTGCGGCTTGGACTGTTGGACATATGTAATAAATGTGATCTTCAGTTTCCTGTATGTTATTCCTGCAAAGTTGACATTGTGCTATTTGTTTTGACATGTGTGCTTGTTTTTCCGTAGTTGGTGACATGTTAAAGATTAAACGATACATAATTTCTCTGGCCTTGGGTGTGATGTGTGAGTTGTGAAGATTAGAGAAAGTACATGTGTAGTCTTGTATGTAGTATTTTTGTCCTCTTTTTTATTCTAAGTCGTAGTGGAGGTGCTTGTTGTTTGACTAAATATTTGTAAATCTGGTGTGTTGTCTGGTGTATTAGATGCTCGTGTCCTTGAAGTGCATGTATACATGTCTTGTAGAAAGAGGGTAGTGTTCCAAAATGGTGTGGAGAATTGAGTTGCATTCTTCTAAGGTGTTGTAGTCTGAGTTCTATGTAATAGAGTGCTAGTGGGTGCTGTTCTGGTTGATTGAGGATATGTCCTATGTGTTTGATTCTAAGCGCTTGTATTTTGGTGTGTATGTCTTGTAGTGCTATCCCTCCTTGTCTTTTGTCCTGTATGAGTGTCTTATGTTGTATGCAATAGATTGTGCTACCAAAGATGAAACTTCTGATGTGTTTGTTGATGTCTGTTTAGGAGGGTCTAGCACTGTGACTAAATATATAATTTTGGGAATGATTAATGTGTTCACTATAATCCATCTGTCAAAGACTAGAATAGATAGGAGAGAAGACCACCCTGAATGAGTGGTCTACCTCAAGTAGATTAGAGGTAACCCAGTGCCCCAACAAGAGGGCAGGGTAGGTGTAGGGAGTAGATAGGGAGGGGAACTGTCAACAGTTCTCTCATGAGACACGGAAGTGTCAACCAGAGAGTAAGCACTCTGGTCACGGTGTAATCACGCCAACGTGATAGACACCAAGAACTAGAATAGAACTCAAGAGTAGGCTACTACTCTAAGCGTGTTGAATGATGTAGCACGCAAAAGCCGAAGTACGCATGAGGTCCCTCCGCGTACTGTGTAATCAGGACGCGGAGAATTAGCAGACGGGGGACAGACTTCGTAGGGAACACATCGCTTAGAGTCGATGCGTATTTCTTTAGATGAATAGATAGATTTAGCAGTAGGGCTAGGGACGACTAGTGATAGGAAGTTCTGTGTATTCATGTGTGATTCATTAGAGACAGTTTTGTGCATTTGATGTATTGTAAGAGCCAGTGGCAATAAAAACGTGTAATCAATTCCTCTCGTACGACTGACAACATCTTTTGTGTGGTGCGAGAGAAGTTTATCCCATAATGCCTGTAGCATCGCTTGATGACAGGCTAGGATAAAAGTGGTGTCAGAAGTGTGGCTTGGACAATTGTTCAAGCTAAAACACTCACCCACGGCTCTAAAATAGTATTACTGTCAGTTAATCACAGGGTTTAATTTGTGTTAGTGTAAAATGGCGTGTGCAGACTAAAACAAGGTGCGAGCTGTGCCCATCGTGACCGATTACCGTTTATTTATGCTTATTGAAATGTTTTGTGCTTTATGAACATGTTTTCTTCTGATTTGTAAGTATTATTATTATAGTTTTGCATCATTTATTTCAACAATTATTTGTTTATTTATGAGTATTTATGAAACATGATTCACGGCGGAGCAATACACAATAAAAAAATGAGCCGGCGACAATATCGATTTTTTCAATCTAAAAATAGCGCTGCGCCTGTGACGTATCGCGGTTGACACACAGCTGTCCTACGCCATTGGCAATCAGCGACAGATTGTTTACAAATCGCCAAGCGGCTGCTCGCCTGAATCTTTGAAGTATATTAAGTATTATTTGTTTATGCAAGCTATTTATTGAATATATTTATTAATTTGAACATTATTATTTCCTTTATATTTATTTTAAAGCATTTATTTATTTATTTGTGGACATATTCTATTTTCTATCGTCACGGTGGCACTACTTTCTTTGTGCAAATAGGATTCGGTCTGCACAGCACTATCATAAATTAAACAGAAATAGTTAAGGAACGCAGAAGATATTAGAACGAAGACAGGACAGTGACATTTACTATTAACTATACCACATTGTGTTGTCCGGGGGCATGTGATTGTAAACTAGAAAAAAATGTCTAGAGTCATATGTCGTTTGCAAATTGTTAATTATTGATGCTCTTGTAAACCAGATATAACAAGAGCGGTTTAGAGGAGTAACGCAAGGTGTATGCCGAGGTGCCAAACGATTGTACCTGAGGTGCCAAACGATTGTACCTGAGTGTTCTGGATGGTTAAGATGAGTATACCCAAATAATTTTGAATGCAATATAATTAATAATGCATCTCTTTTTCAGGGTGTAATCTAATAGTATTTTTTGTACACAGGCATTTAAAATCTTAACATATCCAATATACCTGAGTAAATATTTGAGTGCCTATCAACTCTAGCTAATTATCCAACAACATGTCAACTTTAGCTGATTGCATACAAGCAGGCAAGGAATTAGGATACACCGGAAAGGAATTAGAGCAATATGCTGAGCAAAAATTTAGGGAAGCAAAAGATGCTGATAGAGATGAACGTGCACGAGAGAGACAACACTAAAAAGAGATGTCACAATTAGCGGAAGAAACTAAACAGAAACAGTTAGAACAAGAGAGACAACACCAAAAAGAGATGGCACAATTAGCTGAAGAAACAAAACAGAAACAGTTAGAACAAGATAAGGAGATTAAGCAAAAACAGTTACATCAGGAGAGAGAGTTAAAGCAAAAACAATTAGATCAGGAGAGAGAATTAAAGCAAAAACAATTAGATCAGGATAGAGAGTTAAAGCAAAGAGAGATAGATGAAATGGCAAGAGTGAAAGAAAAACAAATACAGATTGAATCAGAGACACAGTTAAAGATGAAAGGTATAGAAGTAGATTCACACTTAGAGATCTCCGCTACAAAACTAAAGAGTCAGCAAGAAGAGAATAAACTTAATAAATACAAACATATTATTAAGCCATTCTGTAAAGAAGATTCCATATCAGCTTGGACAGAAAATGTCGAATATCAGCTTAAATACCATCAAGTACCAATCGATATGTGGGCCATGATCTACATGAAAAACCTCAGTGGGGAGCCCCTTAAAGTTATTGAATCAATACCAACTGATCTTAGATCTAACTATCAGTACATTCACGATAGGGTAATGCAACATTTTTTACTTGATGCCCCTGGGTATAAAGTGCAATTTTCTAACTTAAAACCAAAATCAAATGAAACCTTCATCGATTATGTCTCGAATGTCCAAAGCGTGCTGAATAGATGGCTTAACGCAGCAAAAATAGGAGAGGACTTTGAAAAACTTAAAAATTTAATAGCCATGGATAAAGTTATATCCACAGTCCCAACTCCTTTCGCTAAGTTCCTTCAGCAGTCAGACATCGAAACAATAGAACAATTCGAGAAGAAAGGCTCCGCATATTTTTCCTCGAATAGGGAAATTTTTAAAACATCAAACATCGACTCTGAAATAGTCTCTTTTGTTAAGGACCAACCTAAAAGTTATCGTAGCAATAAAAAACCATTTCAGAGAGTCGACAAGAAAGATCAAAAATTGCCTAAATGTATGTATTGCCAACTTTTTCATGATACTTACGCTATGTGTGATAAATCACCAAACTATCCGACACATCTTGAGATGGTCATTAAGAAACAACAAAACAAGAGAAATGCATACAGGCGTGCAGTCAAATGTTTCTTCTGTTCTAGCTACGGGCATTATTCCAATAAATGCCTAGGCCGTCAAAGAATGAAGGCCAACAGTGCAATGTTAATTGATACATCTTCTGATAGTGGGAGTGAGACTGGGTGCGAGGTCGAGAATGAATTACCTTTTAATCAATCTGAAGATGTTTGTTGTGTAAACGATATTTTAAGCTTTGACAGTTGTGAGCGATGTCACCAATTTCATGCAGACGGAAAATTAGAATGTGGACATACAGTGCCATTCTCCACTGAGAGTGCAAATGCAGCATTAGCCTCCAGAGGCAATTTGGTGTTCCACAATGCATTGGTCAATGAAATACCATGCAAATGTTTGCTTGACAGTGGAAGCACCCTTATCGGTCTTAGAAAGGAATTTGTGAACCCAAATGATTATACAGGTGACTCAGTCAAATGCCGAACCTTTTCGGGTAATATCGAAATATACCCGCTGGCAAGAGCCCGTATTAACACTCCTTTCCTTTCTGGTACCTTTACATGTGCTATTTTAGATAACCCTTGTACTGATTTAATTTTGGGATGCTTACCCCAAATGAAGCATTGCACTAAGGAAGAAATAGCTGCATGGGAAAAATTAAATGCAGCAAATGCAACAACCAGAGCAGATACTATTAAACACCAAGACACACTACAGGAGGAAAGACTACTGTTGCTATCACCAACTAGCACGGATGATACCACCAGACAAAAGTCTATAGACCAGCAAAAAGCTGATCCGAGTGTGTCTCCGTATCTAAAACTGTTAAAAGAAAAAGCTAAAGTAACAAAAAACGCATCATGGTTCTTTAGACTTAATAATGGGATTCTTACTCGTTATTATACAACTGACAACCATGAGATTCAGCAAACGGTGTTACCTGTACAACACCGCCAAACTGTGCTAAAGATTGCACACGAGTCAACGTTTGCTGGTCACCTTGCATACGACAAAACCAGGGCCAGAATTCAGGCTCATTTTTACTGGCCGGGTTTTTGTAATGACATAAAATTATTCTGTCGTTCATGTAATGTCTGTCAACAACTAGTACGTAAGGGTAAACATCCTACAGCTGAAGTACAACCGTCAACACTGGCCTCTAGACCATTCGAGAGTGTGGCGGTGGATATTGTTGGACCCCTGAACCAGGTGTCCAGCAAAGGAAATAGCTTCATCTTAACGCTAGTAGACCTATGTTCAAGGTGGGTTGAGGCAGTAGCTTTGAAATACATCACCTCCAAAGATATTGCCAATGTATTTCTACATTTGTTCTCACGATTCGGATTTCCACGTACCATCTTATCCGATCGTGGAAACCCAATTCATATCGGCTGCAACGCAAGCCCTTACAAAAATGTTAGGAATTAAACAGCATTTTACAACAGCTTATCATCCAGCCAGCAATGGAATCGTAGAGAAAATTAACGGAGACCTAAAACATATGCTGGCTAAGGTGACAGCAGAAAACCCATCTGAATGGGATACACTGTTGCCAACAGTGCTGTTCGCCTATCGGGAGATTCCCCATTCAAGCACGGGTTTCTCATCTTTTGAGTTAGTATACGGGGCTAACCCACGTGGACCCCTAACAATTTACCATCAGTTAGTAACTAATGCGATTGAAATTCCAACCCCTAAAACACCTTATGAGATGGTAACAGAAACACGAGATAAAATTATGAAATCGTGTATCATAGCCAAGGCAGCTTTGGAGAGGAAGGGTCAAATCTACCGCCAATACGCAAATAGAGGTGCTAGGACCATTAATCTTGAACCAGATCAAGACATACTGCTTTTACTCCCAGACAAACGTAATTTATTATTGACCTCATGGCAAGGGCCATTCAAAGTGGTACGAAAAATTTCAGATGTCGGTTATGAAATATCGATAAACGGACACTTAAAGATATTTCATATTAACATGTTGAAACCCTACTTTTCACGACAAGAGACAGAGCTAGAGACAGACGAACACAATGCACCCACACCTATTGATGAGACGACAGACATACAGAATGCAACTACACTAGTTAGCGAGACTGGCAAGGCTGACGATATGCATACACTTAGTGAGCATACAGAAAACGCACTTAGCACCACCAATGTATTGAATCAGGTAGACGACGACGGGATGGAACTACCTGTTCCAATTGTAGACAAGACTGCGACATTAGATTGTATACGGTTAGAACCGGGACTAACAGAAGAGCAACGACGACAGACATTAGAATTAGTGACGGAATATAAGGACATATTTTCCGACATTCCAGGTAGAACGGACAGGATCGAGCACTCCATCCTTCTTTCGGACTCAAAGCCTATCAAATGCAGGCCGTACTCTATCCCACTTAGCTACAGAGAAAGTCTAAATAAGGAAATTCTTAATTTAGAAGCTAGTGGAATCATCCAGAAATCTACATCTGAGTACTCCTTTCCAATCGTCTTGGTCAAGAAAAAAGACTCCACAATTCGGCTCTGTGTGGACTATAGAAAACTAAACAATGTCACTAAGATCGACGCAGAGCCAATTCCTTCCTGCGAAGATCTTATTCTTGATATGTCCACCTCCAAAATCTTCTCTAAATTAGACCTTACTAAGGGATATTGGCAGGTCCCTATGAAGACTCAATCCATCCATCTTACTGCCTTCTCAACACCTTTAGGTCTTTACGAGTGGTGGTTTCTTCCTTTCGGACATCGTAACGCTCCTGCCACTTTCGTACGCCTAACTAGAGATTTACTAAATGGAGTGACGAATACAGTGACATATATAGATGATATTTGTGTCCATACAGATGACTGGACAACACACTTACTGAAACTCAGATATGTCTTCGATAGGTTGCGACTCTTCGGTCTCACTGTCAAACCTAGCAAAGTTGAACTGGGCCAACAAGAAATTGATTTTTTGGGTCATGTCATTTCACAAGGACAACTAAACACTGACAATAGAATTGTTACTAAAATTATGAACCTGACCATGCCTACAACAAAGAAGCAGGTCAGGAGCCTTTTGGGTTTAGTAAATTATTATAGTAAGTTCATACCGAATTTAGCTGAAATCACGAGTGTATTTTCAAATGTTTTGAAAGCATCGGTAAAATTAGATGTCAAAGATGCATTATTAATTTCTGCATTGTCAAAATTGAAACTCCTATTTAGTAATGTACCAATTCTGCGTTTGCCTAATCCTAGGCTCGTTTATTATCTTAGGACAGATGCCAGCACGATCTCCATCGCTGCAGTACTAGGCCAGTTTTACGATGGCATCTTCCATCCAATTTGCTACGTGAGCCGCAAGATCACACCTGCTGAGTCCAGATATTCCATATCAGAGTTGGAAGCCCTAAGTGTCATCTATTCAGTAGGGAACTTACATCGATTTCTAGCGGGTAATCACTTCGTAGTACAGACCGACAACTCCCCAATCACGGTCATACAAAGTGGGGTGCATCGCAATGACCGCATCTACAGGTGGTCATTAATCTTACAAAATTATACATTTAGTATAGAGCATATTAAGGGTAGGGACAACATTCTTGCTGATACCCTTAGTCGACCATCTGAGGTAGAAATACCTGACACTCCACATGAAGATTTAGTCTAAGATATGTAATTTAGTACACTTAAAATATCCTGTGTAAAATATCCTATGTAATACATAGACATCATGATCAGGACTGTGTGCTAATAACAGTGAATCACCATGTGTCCATAGACAGCAGAATAAGAACTGTGCTCCAAGAACAAGTGAATCACCGTGTGTACATAGACAGCTCGTTACTTACTATGCTCCATTTGTGTTCCGGTGAATCAACTGTGTTAATCATGGAAGAACAGTGTCAGAACAATGCGTAAATAACAGACACGAATATACATGTCTACGACACCAGCGGACTCTACGAGTGGAAGAATACCCATAAGACACAAGTATGACTGTGTAGTCTATTTAATATACCCAGGACAAGTGTGTAACTATGAACTGTGCCAACAAAAGCAATTTCTGAACGTTATGGCAACCACTAACCTGAGGTAGTTAAATACCATGTATATATATTTATTTATTGTGATATGTATTATAACATGTTTTTAATATAGTGATACATTATAGTTACATTAGTTACTTTAATATAGATTTAGAATAGAATTAGGGAATATGATAGATTATTTTTTTGTAGTTTAGATAAATCACTAATTTACCCACTTACTTAGGATAAGGTAACTTTAAATTTAATAATAACTAATTAAAAACAAGGATAAAAAGTTTACATAGGAACAGTACCAGTTAGTTCATTTCATTTCACATTATTTCATTCCATCTTGATAAACACTTTAACAACCTCATCATTTAGAATTAAAAGTAGTTTATACCTTATAGGATTATACATTTGAACATACATCATTTACACCATGTATAGTAAAATTATCAATCATATTTTTTCATTTAGACATAAAAACATTTTTTTTTAAAAATAACCCATTATTTATAATTTTGTTACATTTCACATTACTCATTTCAGAAAGGTACATAACTCATCTCACATCATTTTCATTTTTTGTAGTTAGTTAGATTACTTCCCTTAAATTAGGTTAATTTTGTGCAACAAATTATAATATATATTTATAGAATTAGTATTAGTATTTCAGTAGAATGCAGTGTTTAGTATTATCAGGGTACAAACTATCAACCCTATTTCATCCATGTAAATATTTTGTAAATACATGACTCGTGCAGTAAGTTACGCACAGTCATTAAGCTCCACTCTTTGCAAACTGAGCCAAACTTGTACAGTGTCACTTCAAGGTTTTTAAATAATTGGGAGAATAAAAGATGTGTGACAGAAGTGTGAAAGTGAGAAAAAATGGAAAATATACAATGGAGAGTGAAGACAACCAGCGGATTTTTCTGCCGCTCAACGCGACTTTTTATTATTTGTCTGCGTCAAGCGTTTGCTTTCAGTGTTGAAATATGCTGTCTCGAATATGTTATGTGTAGTTTAGTGTAGACCTTAAGGAAAGTATTTTAAGTCTCATAAGACGGAAACGTAGTCACGAATTGATGTTATACACTTGTTTGTGGCCACATTTAACCGGATTATGGCACTTGAAAACTGACTTGCATACAAATTATAGACAGACACACATGTTAGAAGGTAAATTATATTATTAGTTACACCCAAACACGCAAACAACCAGGAAAACAAACATGTAAAGTGCATACATTTTTAGAACAAGGGGAAATAACTCCGGGTCAGGGGACACAATAGACAACGAAACACTAATTTAACGGTGAAATATAACTTTACACGCGGAAGCGAGATAGGTAAAGCCTGTCGCACACAGCTTGTGCAAGGGTTGTTTAATATTATATGGGGGACATGAAGCAATTCGTGTGTTGATCCTAAGAAAGTCAACTTTGTATGGGTAGTGAGTTAATTTGCTATTTGAGGGCAGGTCTTATAAGACAATGGTCCGGTTCAGACAAACCTCTAATAAATATAATATTGCGATTGAGAAGAGGGCTCACGCCAACCAGACAAGTTTGTGGCGATTACCAGTAGCCAAGTAAAGTAATACTACATTGTGACAATAGTCAGTAGAGGTCTATTGAGTTACCCAGAACCAAGTTATCAGTAGTCTTTGACAAAAAAATTAGACACACTAATTTTTAGAAACCTCTTGCGTCACAACCATGAGTCAAAGTTTGTAACGCAACACAGGAGGGGAGGGTGTGTGTCAAAGACTAGAATAGATAGGAGGGAAGACACCCCTGAATGAGTGAACTACCTCAAGTAGATTAGAGGTAACCCAGTGCCCCAACAAGAGGGCAGGATAGGTGTAGGGAGTAGATAGGGAGGGGAACTGTCAACAGTTCTCTCATGAGACACGGAAGTGTCAACCAGAGAGTAAGCACTCTGGCCACGGTGTAATCACGCCAACGTGATAGACACCAAGAACTAGAATAGAACTCAAGAGTAGGCTACTACTCTAAGCGTGTTGAATGATGTAGCACGCAAAAGCCGAAGTACGCATGAGGTCCCTCCGCGTACTGTGTAATCAGGACGCGGAGAATTGGCAGACGGGGGACAGACTTCGTAGGGGACACATCGCTTAGAGTCGATGCGTATTTCTTTAGATGAATAGATAGATTTAGCAGTAGGGCTAGGGACGACTAGTGATAGGAAGTTTTGTGTATTCATGTGTGATTCATTAGAGACAGTTTTGTGCATTTGATGTATTGTAAGAGCCAGTGGCAATAAAAATGTGTAATCAATTCCTCTCGTACGACTGACAAAATCTTTTGTGTGGTGCGAGAGAAGTTTATCCCATGATGCCTGTAGCATCGCTTGATGACACCATCCATCATGTGCCATGCTGGTAAGCGTTGGCGGTCATGTTCTGCCATCTCACTCGATCACCAGAGTCGTGGATCAGCTCCGTGTTTCTGTCTCGACCATGCCACAAGGCCAAGCCATCCAGGTACTTGCTTCTAGGTCTTCCCCTTGGTCTGTTCCCCTCGATCTTACCAGTTGTCACCAAATTCTCCAATCCATTTCTTCTCATAACATGCCCAAAAAATTTTGACTGTCTACGTCTAATTTCTCTAATCAATTTACGATCTTCATTTGTTTCTTGAAGGACTTGTTCATTGGTCTTTCTGGCTGTCCATGGTATTCTTTGCATTTTCCTCAGAAACCACATCTCTACAGCCATCAGATGTTTTTCAGCCTGACTGCTCATTGTTCACTATAATACTCCTACCAAATATTGTGGATGTCTTATACTTGTATCTGTGCAGCATGTCTATAATTTGTTGTGTGAGTTTTTGCCATGTATGTGCATGTATTTGTCGGGAGTTGTTAGGGAATGTTATCCCATAAAGTCTGATGTTGTCTGTCGCTGTTAAGTCAGGAGGAAAGTCTGCTTTGTTCCGCCACTTACCGAGACCCATTATGTATGATTTGTGTATGTTTAATTTTGCTCCATTCCCCTTACCAAACTGTGTAAAGGTGTGGAGTATATTTGTGATGGATTTGTTGTTGATGGGGAAGAAAGCGGTGTCGTCCGCGTACGCGAGCAACTTCCTCTCTCCTCCCCCAGGAATAAAAGTGCCTTTGGTGTTCGTGTCCTGTCTGATTGCTTCGAGTAGTGGTTCCAGGGTTAGCACATAAGCAGCGGTGATAGGGGACATCCTTGTCTTACCGACCTTATGAGCCGGAAGCCAGCAGTAAGCGTATGGTTTACCAACACCTTACTTTCGGGTCTCCGGTATAAGATCTCTATCCACTGCCTAAAGTACTGGCCCAAGTTGCAGCACGTTAAAGTCTTATATAAGTAGGAGTGGGAAATTCTATCAAAGGCCTTCTCCTGGTCCAAGGACAAGAGGGCGGCCTGACAGTCTTTCTCCTGTGTGTATGTGATGATGTCTCTAATAAAATGCGTATGCTGGTGGATGTTCCTATGTGGTACCCCGCATTGTTGGTCTGTGTGTATGAGTGTTGACATAAAGGGTCTCAGTTTATTAGTCAGTGCTTTAGCAAGTATTTTATAGTCTGTGTTGAGTAGCGATATGGGTCTGTAGTTCTTCATGTGTATCTTATCCGTATTTTCCTTAGGTATTAGTATTGTGTATGACATGTTGCAACTGTCTGGTAGTTGTTGTTTGTCAAATGCGTCTTGAAATATTTTAAGAAGAAGGCCACCTAGGATAGGAAAGAAATGTTGGTAGAATTCTACAGTCAGGCCGTCTGGTCCTGGTGTCTTGTCTTTGTTCATTTTACTGAGTGCGCATGTTATATCAGTCAGTGTTAATTCTGCGTCTAGTATGTCCTTGTCTTCGTCTGACAACTGTTTACTATACCGTAAAAAGTTGTCTTGTATCTGTGTATCTACTGTTTCTGCTGTAAATAGATGTGTGTAGTATTGATTAAAAGCTTCTGTTATATGTGCTGGGTCTGTTTGTGTGTTACCCTGCATGTCTATTATTTTACTTATTTTTCTGCTGTGTTGTACATTCTGCTCAATTGCCAAATATTGTTTGCTCGGGGTCTCTTGCATGATTGTGGTGAGTTTTGTTCTGAGGAGAGCACCTAGATATCTGTGTTGTTGGTATTGCTCTAGTTGTTCTTCTAATGTGTGTAAGTATGGAGAGCTGTTGTCTACCTGCTTTGTTAGTTGGATGGCTATTTGTATTATTTGTTCTTGTCTTAACCTTCCTTTATGTATAAAGGATGCGAGTTGTTGTGTTCTCCTTCGTATTGTATTTTTCAATAAATCCCAATATTGTCCTATGTTTTCCGTTGGTATGTTGTCCGTGTATGTGTGCAAGAGTTGTGTCATATATTGTACGTATTCTGTATGCTTGAGAAGTGTGTTGTTAAATTTCCAATGTTGCGATCTTTTAGATGCATGTGTGTTTGTATGATTTGTGCTGATGTGTACTAATACTGCTTTATGATCCGTATACTGTAATGTTTCATGTATGTGTTTGGTGAGTATTATGTGGTGTGTTGCGGGTATATAAATCCTATCTAATCTAGTTGCCCTGTTGTATGCTTTGTTTGTGTGTGTTGTTTCCCTACTATGCGGGTGCTATTGCCTGTATGCGTCTATCAGGTTGTGTGTGTCTAATATGTTTTGCAATGTCCGGTTTTTCACCTTCTTGTGGGGTGCAACTATTGACGAGGATTCGTGTTCGTCTAAATCGTTGGCTTGTTCTTAATCAATTTTCAGAGTTTGAAATGTTATGGTGTCATTGTTTCCATCTTCTGGAAAGTTGTGTGTCGCGTTTTCCGATTGTCCTTCTGTTTGTTCGTTCTGTTTGCTCGTTTGTTCATTCTGTTTGCTTGTTTGCTTATTTTCTTCTGGATTTGTTGTTCGGTTTTTGCCCTTCTTGTGGGGCGTGACTGTTGACGAGGATTCATGCTCGTCTGACTCGTTGGCTTGTTCTTTTTCCGCTAATTCTTTTAATTTCCTCTTGTTTTTGTAGATTACTTTGGTGTATCCGTCCTCTTCTGACTGTGATACAGGTTCTTGTGGTTTATGTTTTTCTTTTCTGGATGTTGCAGCCTTTTTTGGCGTGCTGCTCAGAGGCGGAAAGTCTTTATCAAGTAGGCTTGAGATAACTGGAAAATCCACACTGTTTGTTTGTGTTGTCAATTGTTGGTCGTTTTCAGGCCTCTCAACAGGCCTCCTTCTACTGGGGCATTGATTTGCCCAGTGTGAGTCAAGGCCACATGTTGGGCAGGCTACACGTCTGCCTGCCTCAGTTATCAGGATCCTGTGGGTCCCTTTGACGACCCCAGGGGCCTCTATTGTAACATAATGAGGGACATCTTTCGTGGGGTGGCACAGGACCCCCCATCGGCCTCCCGCATTTGGGAGCCTAAATGCTTCTGGTTCTTTGTCTCCTGTTACGGCCGCAATCATTTTTTCGACTCCTTTCGGAGTGATCGTTTCCGGTAACCAGTGCACTGTGATTCGACGTTTTTCCTTGTCCGCGTGTTCTATTTTCACACTGATGCTTTCTTTGACAATGTCGAATTTTTTCCCATGTATTTCGTCATATACTGACTGACTGACTTCATCTGTCAGCTTGCAGTACCATTTCGTGGGTTGCTCCAGTCGGAATGGCTCTTTCATGCCGTTGACAGGTACGCCACATGACCCCCTCAACACGCTTGCTATCAGAGACGGCGTCGCTTTCGCTGCCGCCTGCGACCCGGATACCGTTAAAACCAACGTTCTCGGGTAGTACCAGGCGCCCCTTTGGAAATCTTCCACACTGAATATAAAGTGAGACATCTTCAAGGCATTAGGAAGAGCTGTGTTATCTTTTGAAATGTTATTTTCAAAAACGCTGTACACAAATATTCAGTGACCTTTTTTACTATGATTCAATACTGGTACTTACTGAAGAATAAGTCTGTGCAAACACTGCTGCGCAAACACTGCTGTGCAATCACTGCTGTGAAAAGTTCCACTGTTAATCCATATAGCACAATTGAAAATGAAGAATAAGTCCGTCCAAACACTACTGCGCAAATACTACTCTTTGATCTGAGCCAAAAAAGACCCAAAGTAAACATAGTCATAATCATCTTTAGGATAAAATTCTGAAGCCAGATTACAGTAAATAAATCTATATATGGATATATTGCCACAGTTAATAAACACGTAATACCATATATATAGTGATTAATTCTAGAGACCGTACTACCAGAGACCAGTCTCAATAGTACACATTTAAGTATCTTAACATAATCAGTCAAAGCTCCAAATTATTCATTAAAATAATAATTTCTTAATTTTACGCCGGTTATTTCCCTTTGCCTATTTTAGAAATATTTGTGTCCCCTTGATACTGAAAAAACATGTGGCGTGTCATCCGCGCTTATTGTAATATCCCAGTACCAGATTAACGCACGATAGTGAACTTTTGAATATAGAAGTTTTAAATGGCGCTGAATCGCGTGAGCACATCACAAAATGTATAAACAAATAATCTGAGGCACTTTGCTTGGGTGCCAATGAAGTAATCTCACGAAAAAGCTGTGTAAATGGTTACACACAACTACAATTTATGTCAGAAACTATACATCTTTAAAGGCAAAACCTGTCGGTATATGTGGATGGTGACAAATATACTTTAGTTTGCAGTAATCTCACAAAACCGGTAAAAAACTGCATCAGCGAGGCAAGCCCCGTGCATGTCATATGAATCAAGCGAATCAAGCTCCGGGCATGTTTCTATCTCTAAAAAAATTAACTTACTTTCATAGAATACCACTCAAACATTAACAAGGTATCTTACGTCATGGCCAGACGCAATACACCCTTGTGACGATAAATCGAAATCATGCGAGGCAAACCCCGTGCATGTCACGTGAATCAAGCTCTGGGCATGTCTCTAGCTCTAAAAATTAGCTTACTTTCACAGAATACCATTCAAACATTAACAAGGTATCTTACGTCATTGCCAGACGCAATACACACTTGTGAGGATAAATCGAAATCGTGCGAGGCAAGCCCCGTGCATATCATGCGAATCAAGCTCCGGACATGTCTGTAGCTCTAAAAATTTGTGTACTAGAGCAGAATACCACTCAAATATTAACAAGGTCCTTTAGGTCAATCCCGGACGCAATACAAACCTGTGACGATAAATCGAAATCAGGCGAGGCAAGTCCCGTGCATGTCAACTGAATCAAGCACCGGGCAAGTCTTTCAATTACCATTACCGTCATCACCCACCACCACCAACAAAAATCGTCATCATCATCATCATCAGCAGCTCATCATCAGCATCATCATCATCTGAGGGTGACCAAGTGAGTGATTCATCACAGGGCTATGTCGGCGGAGTGAACGTACATGATCGTGTTCAGACATGTCTTTGGGGAAAACCGGACGATGACTCAGAGTGTACTGACACCATAACGATACAGTCGAGACACTTGGGTAATGCTCATAGTCGATTAAATATGGCGCTGCTTCCGGGTACCTGTGTAATGGCGACAACCAGACCACGTGGGCAATAGATACAGCCTGCCAAAAATGGCACCGCATCGGGTCACATGTGGTAGTGGCAAAACCAGACCACATGCTCGCTGACTAACACCATTCAAAGATGGCGCTGCAGCCGATCACCCATGGGTAATGATCACATCCGCTGAAATATGCCGCTGCTTCCGGTCGCCTGTGCAATGACTACAACCAGACCACATACTCACTGGTTACAAGTGGTCAACGATGGCCTCGTATCCGATCCGATCACATGGGGTAAGGAGAAACCATATTATGCACTAGAGCTATAGACATGTCCGGAGCTTGATTCGCATGACATGCACGGGGCTTGCCTCGCATGATTTAGATTTATCGTCACAGGTGTGTATTGCGTCTGGCCATGACGTAAGATACCTTGTTAATGTTTGAGTGTTATTCTATGAAAGTAAGTTAATTTTTTAGAGATAGAAACATGCCCGGAGCTTGATTCGTATGACATGCACGGGGCTTGCCTCGCATGATTTCGATTTATCGTCACAGGTGTGTATTGCGTCTGGCCATGACGTAAGATACCTTGTTAATGTTTGAGTGGTATTCTATGAAAGTAAGTTAATCTTTTAGAGATAGAAACATGCCCGGAGCTTGATTCGTATGACATGCACGGGGCTTGCCTTGCCTGATTTCGATTTATCGTCACCGGTGTGTATTGCATCTGGCCATGACGTAAGATACCTAGTTAATGTTTGAGTGGTATTCTGTGAAAGTAAGCTAATTTTTAGAGCTAGAGACAGGATTTTTAAGCGTCAAATCAATCCTTTCTTGGACTTAAATGGATAATAATGTCTAAGTACACAATGGAGAATTAAACATAAATGTTAAACGTTAAAAGTTGATTATAAAATGTAATTAAGTACAAACTAAAAAAAATTTACATAACTAAACTAATAGTGTTATTATTGACATTATAAAACCTTACTAAACAATTAACTATTTTATTTATTAAGGAATACTACAGAGATTTTAAAGTTAGTTAATGATATTATTCTAGGTATACAATTTCCTTTGTCTAAATTTCAGTAATCTCCCTTGTAACTATATTGGATGTTTATGTAGTAATAATAGAATGTTAGTAATTCCGCAGAATGCTTGAACATAAGTATTAATAAGTGTAGTGATCAATCAAGGCATTACTATCATGTTATTTATATTTTAAATATTCTCTATGCAAACTTAATTGCACCAGCTTTTAGTAGAGAGAGAGAGAGAGAGAGAGAGAGAGAGAGAGAGAGAGAGAGAGAGAGAGAGAGAGAGAGAGAGAGTGAGAGAGAGAGAGAGCGAATGAAAGAGAGGGAGAGGGGTGGGAGGGGGGACCTATTTGTTCAAAATGAATGAAATTTACAAACATAAATAACATTTCCTCTAAACATAATATTTGTCTACATAAACCCCATAACTTGCACGGCCTTTCACCAGTGCGAAAGTAAGTGCATGCAGGCCTTGACAGTGCCAGACCAGGTGTTGTCCTGCTCACTTCGCCTATTAATCGTCATCTCTCTCACTCCTATCACCTAGGCCATAGCCACCAGTCACACCACTCACCTTCTCGTTGCTACTTTGGCGTTAAAATCCCAGAGGATGACAGTCATTTCAAAATTGTTACACTGGTCCTCGATCCGTTATATCATTCAAGAAGCATGGGCAAGGAAACGTGAGGCGAAAACATTCATTGGCATTGAGAATCTTTCGCATTTACTGAACCCTTGCCTTCTACAATTCCACATTGTTCTTCTCTTATTTATATCATCATCATCAAGTGCCATGCCGACCGGCGTAGGCGTTCATGACTCCCCACAGATCTCTGTCTTTGGTTTTCTGGATCAACTGTGCCGTTGATATCCCCCCATGCTATGTCGCAATCCACCCTGTATCATTTCTATTGGTCTGCTTCTCTTCCCCCCCCCCCCCGATCTGTCCAGTTGTCACGATGTTCTCTAATGCTCTCTTCTCATCACATGACCAAAAAAGCGGTTTGCCTCTTTTTTATTGTTGTATGTAATGTTTCAGTTTCATTAGCATCTTTCAGGCATTCGTCGTTAGTTTTATAAATTATATCCATTATAATTGATACCCTGCCGCTATCGTGGCCAAAGGCTTGCGAACGCGGTTCGTGAGCCGATTACCAGGCGTTCGAAACTCAGCTGCGACGTAATTGTGCAGCAGACCGTGTCGCGTTGTGTTATAACGTGTTGGTATAGGGAGCCGGTCGTTCAGAAAGCAATGGCAAACTACTGAAGGTAAAACTTGCCTAGTACATCAACAGCAACTGAAAAATGCTGATGTTTGCTGCAACGTCCTGTAAGGGATATGCAACATAAAAAAAAAATTGATACCCTTGTTGTTGTTTGTTTTTTCTCTTCACCAGAATGGTTTATGTTATATTCCTCGGAAGTTATAATATCCTCTGGTCTCACATATATCTAACATGTTAATATTCGGTCTTCTAATTTCTTTCTTAATGTTATAAAACTTTGGGATGGGCTTTATTAATTGTCTTTAAACTTTGTGTGGCCCTAGGAGACCAGTAAAAAAAGTGTTGTTGTTTATTTATTTTTTTTAAACGTTTATTATTTATTATATGCAAAAACAGCGTCTTTTTACATTAGCAAATACAGCATATACATTCATACGCGTATGACAACATTATAGTCTTGGCATGGTGTAACTCATCATCATTAAGTGCAATGCCAACTGGCGTAAGCGTTCACGGCTCTCCACAGATCTCGGTCTTTTATGTTATGGATCAACTCTGCTGATGATATTCCTCCATGTCACCGTCTCAATCCGTCCAGCATCGTTTCTCTTGGTTTGCCTCTGCCTCTCTTCCCCTCGATCTTTCCAGTTGTCACGATGTTCTCCAATGCCTCTCTTCTCATCACATGACCAAAGAAAGCTGTTTGTTTCTTTCTTATTGTTGTATATAATGCTCTAGTTTCATTAGCCTCTTTTAGGCAGTCGTTGTTAGTTACTCTGGCAGTTCAAGGAATTCGCAACATTCGTCTTAAAAACCATATTTCTGTTGTTTCTAAGTTCTTCCTAATTTATTCATTTACATTCCAAGATTCGCTGCCATACAGCAAAGCTGGTCCTAATATAGCATTTTAGCACTCTCTTTCTTACATTCATTGACAGCGACTTATTTCATAAGATATTCTTCATTTTCTGAAATGCGGCTTTTGCCTACCCTATTCTGCTCTTAATCTCTGTTGTACATTTTCCATCTGATGTTATAAGTGCCTTTAGGTATTTAAAATAATCCACTTGGTTAAGAATTTCCCCTTCTATTTCTATGTCACATTTTGGTGTCCCAATTTTCTTTGATATCACCATTGTTACTGTTTTCTTGATATTCAAGGAGAGTCCTTTCTGTACACTCTCTGTTACTACAATGTCCAACAATTGTTGTAGGTCTGTTGCATTATCCGCCACCAATACTGTGTCATCTGCATAGCGTATATTGTTTATATTATAGCCTCCGATTAGTATTCCTGGCTTCTCTTTGATCATCTCGCATTATTGCTTCGCTATATAGGGAGAAGAGATCCGGTGACAGGACACACCCCTGTCGAACTCCTAGCTTTATCTGTTCGTAACTACCCTCTTTATTTCCCATTTTAATTGCTGCTACTTGCTTCTAGTTTATATTTTTTATTATTCTTAAATCTTTCCCATCAATGTTGATATCTTCCAACATTTTAATCAGCTCATCATGTTTTACTTTATCAAATGTCTTAGTATAATCTATGAAGCACAAATATATGTCTTTCTGTGTCTCTATTGACCTTTCTATTAGTGTTCGTAATATATATATATATATATATATATATATATATATATATATATATATATATATATATATATATATATATATATATATATATATATATATATATATATATATATATTGCATTGTTTGTACACTTTCCTTCCATAAAAACCATACTGTTCTTCACTAATTTCCGTTTTTATTTATTTTTGGTTCTTCTCATTATAATTCTGAGTAGAAGCTTAGTGACATGGATTATGAGGTTAATTGTACGAAAATCTTCGCATTCAATTGCTCCTGGCCTCTATAGCTATAAATACAGATTTCAGCATATCGCTCGGTAAATACCCACTGCTGTAAGTATCATTCAGCGTTTTGGTTAATATATCTACCCCTTGTATGGGGTTTTTGTGGTAATTGCGATCTTTAAAACATCTCTGTGTCTTTGGAGGTATGGACAGCCCAGGTATCTTGCTCCATGCTTGCCCAGGTAGTTGGCGCACTTTCTCTTGTTGTTGGGTGCTCGGAAGTCCGTGTCCTGTTTGGCCAGCGGATACTCCTTGAAGTCGTGGTGATCGGCAGATCTGTCTTCCTGTGACATGTTGCTCTGCTGTGGCCGGCTTTCTGGCATCTTGAACATTGAGTGGTTCTTGGGATGAATCCTTCAGGCTGTTGTACTTTCTTGTTTATCGATACCTGGCGTGGGATCTCGCTGCCCTCGATAGCGTGGTAGGGATCTTGGAGTATGTCAGGATCCGCTCGGCCTTCAAGATTCGGATATGGAGATTCTCCTGTTGTAGCTGCTTCTGGATCTGTTCGTCTGTCAGCTCCACTTGGATACGCTTGACAACCCACCTGACTGTCTGTGAGTCGGTGTTTCCGACTCTCGTGTCTTTCTCCTCCTTCTCCTTGGCTCTTGTCTGTGGTGGGTTGTCGTCGATCTTTCTCAAGGTAGTTTCTGTAGTTTAAGGCTCGTTGTTGCAGCTCGTAGGCAAGCACTCTCCGCCCGTCTTCTTTACGGTTTTTGCGGCTCCCACGCTGCACATCTTGTGAGTCTGGTGTTTCTTGTTGTTGGTCTTGCTACGTGACATTTTTTCTCCCCCGTATCAGGCTCTTGAACTGTTCGGGTAACTTGTTCTTGACAGCGCTCGCAGTTGCGAATGATGCAACGGCCATAATATTACAGAAGCTGTTATTTTATGTCTAATTTATTAAAATGTACACGCTTGCTGCCTGATCACCGGAACATAGAAGTTCCAAAGATAATTTTTCTGGACATCTTATCATCCACACATTAAAAATACTTCTTTCTTGGTATTGTCTATTGCAAATTCAGATCCTCACTGCCTCTTGGACCTATTCATTGCCGGCTTTAGCAACCAGTTTGACACACGTTTTCATTACTCAAGATTTAGGCAAAACGGTTCGATTTGTTTTCACTGTCATAGGTTCCTGGATCAACCCAGCTTAAAATGGGTACACAGAATTCCCCGGGAATTAAAGGCATGCAGCATGCTATTGACCACATCACCAATCGTCTGTGACTGGTCTAACAATATGGGGCTGACGTCATATATCTAATATGTCTCATGGCAGGAAAAGACTTTACTTTTTACATGGTGAGGATCAGATAAGCATCTTGCCGGCCACCCTTAGTTTCCCAAAGACATCGCTGATTACCTGTTTATGATGGAAGGCTACTCAGATCTGTGTTGGTCGATGAGCAGTATCTACTTTCTGCCACAGTTCTCATTTTACATGTACACTGGCAATAATCAAATGGGATGTAAAGGTACTATAGGCAAGCTCTAAAAAGCAGATATTATTGATAACAATTAAGTGCCTCATTGTTTGAATTTCAGAAAATGACTCTGTTTTCCCATCCGTGATAGGGAGCGGAGCAGATCAAAGGCTACCATATCTTCTTTTGTCTCCGTCAATCATCAGGTTCGTCTCATGATGTTGACTGTGTGGATTTTGAATGAATAACAAAGACACAAACAATAGATTGCACAATTTATTGCCTGGTATATTTCGCTGCATCTTGTCAAATACATAATGCAGAAATCACACACCATAAACTACAGCAATAAGATAAAGATGTTAAAGCTGGCAGAGGGCATTACTATTAATTTACAATCACCAACTTTGTGCAAACAAAAATACTTGATAGTCAGTTTAAAATTACCACAGAAGACACTTCAAATTAGTGTATGAATATGTGTTATATATTTCAGTTTGAAGGATTTATCCTATTGCTTTAGTTTATGTTGTGTAGTTTCTGCTGTATGTACCTGACGAAATGCGGCAAAATCAAGCAATTCATTGTTTGCATTTTCCCAAAAATAAGAAATAGGATGGTATACATCCACCCCCCCCCCCCAGATCCTGAGATTGTGGATTGTTACCCTACAGCGCCTCATTAGTTGATGTTGTCAATCACTTCCAGTTCTGACTGCTAGACCGATCGATGCAATAAATGTTTCCTGGGCCCGAACTGCGAGTGTATATCTATTTCCACATATAACTGATAGGTGTACACTCCAACGGCTGTGAGGGCCCTCCGGGCCTAAAACATTTATTGCATCCATCGATCAGTCTATGCCGCCCACGTCACACTGAACAGTAAGTGATCGACAACACATTCAATGCTCGTTCCAATACGTACAATTTTTTCCACAAAGAACATGCTTTCGGACAGTATTTACAACTTGTGTGCCACAATTTCCACGTAAAAGTGTGAAATATTATTGGTATTATTATTTTCTCAGTTCTATATTTTAGTTCGTATTGTATCACTTAATGTGGCCCTGTAAGGGATGCTTTTTACACTACAGAGTTATGTCCCCATTTAGAACCGTTATTCAGAAGAGTGCCGACTCATGAACTATGAACATGAAACCAAAAATCACAACCGGCAGTCTCTGCGTGAATGGATACAGTATTCGGAAGTCGTGCTTCACACCATGCATCAGGACAGGACGGAGTAAAAGGTAATGAACACGCAGACCAGCTGGCAGCCAAATATCTCACCTTTATATATACACAGGAAGCAGCAAGGACTGATGTCATCAATGCAGTACAGACTCGCTTGGTGCATACTGACGAGAAACTAGACCGATTACATGAATTCGAGGGAGAACATTAACAATGAAATATCTCGGCGTGACCTTTGACAGATGCTTGTCATTAATAGTCATGTTAAGTCTTGTCTGGCTCTGATTATGTCATAGTCAACATGAGAGCATTAATCTGAGGCTGGGATGGGTTCTAATTACTGTATAATATATCTTCTGAGGTTGAAAGGCGTGCTCGCTAGTGCTACTTAATTTGTGCACTGAGCTGAAACTCTCCTAGTCTGATTTGAAGGTGTATCTGGGCATACATCTTCTGCTGCTCTGTATCCCCCATGAGAACACAGACCTTCAACAAATCCGGTCCATCCGTGCTGTCGGTTTCTATGTCCAGAAGCTGCCTCCACGTTCTCCCCACATTTATCTGCCTCAAATTCTCATCTCCGCGTGTATCTAGGTCTCTCGCTACTTCCTCTGTGAGTTTTGATGGCAGCACTTTCTAGTTTTACAATTAACAGGTTTTCTCAATGTGTGTCCTACTCAGCACGTGTCTTGTCCTGGCCTCCTGGTTGACTGTAATCTGTCAAGTTCTCTCCTTAAAACTCCACATTTGTGATTCTGCCATAACATTTTAGTCCTGTGTCTTGGTTGGTTTTTATCACTGTCAGCGACACTACATTTATTCTTCTAGTTTGTAAACTCGATCCAATTTTTGGGTGTCTGTTCCGTCACATCTTTGTTGCTTCCTATTTGCTCTATCTTGGTGTATGGGGCTGTGTGTGAGAGATCGCTGGAGCTACGGAGTTAGTGCTTTGTGCAATGCTCTCTGCAGTCTACGTATTTTTCTGTAAAGAGACTGAGCCAGATGCGGTAACACCTGGTGTAATGAAGTCGGCCTCCTGACTTTAGATCAGTGGTAACACCTGGTGTAATGAAGTCGACTTCCTGACTTAAGATCAGTGGTAACACCTGGTGTAATGAAGTCGACTTCCTGACTGTAGATCAGTGGTAACACCTGGTGTAATGAAGTCGACTTCCTGACTTTAGATCAATGGTAACACCTGATGTAATGAAGTCGACTTCCTGACTTTGGATCAGTGGTAACACCTGATGTAATGAAGTCGACTTCCTGACTTTAGATCAGTGGTAACACCTGGTGTAATGAAGTCGACTTATTGACTTTAGATCAGCGGATTGTATTTCCTAGATGCGCCCGGGGGCACAGGCAAAACATCTCTCATTTAATTTATTTTGGCAACCATACGATCACGACAATATATCGCATCATCTGGCTATCGCATCATCTGGAATTGCGGCAACTCTTTTGGATGGTGGCCGAACAGCACATTCAGCACTGAAATTGCCGTTGAATATGCACATCACTGAGACACTAACATGCAATATCAGCAAAAATTCTGGAATGGGTAAAGTACTCCAACCATGTCAATTGATTATATGGGACGAATGTACTATGGCGCACAAAAAAGCATTGGAGGCGCTTCATCGTACACTACAAGATTTCAGAGGAAATGAACAGCTCTTCGGTGGCGCACTTATTTTATTGTCTGGTGATTTTCGGCAAACGCTACCAGTTATACGTCGTTCAACATCCTCGGATGAACTTAATGCATGTCTGAAATCATCAGTTTTATGGCGACACATTCAGAAATTGACTTTGAAGACCAGTATGCTTGTACAACTACAACATGATGCATTCGCAAAACAATTGTTGGATATTGGGAATGGGAAAATGCCAATCGATGAATCCAGAAATGTATCACATTGCCAACAAACTTCTGTAAAATCGCAGCAACTATAGACGAATTGACTCACAAAGTTTTGCCAAATATCGCACGGAATCACAAAAATCATCAATGGCTCAGTGCACGTGCTATATTAGCAGCCAAAAACAACGATGTCAATGCCATCAATTTCGCCATTCAAAACGAAATACCAGGCGAAGCGACTACGTATAAGACCATCGATTCTATGATGAATCAAGACGAAGTTGTCAATTATCCAACTGAATTCTTGAATTCACTTGTTTTGCCAGGCATACCACCGCACGTTTTAACATTGAAAATTGGCTTGTCTATCATTCTTCTCCAAAACATAAATTCACCTCGACTTTGTAACGGTACCAGGCTTTCAGTCAAAAAGATAATGAACAATATCATCGAAGCTACAATTTTAAATGGGAAATTTAAAGGAGAAGATGTACTGTAGTCTCGCATTCCAATGATTACAACAGCTATGCCATTCGAATTCAAACGTCTGCAGTTTCCGATGCGGGTCGCATTTGCTATGACGATCAACAAAGCATAGGGACAATCGCTACAAGTGTGTGGACTAAATTTGGAAAATCCATGCTTTGCACATGGACAGCTATATGTGGCCTGCTCACGTGTCGGAAAACCTTCGGATTTATTCGTGTATGCACCAGACGTAAAAACAAAAAAAATATTGTTTATCCAAAAGCACTTAATTAGACATCATATTTGGAGTTCGGCCATAACGTGAAAATTATACAACATTTAAAAACAAATATCCTTGGAATAAGCAGACATTTTTAATTGCAACTATATAATGTGCGCTTAGAGAAATGTATTTGAATGTATAATGACTACTTATATGAATTAAATGAGACTCTCGCCGCAAGGACCTAGACGACGCCGGGCCGGGTCGTCAGCTAGTTACTGTATAAAGACCACCCTTCTGGTAAACATTTTATTGATATTACCTTAGAACAATTTCCTAAAAATGGTTTCTGCATTGATTGATTGATTGATTGGTTTAGGAACCGACATCACAGCATTCGGGGCATTCCCATAACCGCACCATCCCCATCCCCAGCAGTCAGCGTAGAGTTCCAACACTAATAGTACCAGTAGCAATCTGATTATATGTCCGTCTCGCATTTCCTCTGAGCGTCAATCGTCGGCCAGATCCCCTCGTCACCCCTCGCTGTCGCATTCTTGCCAGACCATGGTGATCCATTTGCTCCTCCGAGGTGTACACGTGCTCCCACAAGGCCCCAACCACGTCTGCCTTATTATGCATCAATACTCCACTAAGTTTTGCAGAGCCAGCCAATCTGTCCGCCTGTTCATTCCCCAGCACACAGGCATGCCCCGGAGAAAAGATCCAGACAATGCTTATCACTCGTGACTTCCGAAGCGAAGCAGGCCACTCTGCACGAAGCTTGCCTGTCCTCACCTTACTCAGCATGCTTTCTCTCTCTCTCTCTCTCTGTGTGTGTGTGTGTGTGTGTGTGTGTGTGTGTGTGAGTGTGTGTGTGTGTGTGTGTGTGTGGTATTCTCCATTCAGCGGAAAGCTGCACTTACCGCCTCCACCTTCATTCTTAATCTAAATATTGTAGTATCATATGCCAGGCTCTCCTTCACCAAACGTCGACCATTAGCTTTTGCTAAGAACCAACAGGCACTTCTCCTGCCTCTCAACACCGAACCATCTGTGTTTATTATCACATCACCCGGGCGAGCATTATCCTGAATTAGTTGCTGGGTTTCCACTTCCGTGGCCCCTGCTGGCCACTCCTTGCACTCCCGGCTCAATGTGATTATAACTCTGCACAAGTCTGACCACTCCGCTGGCACTCTGATCCACTCCTCTCCTCGCCTAATATTCTACAAGATGCAGACCTGTCTGATCGTATCCTCCGCCTGAGCCATCAATGATTTCCCTCTTCTCAGTCGCTGACCCTTAACTGCGTCCAGCGCCTTGTGCAACGGGTGATCTGTGTCAGCAACTACTCTGAGGTATGCCTTCGCCTGCATCTCCTTGAGCCTACCATCAGCAGTCGGCAAACCTAGGATGTAATGCATACACACTGCTGGGGTGTCTCTGGTGCATCCCAGAATGACCCGCATAGCTTCGTTCTGTATGCGCTCTAATTTCACCAACTGACTCTTTGAGACAGTTAGCAGTCCTAATCCATAATCAATCACTGAGAGGATCAAGTGCTGGATAGTGTGAAAAGCATTCTCTGCTCTGCGTCCATTGCAGCCATAGTTTTAAGTGCACTGAGCCCCTTTTGAGATCTTGTCACAACCTTCTCCACATGGTCTTTGAAGGACAGGCTCTTGTCAAATGTGATTCCCAGATACTTCAGTTTCTTCTCTCTGTTGACGCTTCTACTGTCTATCGTGAGGCTTGGGACATCCGTTCTCACAATCCTGTTGTCCAGAGAGCACCACAAAGCAGCTGCCTTTTCCGGGTGGATGACAGCACACATATCAGTGCAACAGTCAATCACTTTGTCTACTGTCGCATGTAGCTCCTGGGCTGTTTGCTCAGGTTTCTGCATTTCATGTATACAACAATAATTTTTCTCCATTGTTATATTCTTTACCAAGAAAATATAACAGTATATGTATGGAACAATGTTTCAACATTAAAACAACATTTACAGGTTTCATAATGTTAACAGTCCTCAAATTCTGATGTATCACGTGATATAGCGTGTCTAGAATTTGACTGACCGTTCATCCATACAGTACACATTGTTTGTACATCTAAATGAATTGTAGTGATGAAAATGAATTTGACATACATGCCATGTGCCTAAGTCAGGTCATGGGCCACTCTGTACAGGCAGTCTAGAATTTCACGCAGTCCGGCGTGAAGATGAGAAGATTGAGAAACATGCCTTGCATAAAAATAGCAAGACGAGTCGATGAGCAGGGGGAACGTCTCCTGCAAGGCGTCATTAAAGGCTGGACCGTGTTCGAAGTCGGACCGGTGACAGTTGAATAGGGCGATGGCAGAGCCTCACCTCGCCGCCACTTTTAAATAAATGTTTATGTTATTTGAGAGTGTCGATTAATGCTGATGACGTTCGAGAAATTATATGTTAACAGAGTGCAACTGTAAACGTCGATTGTAAGTATTTTGTGAACATTGATTTTAAACTGATATCGACGTGTTCATAGTATCGTGAGGCAAATATCATGTGATAAACTATAAACATTATAAACTGTTGTGTTAGATCAAGTTCGTGTGGACTGTCAATTGTCGCAGAAAGAGTGGACACAGAGTAGTGTAGCAGAAGCCATGTCAGGATTGCACCAGTGCAACTTCGCTTGTGGGCAGATAGTTGAATCTATCGTTAAATGTATTGGCATACGACAAAATAACACTTCTCACTATGCAAGGGAAAGCTACAAGTGCCTCGACATTTATGGGTAATATACAAGTGACACCACGGAGTTCAGTAGCAGAGTTATATGTCGAAAAGCACCCCTACATGTCCTACCTATCAGCTGCTCATGGCAAGTGACTCCATAAAGTCATTGGCACCCATAAAGTCATTGCCATCTTCTTCTTCACAATGACAGCATTAAACATTTACCCCATTTCAATTTTTTTTTTTTTTATTAGTAGAGAATAGAGAAGGCAACTTGGCAAGATGATGAAGAAGTGTACTATGTTATTTATTTATTTTGGCACATCCTTTTCACAAGACATGGCTGTCAACACCAGCATTTTATTGCTGTTCTTGATGTCTTGGCAAGTTTACGTTCAGTAGTTTGCCATTGATTTCTTAACGATCGGCTCCCATACCAACTCGTTAAAACCCAGCGCAACGCACGCGATCTGCTGCCAAATCGATCACAACTGTGTTTTGAACTCGAGTAAGTGGGCTCACGAATCGCACCCGCAAGATCTTTGCCACAGAGACCGGCGTATTGTATTATAGGGACAATAAATGTATATACTTTCTGACATCTGCTTAGGGAGATTAAGACCTTACTTATTTGTCCACAAAGTAATCACAGTGTTTGCCAGTTATTTTCAAGAACATCAGAAATATGTTGGATAAAGTTTTAAAAGCAAGCAAAATGAAACTATGCAAGTGTTTTTACAATGCATAGATGATACCCTTTCAACTATATGGCAAACAGGTATATTTACCTTTCAATGAATGAATTTACTGGCAGTAAAATAGATCAACAGATTGACACTGATTATTTTCACAAATATCAGTGCCTTGTTTTTACAGCATGAGAATTTCAACATGGGGACTGGCTAATTCAACAAAATAAATATAACATATTAGTTTAGTTTAGTTTAGTTTAGTTTAGTCGATGGATCAACATCACGGCACACGGGTATAACCCATAAGTGCTCCGTTCTACTCCTAACTGAAACCTAAGTCTGGAGAAACTCAGCTCAGTGCACGAACTCCGTAGCACCGGCGAGGATCCTGAAATACTTTGTGTAGATTTTTAACTCAAAATTTTGCCCGGGCAGCGCCATTAGGCTACTCTTTTTCGATTTTCAACTGCCAAGGGATATTTTACGTGCGCAACAATACACACGGGCGTCCGATCTCACTACCCAGAGACCGGGGGTAATTTTATTACTAAAAGTCCACGTCAAATAAATCCCGGTCCCGTCCTCACCGGGGCTTGAACCCGGGACCTCCAGTACTCGAGGCGGACACCATACCCCGAAACCATGCAGCCCCCTAAATGTAACTTATGTAAAAAAAAATATAACATATTACATTAAATAAAGTCCTATTATGCATTTTCCCCGTGGCAACATGCGGGTGTGAATCATAGACCATTCTACAAACAGTAAAGAAGAAAATCTAGACTTTTGACCTTTACTGTTAGAGAACAATTCTTAGAATACCATGGGTCAAGAATAAGAAAAATACTGAAATTCTACTGCATCTGAACATCAAATACAACTGACTTATAAACCGCATCATGTCTTGAAAATTGAAACACATTGGCCACATTAATTGTTAGACTGACAAGTAATGGAATGCATGGTTTTTGGAAGAAGAGGCTGGGGTCGATCACCCCAATAGTAGACACAGGCCATTAAAGATACAATGAGTATGCCAGGAAAACATGATGACTTGCTAAATGATGATGAATATTACCATGCAGAATTAGATGTCTGCCTTTACTTAACAAAATATGGCCAGGTAGATATAAAATACAAGTTTTGAAACACATTTCAGGTGGCAAATTAAATAGCACATGAAATTAGTTTAGTGATAGTATTTGTTTTTAAAAAAAAACATCCCTGTAGTAAATTATAATCTTTCAATTTACATTAAAATTCATAATATTCTTTGAATATTGGATGAAACGGGATTATGAAAATTATCAATAAAACACAAAAGAAATACATATTATTTATCACAAACTTGCTGCTGCATGACCAGTGTGATAAATTTACAAAACATTAATAAATAAACTAAAATTTATGTAAATATAATGAAACAAATAACCTCCTTTATCATGGATGGTAAAACAGATGAGATCATATTCCCACCGCTAATTGCCAAATAATTTCTCCGCTTACATTTAAAATGGAAACTGTTAAGAAAACACAAAATAAATGTAACACAAAATTAATCACAAACTTTCCACCGCAGGATAGGTACGAAAAATGCACAAAATATTTATCAAACAGAAGCTATGCAATGTATATAAATGTTGATTATGTGGTTGTTTCGGGATTTGAAATTTAAATATTGAGCACAACCCACTACTGGCAACGCCGATCGCATTCTGGTATGAACCTAAGGCCTATCCACGTCAATATGGAAGCACTATACTCGAGTTTCGCCCTCGTTTGAGCTCGTCAGTAGTGCATATCCCTCACCGGATCCGGAAACAGTCCCGGATCACGCGTGTGAAGCGGGTGTGTAACCACGCGGCACACACTGGACACACCAAATTATCACAACAGAATATCACAACGCTACCCATCGTAGGCTATGCTCAAGATTGCCCAATCGCCGCGACCGACGTCCGTCAATCGATGGGACCCGAACGATCAGGACTTCTCACTGGCAAGGAACAACACCAGGCCTCCTAAATCCAGTGAGCAATAATCACCAATGAGTATATAAATGTAATGAAACAAATAAACTCCGTTATCACAGATAGTTTAGTTTGTAATGAATCACTTTCATGGCACATGGATATCTCAATAAGTACTCCAGTCTCCTCCCACAGACTATATAAGAAGAATCTCAGCACAGTGCATGAACTCTGTAGCACAAGCGGGAATGCAAATGTGTGTATAGTAAAATCGCATCTGGTATACATTTTAGTAACTTTTTAAACTGACTATTAAGTATTTTTGTTTGCACAAAGTTGGTGTTTGTAAATTAATTGTTAATGCCCTCTGCCAGCTTTAACATCGTTATCTTATTGCTGTAGTTTATGGTGTATGATTTCTGCATTATGTATCTGACAAGGTGCAGCGAAATATGCCAGGCAATAAAATGTGCAATCTATTGTTTGTGTCTTTGTTATTCAAAATCCAAACAGTCAACATCATGAGACGAACCTGGTGATTGACGGAGATAAAGGAAGATATGATAACCTTTGACCTGCTCCGCTCCCTATCACAGATGGGAAAACAGAGTCATTTTCTGAAATTCAAACAATGAGGCACTTGATTGTTATCAATAATATCTGCTTTTTAGAGCTTGCCTATAGTACCTTTACATCCCATTTTATTATTGCCAGTGTACATGTAAAATGGGAACTGTGGCAGAAAGTAGACACTGCTCATCGACCAACACAGGTCTGAGTGGCCTTCCATCAGAAACAGGTAATCAGAGATGTCTTTGGGAAACTAAGGGTGGCCGGCAAGATGCCTATCTGATCCCCACCATGTAAAAAGTAAAGTCTTTTCCTGCCATGAACAATATTAGATATATGATGTCAGCCCCATATTGTTAGACCAATCACAGACGATTGGTGATGTGGGTCAATAGCATGCTGCATGCCTTTAATTCCCGGGAAATTCTGTGTACCCATTTTAAGCTGGGTTGATCCAGGAACCTATGACAGTGAAAACAAATCGAACCGTTTTACCTAAATCTTGAGTAATGAAAACGTGTGTCAAACAGTGGTTGCTAAAGCCGGCAATGAAGAGGTCCAAGAGGCAGTGAGGATCTGAATTTGCAATAGACTTAATACCAAGAAAGAAGTATTTTAAATGTGTGGATGATAAGATGTCCAGAAAAATTAGCTTTGGAACTTCTAAGTTCCGGTGATCAGGCAGCAAGCGTGTACATTTTAATAAATTAGACATAAAATAACAGCTTCTGTATCATTATGGCCGTTGCATCTTTCGCAACTGCGAGCGCTGTCAAGAACAAGTTACCCGAACATTTCAAGAGCCTGATACGGGGGGGGGGGGGGGGGGATATGTCACGTGGCAAGACCAACAACAAGAAACACCAGACTCACAAGATGTGCAGCGTGGAAGCCGCAAAAACCGTAAAGAAGACGAGCGGAGAGAGCCTGCCTGCGAGGTGCAACAGAGAGCCTGTAACTGCAGACACTACTGAAGCTACCTTGAGGCTGATCGACCTCAAGCACGAGCCAGGAAAAACAAGGAGAAAGACACGAGGACATTAAATAAAAACAAAAAAGGAACAGGATTAATTTTTTTTTTTTTTTTTTTATTTGGGGTTTGGCGGTCATCCCAGACTAGCTGGTTCCCCGCCTCCCCTGTTTTTGGCGTGGACCCTTAGTCCCACTGTGAGCTATTGCCCACAGTGGTCCACCGGGCCCACATTTAAAGTGATGCTTATGTGAGGTTTTTTTTTTTTCTTTTTGGATCACCCGGCCCCCGACCAGACCAGGCGCACTACTGGGGGGGGGGGGGGGAAGCAGCAAAGACACCGGATCATAAAGAAAAAAAAAGGAACAGGATTAAGTGTCAGATCAATCCTTTCATGGACTGAAATGGATAATAATGTCTAAGTACACAATGGAGAATTAAACGTAAATGTTAAACGTTAAAAGTTGATTATAAAATGTAATTAAGTACAAACTAAATAAATTTTATATAATTAAACTAATAGTGTTATTATTGACATTATAAAATCTGACTAAACAATTGACTATTTTATTTATTAAGGAATACTACAGAGATTTTAAAGTTAGTTAATTATATTATTCTAGGTATACAATTTTCTTTGTCTAAATTTCAATAATCTCCCTTGTAACAATATTGGATGTTTATGTAGTAATAATAGAATGAGGACGTCCAAGAAGAAAATGGATTGACGACATCAGAGACATTGTACAACCTCACGGAATGACACTATCCAGTGCCGTCCACCGGGCGCTGGAACGCAAATTATTCCTCCCCACGACGCTTGACGGCAGAAGTGGAAGATGATGATGATGATGATGATTAGAATGTTAGTAATTCCGCAGAATGCTTGAATTAATAAGTGTAGTGACCAATCAAGGCATTACTATCATGTAATATTTTAAATATTCTCTATGCAAACGTAATTGCACCAGCTTTTAGTAGAGAGAGAGAGAGAGAGAGAGAGAGAGAGAGAGAGAGAGAGAGAGAGAGAGAGAGAGAGAGAGAGAGAGAGAGAGAGAGAGAGAAAGAGAAAGAGAGAGCGAATGAAAGAGAGGGAGAGGGGTGGGAGGGGGGACCTATTTGTTCAAAATGAATGAAATTTACAAACATAAATAACATTTCCTCTAAACATAATATTTGTCTACATAAACCCCATAACTTGCACGGCCTTTCAACAGTGCGAAAGTAAGTGCATGCAGACCTTGACAGTGCCAGACCAGGTGTTGTCCTGCTCACTTCGCCTATTAATCGTCATCTCTCTCACTCCTATCACCTAGGCCATAGCCACCAGTCACACCACTCACCTTCTCGTTGCTACTTTGGCGTTGAAATCCCCGAGGATGACAGTCATTTCAAAATTGTTACACTGGGTCCTCGGCCATGTCTAATCCGTTATATCATTCAAGAAGCATGGGCAAGGAAACGTGAGGCGAAAAAATTCATTGGCATTGAGAATCTTTCGCATGTACTGAACCCTTGCCTTCTACAAATCCACATTGTTCTTCTCCTATTTATATTATCATCATCAAGTGCCATGCCGACCGGCGTAGGCGTTCATGACTCCCCACAGATCTCTGTCTTTGGTTTTCTGGATCAACTGTGCCGTTGAAATCCCCCCATGCTATGTCGCAATCCACCCTCTATCATTTCTATTGGTCTGCTTCTCTTCCCCTCGATCTGTCCAGTTGTCACGATGTTCTCTAATGCTCTCTTCTCATCACATGATCAAAAAAGCGGTTTGCCTCTGTTTTATTGTTGTATATAATGTTCCAGTTTCATTAGCCTCTTTCAGGCATTCGTCGTTAGTTTTATATTCATTATAATTGATACCCTGCCGGTATCCGTGGCCAAAGGCTTGCGAACGCGGTTCGTGAGCCGCTTACCAGGCGTTCGAAACTCAGCTGCGACGTAATTGTGCAGCAGACCGTGTCGCGTTGTGTTATAACGTGCTGGTATGGAAGCCTGTCGTTCAGAAAGCAATGGCAAACTACTGAAGGTAAAACTTGCCTAGTACATCAACAGCAACTGAAAAATGCTGATGTTGGCTGCAACGTCCTGTAAGGGATATGCAACATTTAAAAAAAATTGATATCCTTGTTTTTGTTTGTTTTTTCTCTTCACCAGAATGGTTTATGTTATATTCCTCGGAAGTTATAATATCCTCTGGTCTCACATATACCTAACATGTTAATATTCGGTCTTCTAATTTCTTTCTTAATGTTATAAAAGTTTGGGATGGGCTTTGATAATTGTCTTTAAACTTTGTGTGGCCCTAGGAGACCAGTAAACAAAGTGTTGTTGTTTATTTTATTATTTTTTTTAAACTTTTATTATATGCAAAAACTGTGTCTTTTTACACTAGCAAATATAGCATCTACATTCATACGCGTATGACAACATTATAGTCTTGGCATGGTGTAACTCATTATCATCAAGTGCAATGCCAACTGGCGTAAGCGTTCACGGCTCTCCACAGATCTCGGTCTTTTATGGTCTGAATCAACTCTGCTGATGATATTCCTCCATGTCACCGTCTCAATCCGTCCAGCATCATTTCTCTTGATCTGCCTCTGCCTCTCTTCCCCTTTCCTCTTTCCAGTTGTCACGATGTTCTCCAATGCCTCTCTTCTCATCACATGACCAAAGAAAGCTGTTTCTTTCTTTCTTATTGTTGTATATAATGTTCTAGTTTCATTAGCCTCTTTTAGGCAGTCGTTGTTAGTTACTCTGGCAGTCCAAAGAATTCGCAACATTCGTCTTAAAAACCACATCTCTGTTGCTTCTAAGGTCTTCCTAATTTATTCATTTACATTCCAAGATTCGCTGCCATACAGCAAAACTGGTTCTATATAGCATTTTAGCACTCTCTTTCTTACATTCATTGACAGCGATTTATTTCATAAGATATTCTTCATTTTCTGAAATGCGGCTTTTGCCTGCCCTATTCTGCTTTTAATATCTGTTGTACATTTTCCATCTGATGTTATAAGTGCCTTTAGGTATATAAAATTATCCACTTGGTTAAGAATTTCCCCTTCTATTCCTATGTCACATTTTGGTGTCCCAATTTTCTTTGATACCACCATTGTTACTGTTTTCTTGATATTCAAGGAGAGTCCTTTCTGTGCACTCTGTTACTACAATGTCCAACAATTGTTGTAGGTCTGTTGCATTATCCGCCACCAATACTGTGTCATCTGCACAGCGTATATTGTTTATATTATAGCCTCCGATTAGTATTCCTGGCTTCTCTTTGATCTCTCGCATTATTGCTTCGCTATATAGGGAGAAGAGATCCGGTGACAGGACACACCCCTGTCGAACTCCTAGCTTTATCTGTTCGTAACTACCCTCTTTATTTCCCATTTTAATTGCTGCTACTTGGTTCCAGTTTAAATTCTTTATTATTCTTAAATCTTTCCCATCAATGTTGATATCTTCCAACATTTTAATCATCTCATCATGTTTTACTTTATCAAATGCCTTAGTATAATCTATAAAGCACAAATATATGTCTTTCTGTGTCTCTATTGACCTTTATATTAGTGTTCGTAATATATATATATATATATATATATATATATATATATATATATATATATATATATATATATATATATATATATATCTTGCATTGTTTGTACACTTTCCTTCCATAAAACCATAATGTTCTTCACTAATTTCCGTTTTTATTTATTTTTTGTTCTTCTCATTATAATTCTGAGTAGAAGCTTAGGGACATGGTTTATGAGGTTAATTGTACGAAAATCTTCGCATTTAATTGCTCCTGGCCTCTTTGGTATCGCTATAAATATAGATTTCAGCATATCGCTCCGTAAATATCCACTGCTGTAAATATCATTCAGCATTTTGGTTAATATATCTACCCCTTGTATGTGGTTTTTGTGGTAATTGCGATCTTTAAAACATCTCTGTGTCTTTGGAGGTATGGACAGCCCAGGTACCTTGCTCCATGCTTGCCCAGGTAGTTGGCGCACTTTCTCTTGTTGTTGGGTGCTCGGAAGTCCGTGTCCTGTTTGGCCAGCGGATACTCATTGAAGTCGTGGTGATCGGCAGATCTCTGTCTTACCGTGACATGTTGCCATGCTGTGGCCGACTTTCTGGCATCTTGAACATTGAGTGGTTCTTGGGATGAATCCTTCAGGCTGTTGTACTTTCTTGTTTATCGATACCTGGCGTGGGATCTCGCTGCCCTCGCTAGCGTAGTAGGGATCTTGGAGTATGTCAGGATCCGCTCCGCCTTCAAGATTCGGATGTGGAGATTCTCCTGTTGTAGCAGCTTCTGGATCCGTTCGTCTGTCAGCTCCACTTGGATACGCTTGACAACCCATCTGACTGTCTGTGAGTCGGTGTTTCCGACTCTCATGTCTTTCTCCTCCTTCTCATTGGCTCTTGTCTGTGGTGGGTTGTCGTCGATCTTTCTCAAGGTAGCTTCAGTAGTGTCTGTAGTTTCAGGCTCTTTGTTGCAGTTCGCAGGCTGGCTCTCTCCGCCCGTCTTCTTTACGGTTTTTGCGGCTTCCACGCTGCACATCTTGTGAGTCTGGTGTTTCTTGTTGTTGGTCTTGCCACGTGACATTCCCCCCCCCCCCCCCTCCCCGTATCAGGCTCTTGAAATGTTCGGGTCACTTGTTCTTGACAGCGCTCGCAGTTGCGAATGATGCAACGGCAATAATGATACAGAAGCTGTTATTTTATGTCTAATTTATTAAAATGTACACGCTTGCTGCCTGATCACCGGAACTTAGAAGTTCCAAAGCTAATTTTTCTGGACATCTTATCATCCACACATTAAAAATACTTCTTTCTTGGTATTAAGTCTATTGCAAATTCAGATCCTCACTGCCTCTTGGACCTCTTCATTGCCGGCTTTAGCAACCACTGTTTGACACACGTTTTCATTACTCAAGATTTAAGCAAAACGGTTCGATCTTTATTCAGTCATAGGTTCCTGGATCAACCCAGCCTAAAATGGGTACACAGAATTTCCCGGGAATTAAAGGCATGCAGCATGCTATTGACCACATCACCAATCGTCGCTGATTGGTCTAACAATATGGGGATGACATCATATATCTAATATGTCTCATGGCAGGAAAAGACTTTACTTTTTACATGGTGGGGATCAGATAGGCATCTTGCAGGCCACCCTTAGTTTTCCAAAGACATCTCTGATTACCTGTTTATGATGGAAGGCCACTCAGACCTGTGTTGGTCGATGAGCAGTGTCTACTTTCTGCCACAGTTCCCATTTTACATGTACACTGGCAACAATCAAATGGGATGTAAAGGTAATATAGGCAAGCTCTAAAAAGCAGATATTATTGATAACAATTAAGTGCCTCATTGTTTGAATTTCAGAAAATGACTCTGTTTTCCCATCCGTGATAGGGAGCGGAGCAGATCAAAGGTTATCATATCTTACTTTGTCTCCGTCAATCACCAGGTTCTTCTCATGATGTTGACTGTTTGGATTTTGAATGAATAACAAAGACACAAACAATAGATTGCACAATTTATTGCCTGGCATATTTCGCTGCATCTTGTCAAGTACATAATGCAGAAATCACACACCATAAACTACAGCAATAAGATAAAGATGTTAAAGCTGGCAGAAGGCATTACCATTAATTTACAAACACCAACTTTGTGCAAACAAAAATACTTGATAGTCAGTTTAAAATTACCATGGAAGACACATCAAATTAGTGTATGAATATTTCAGTTTGAAGGATTTATCTTATTGCTTTAGTTTATGTTGTGTGGTTTCTGCTCTATGTACTTGATGAAATGCGGCAAAACCAAGCAATCCATTGTTTGCATTTTCCCAAAAATAAGAAATAGGATGGTTGTCACAGAAAAAACTGCAGTTTAATGATTCCTTGATAACTTACATATTAAAATACAAGGAAGGAGAAGGGTTAACAATTGTGTACTTCATTCTGCGAGGAGGAATAAAATTCACGAGCATTGACCTACGAATATAAAAATAGGATACAGGTACGCGCCGAGGGCAGTGACTCCCGCTAGTATCGGCCGACGGGAAAATGAACGGAGAATGCTTTGAAGTGCAAACGAGCGATGGACAGAGGACCAGCTCAACAGCGGAGAACGGAGCGCCCGGACGTATACGTGATTTCACTGAACTTTTGATGTTACGGGAACGACAAAGGCGATTGTTGATGTATGGACATCAAACACTAACGAAGAACGGAAGGCCCAATATAAATAGTAGCAACTGGGATGGTTGGGTTAGTGTGTGCTACCGAAAGGGACGGCAAACTGGATTTATGTCTCCTGAAAATAGCAAAGAAATCATCCCGGGAAATGGGATAGAAGTGATTGTGTGCTAATAGATTTCAATGCTTGGAGTATCATTAATTCTAGATATATAAGGTAACACTAATATTAGCATAGGGAAATATGTGGTTGTGCGTAGGGTTTACTATTGCTTTCTATTTAGTGAATAGTTTATACTTTAGTGAATTCTGCTGTTTATGTCAGAGTAATTCTTTCGGAGGCTGTTTCATTACGGCTGGAGAAAGATAATCACATAGACAGTGATATGAGGCAGACTTAAATCACCTGATTTAATGTTTATTACCCAGGTTCTACTACACAGCCTGACCTATCAAAGAAGATCAACCAGTACATCTCTTGTACAGAGAAAGCAGTGTTGATAATACAGGAAAGACATTTTAATTTAATCAGGCACTTCACAGGTGCAGTGAAAGTATATCACTATAGCAAATGCAAAGTGGGTGACTTAACGAATGTCAAAAAACAGGTTTTGGTGAACCTTAGAGAAGAAACTTTATTCAAGCATAGAAAATAGGATAAAACATTTTCATTTAGTACTCACCTAAACGAAACAGGGAAGAACCCTAGACCAGTGTACCTATATTCAGAAAACGGTTAAATAACTGTGGACAGGTGTGAGGTGTTTTCACTGATGGATTATAACAACATAAAACTGAAAACTCTGTCTACGGAAAGGACTTACCGTGATCACATTACTGTACGGTGTTACTGTGGTGAACAATTGTTTGTGTTTTCAAGAATTGGATTAAGTCAAGACCCAAGCTGAACGGATCATACCGGGTGAGAACGTTCTAAGTCTGTGTTTGATATCTGATGTTTTGGCCTGTTGAATATGCCGGAGAAGATTACGGAGACTATCTATCAACATCTTATCTTGCATCCACACTAGAAGAACATACCAACTACAGAGACACTATCCATACATACACCAGACATAGTTTTTATTAATAAATCTTTTGTTTATTGTTGAAAGGAACTGTTGTCGGAGTATGTGTTGAAGGAATAACGGAGAGAGAGTGAAAGAAATAGATATATGGAAGGGAAGACAGAAGAGAGGAGTGTAGACTAAAGTCAGGCAATAATCCCAACAGATAATAAGTTGAAGATGTACTTGTTGATTCCAACTTCCTCTCAGGAAAACAAGTGACATAATTGGTGGAGCAGCACGGTAGAAAATAATACCCATATGACCTGGGCATAACAGGGCATATACATAGAGGGGTACCTGCATATTGGCACAGGCATAGCGGAGTACCTGCATGTTGGGACATACTGATTGGAATAAATATAAGTATACATTGATGACTTTTAATGGAAGGACGTCCATTGGATATATGGTGCCATTACATTTATGGTAGAACCATTTCATTAATGCTGGTGACTTTACAGTGAGAAAGTTCCAGACAGAGTGAATGTGGATAGGTGGTAAGACACATTACATACCTAGTCACACGGTCACACGTCTACATAAGTCTTTATCCTATATCTCCTCTGGTGGATGAGAGAGTGGTTGTGATGTACGGTGTGGTGTTGTAGATTTAGAATATTTAATAGACATAGATAAATGATATAGGTTCTAGGTAGATTATCTGTTTATAGGAAGGACTTCTTTATTGCTTGAGGTGTCTGTACTCTATTTGCGGACTTACATTCTTAACTATGGCAACTCCTAAAGTAACTACAGCAGAACTAAGGGCCAACGGGGAGGAAATTGGTTTAGCTGGCTCGGAACTAACTGATTACATCCAGGAAAGAGAGCGAGAGATTCGTCAAGCGGAACGAGAAGATCGGAAGGCCGAGTTGGAAGTGAGAAGAATAGAGGTGGAGACCAAACGAATGGAAATGGAACAAGAGGCCAAGAAACTGGAACAGGAGACCAAGCGACTGGAAATGGAACAAGAGGCCAAGAAACTGGAACAGGAGACCAAGCGACTGGAAATGGACCAGGAGACCAAGCGACTGGAAATGGACCAGGAGACCAAGAAACTGGAAATGGAACAGACTGCCAGGAGACAAGAAATGGAACATGAATACCGCTTGAAAGAGTTAGAACTCAAGACACAAACTAAGGGTGAAATAGATGCAGCAGAAGGAAGTTCATCTTCACCTGGGGCAACCCACATGATTGGGCAGGGTTACCATGCCATGAAGTTTCCCTTGGCGGTCTTTGATGAAAGTAAAGAGAAGATATATCAGTTTTTGGATCGGTTCGAGGCTATGGCAGTCGCTATGGGACTGGATAGAACCAGATGGGCTCTTAAATTATCCCAGGCCTTACGTGGTTCAGGGTACGAGGTCTACACACGCCTACCACCAGGACAGGAAAATCAGTACGAGGAATTAAAAGCCGCTTTGATGAAACATTATGAAGTCACAGCACAAACGTATAGGAAGAAGTTTAGATCGTCTAGAAGAGAGCCGGGAGAACTATTCGCCGCCTACAGTCTGAGGCTGAAATCCTATCTCCAGAAATGGATGGACTTGGCAGAATTCAAGAGGGATTATGAGAGTCTCGAAGAGATGATGGTGGTCGACCAGATGCGAAAGCAAATGTCGAAACCTCTCAGAACCTTCTTGGGAGAACAAGGGGCGGAACGGATTGATGTTGTAAATAAGCTGGCGGAACGATTCGTAGAGGTACATGGGGAGGCTGCGGAACTCAGTATTCAAACCAAAGGTCAGGAGAAACAAGAGAAAAAGAAACCTAAGAACTGGGAAGGAGAAAAAGTGGAACCTTATATAAAGCACACAGAGGAGAGTTCCGAGAAGGTGAAGGAAGGAAACCAGAGCACCTCGAATTCTTCAGCGAAACGACAGTGGTCGGAGAAGTGGTGTTCATTCTGCAAAGTGCCATCTCATAACACGAAGGACTGCAGATCGAAACCTAAAAGTTCTTACTTCGCAGCATGCAAAGTGATTCCTACGACGGTGATCACAGACAAGGCTGAGATCGGCGAAGGAGAAAGGAACAAAAAAGACACACGGAAACCTAGGAAGGGAACATGGTGCACACTCTGCCAGTCGACAACACATAATACTGTGGACTGCAGATGCAAGGCAGAAGACGCCAATTGCATAACCAACCTCGAGGAATCAAAAGAGGAAGGCAAGGAAACGGTCAAGGAGATGGAAGACACTCCGGACCAAGAGAGGCCACCTGTGGTCGAACTGATTGAAGTCAATGGCCAGCAGGTTGTTTGTCTCTACGATACCGGTTTGGATGGGGAAGCGGTGGTGGATGCCAGCTTGGTAAGCCCAGACCAACTTACAGGGGAGACCATAGAAATACAGCCGGCAATGAGGAGTGCAGTTACCATGACGCTGCCAATCGCCAAGGTGGAGATTAAATCCAGGTACGTCACGGGCATTATTCCAGCTGCTGTATTATCTGACTCCTTATTTCCCATGATCCTTGGTACGAAATATGTCTTTTTGGGAATGCCCAAACAGCCAGCCCACAAGGGAACAGTAGTCAGTGGATCTCACGGGAAGGAAAGAGAGGCAGAGACACTATGCGACAACTCAGGGATAGGAGAATTGCATACTGCCCAGAGGAAGGATACTACGTTGCGTCCTTGCTACAGGAAGCTGCAAAGAAGTGCTGAGCCACCAGAACGGGGACAGTACTTTCTGAAGAATCGACTACTCTATCGGAGAGCTGGGAGGGGAGATAACCTGCACGAGCAGTGGGTGGTTCCAGAGACCCACCGTCCTCACATTCTTCAGAGTGGACACATCATTGGCGAAAATCGACATATGGGTGTCAGAGAGACCTTGCAGCAAATATCCGGCCATTATTGCTGGCCAGGAATGACCGGAGATGTACGCCGGTGGTTGAAGTCTTGTTCGGAGTGCCAGAACGCACCACCCAACAAGCGGACTAAGAGTAACATAGCTTTTAAAGTGGAAGACAAAGTGGAAGTGTGGGGTCCAGCAGAGACCAATATACTCCAAGTAGGATGGAAAGGACCTTATCCTGTGGAAAAGGTGGTGTCCAAGAACATCTACAAAATACGGATCGGGGAAGAGAAGAAAAATCTCCCTAGACATCTCATTAGGAAATATGAAGAGAGATCCGGGAGCAAAGCTTCGCACTTTATGGTGATGGCAGCCATTGGGACAAAAGTTACCAGTCCAGACGAAGACCAGAGATCGCCAGTACAACATAGGAGGGCCTATGGGACAGTACGTGATAGGTCAGATTTACCCAACGACAGGAGGAGGGAAATCACAAGTCAGGGAAAGGACAAGAGTGAAAGTTTCACCGGTAACCAAGTTCAGAAGGGGTGGGTAACGTCGGGAAAGGCGAGAAATACCCAGGACTCCAACCGAAGATTGGCTGACCAGATACAATCTCGCCCAAGATGGTCCTGGAAGCAAAAGTCCAGGAGATTTGGGAAAGACGACTCGGTCCAACGAGGACGAGGCGGAACATCCCCAGAGGCAAAGCCGGGGGAAACCAAGAGGACATGGAAGCAGTGTTACAATCAGGATGGGACGATCCGTCTGTATTGTGAGCCATCGCTTACGCCAGTGGAAAGGAGTTCGACTGAACGTACAGGAGCGATGAGCCAACACTAGTTTCAGTCATGAGTAGTATGGTAGGGTGCTTATGAAGTCGCCTACTGGATGAGGTGTTGATCCAGGTGAGGATCCAATCATATCATCAACACGTGATGTTAATAGCTACTTCAGAGAAGCTCAACGCACGGTGGATGTGATGGACGTTGTTGTTGCAACAGGACTTCACAGTGGAATACATCCCTGGTAAGGAGAATGTAGGAGCTCATTTCTTATCTAGACATCCAACTCCAGAGGAAGAGGAATAAGTTGGAGGATCATAGGAATCAAAACTACAGGGATGAAGAGTCGACGCGGTCAACTCTCTTAAGAGGGGGCCTATGTCACAGAAAAAACTGCAGTTTAATGATTCCTTGATAACTTACATATTAAAATACAAGGAAGGAGAAGGGTTAACAATTGTGTACTTCATTCTGCGAGGAGGAATAAAATTCACGAGCATTGACCTACGAATATAAAAATAGGATACAGGTACGCGCCGAGGGCAGTGACTCCCGCTAGTATCGGCCGACGGGAAAATGAACGGAGAATGCTTTGAAGTGCAAACGAGCGATGGACAGAGGACCAGCTCAACAGCGGAGAACGGAGTGCCCGGACGTATACGTGATTTCACTGAACTTTTGATGTTACGGGAACGACAAAGGCGATTGTTGATGTATGGACATCAAACACTAACGAAGAACGGAAGGCCCAATATAAATAGTAGCAACTGGGATGGTTGGGTTAGTGTGTGCTACCGAAAGGGACGGCAAACTGGATTTATGTCTCCTGAAAATAGCAAAGAAATCATCCCGGGAAATGGGATAGAAGTGATTGTGTGCTAATAGATTTCAATGCTTGGAGTATCATTAATTCTAGATATATAAGGTAACACTAATATTAGCATAGGGAAATATGTGGTTGTGCGTAGGGTTTACTATTGCTTTCTATTTAGTGAATAGTTTATACTTTAGTGAATTCTGCTGTTTATGTCAGAGTAATTCTTTCGGAGGCTGTTTCATTACGGCTGGAGAAAGATAATCACATAGACAGTGATATGAGGCAGACTTAAATCACCTGATTTAATGTTTATTACCCAGGTTCTACTACACAGCCTGACCTATCAAAGAAGATCAACCAGTACATCTCTTGTACAGAGAAAGCAGTGTTGATAATACAGGAAAGACATTTTAATTTAATCAGGCACTTCACAGGTGCAGTGAAAGTATATCACTATAGCAAATGCAAAGTGGGTGACTTAACGAATGTCAAAAAACAGGTTTTGGGGAACCTTAGAGAAGAAACTTTATTCAAGCATAGAAAACGAAACAGGGAAGAACCCTAGACCAGTGTACCTATATTCAGAAAACGGTTAAATAACTGTGGACAGGTGTGAGGTGTTTTCACTGATGGATTATAACAACATAAAACTGAAAACTCTGTCTACGGAAAGGACTTACCGTGATCACATTACTGTACGGTGTTACTGTGGTGAACAATTGTTTGTGTTTTCAAGAATTGGATTAAGTCAAGACCCAAGCTGAACGGATCATACCGGGTGAGAACGTTCTAAGTCTGTGTTTGATATCTGATGTTTTGGCCTGTTGAATATGCCGGAGAAGATTACGGAGACTATCTATCAACATCTTATCTTGCATCCACACTAGAAGAACATACCAACTACAGAGACACTATCCATACATACACCAGACATAGTTTTTATTAATAAATCTTTTGTTTATTGTTGAAAGGAACTGTTGTCGGAGTATGTGTTGAAGGAATAACGGAGAGAGAGTGAAAGAAATAGATATATGGAAGGGAAGACAGAAGAGAGGAGTGTAGACTAAAGTCAGGCAATAATCCCAACAGATAATAAGTTGAAGATGTACTTGTTGATTCCAACTTCCTCTCAGGAAAACAAGTGACAATGGTATACATCCACCCTCCCCCTATCCCGAGATTGTGGATTGTTACCTTACAGGGCCTCATTAGTTGATGCTGTTGATCACTTCCGGTTCAATTTGACATGGACTGCTAGACCGATCAATGGGTGCAATAAATGTTTCCTGGGCTCGGACTGCGAGTGTATATCTATTTCCACAAATAACTGATAGGTATACACTCCGACGGCTGTGAGGGCCCCCCGGGCCCAAAACATTTATTGCATCCATCGATCAGTCTAGCCGTCCACGTCACACTGAACAGGAAGTGATCGACAACACATTCAATACTCGTTCCAATACGTACCTGGAATTTTTTCCACAAAGAAACATGCTTTCGGACAGTATTTACGACTTCTGTGCCACAATTTCGACATATAAGTGTGAAATATTATTGTTACGTAATTCAATTTTCTTAGTTCTATATTTTAGTTCGTAGTCCAGATCTATAAAACAGAATGTTATGCATGTATTGGATGCGTTCGATAACGGTCCATCCGATTGAGATGAAATTTTCTACATGTTTTTTTTTTTCATTCCCGTGCAGCCAACTGTCATAGTTTGGTAGTGTACAATCAGCTATTTACTTATTAAAATTTAATTTTGTAATTACTCTACTTAACATAAGAAAAGTTATATAAAGGGATATAACTTTTAGTAGCATTGCTATGTCTTAGGTTAAGTCCCCTGGCTATAGATAGATCTGACCCGATAGATAGAGAGGGTGGGATTGACGGAGGGAGAGACGGACGGACGGGCAGGCAGACGGGCCGGGTTGTCAGACAGACAGTCGGGAACGGGAACTTATATGACTACTTATATGAATTAAATGAGATCACCCCATCAGAGCTGGCGAAGCCGGGCCGGGTCAGACAGATAGTCGGGAACGGGAGCTTATATGACTACGTATATGAATTAAATGAGATGCTCCCCACCAGGGACTGGGTGAAGCCGGGCCGGGTCAGTCAGACAGACAGATAGTCGGGAACGGGATCTTATATGACTACTTATATGAATTAAATGAGATGCTCCCCACCAGGAGCTGGGCGAAGCCGGGCCGGGTCAGACAGACAAACAAACAAGCAGACAGATAGATAGATCCCCGCCAGGGACTGCTAGTGTTTAATATTGTTTTGTATTGCATCACCTAATGTGGCTCTGTAAGGGGTGCTTTTTAACATGAAACCGAAAATCGCAACCGGCAGTCTCCACGTGAATGGATACAGTATTCGGAAGTCGCGCTTCACACCATGCATCAGGACAGGACGGAGTAAAAGGTAATGAACACGCAGACCAGCTGGTAGCCAAATATCTCACCTTTATATATACACAGGAAGCAGCAAGGACAGGGCTGGCTGATGTCATCAATGCAGTACAGACTCGCTTGGTGCATACTGACGAGAAACTAGATCGATTACATGAATTCGAGGGAGAACATTAACAATGAAATATCTCGGCGTGACCTTTGACAGATGCTTGTCATTAATAGTGCTGTTATGTCTTGTCTGGCTCTCATTATGTCCTAGTCAACATGAGAGCATTAATTTGAGGCTGGGATGGGTTCTAATTACTGTATAATATATCTTCTGAGGTTGAAAGGCGTGCTCGCTAGTGCTACTTAATTTGTGCACTGAGCTGAAACTCTCCTAGTCTGATTTGAAGGTGTATCTGGGCATACATCTTCTGCTGCTCTGTATCCCCCATGAGAACACAGACCTTCAACAAACCCGGTTCATCCGTGCTGTTGGTTTCTATGTCCAGAAGCTGCCTCCACGTTCTCCCCACATTTATCTGCCTCAAATTCTCATCTCCGCGTGTATCTAGGTCTCTCGCTACTTCCTCTGTGAGTTTTGATGTCAGCACTTTCTAGTTTTACAATTAACAGGTTTTCTCAATGTGTGTCCTACTCAGCACGTGTCTTGTCCTGGCCTCCTGATTGACTGTAATCTGTCAAGTTCTCTCCTTAAAACTCCACATTTGTGATTCTGCCATAACATTTTAGTCCTGTGTCTTGGTTGGTTTTTATCACTGTCAGCGACACTACATTTATTCTTCTAGTTTGTAAACTCGATCCAATTTTTGGGTGTCTGTTCCGTCACATCTTTGTTGCTTCCTATTTGCTCTATCTTGGTGTATGGGGCTGTGTGTGAGAGATCGCTGGAGCTACGGAGTTAGTGCTTTGTGCAATGCTCTCTGCAGTCGACGTATTTTTCTGTAAAGAGACTGAGCCAGATGCGGTAACACCTGGTGTAATGAAGTCGGCCTCCTGACTTTAGATCAGTGGTAACACCTGGTGTAATGAAGTCGACTTCCTGACTTAAGATCAGTGGTAACACCTGGTGTAATGAAGTCGACTTCCTGACTGTAGATCAGTGGTAACACCTGGTGTAATGAAGTCGACTTCCTGACTTTAGATCAATGGTAACACCTGATGTAATGAAGTCGACTTCCTGACTTTGGATCAGTGGTAACACCTGATGTAATGAAGTCGACTTCCTGACTTTAGATCAGTGGTAACACCTGGTGTAATGAAGTCGACTTATTGACTTTAGATCAGCGGATTGTATTTCCTAGATGCGCCCGGGGGCACAGGCAAAACATCTCTCATTTAATTTATTTTGGCAACCATACGATCACGACAATATATCGCATCATCTGGCTATGGCATCATCTGGAATTGCGGCAACTCTTTTGGATGGTGGCCGAACAGCACATTCAGCACTGAAATTGCCGTTGAATATGCACATCACTGAGACACCAACATTCAATATCAGCAAAAATTCTGGAATGGGTAAAGTACTCCAACCATGTCAATAATTGATTATATGGAACGAATGTACTATGGCGCACAAAAAAGCATTGGAGGCGCTTCATCGTACACTACAAGATTTCAGAGGAAATGAACAGCTCTTCGGTGGCGCACTTATTTTATTGTCTGGTGATTTTCGGCAAACGCTACCAGTTATACGACGTTCAACATCCTCGGATGAACTTAATGCATGTCTGAAATCATCAGTTTTATGGCGACACATTCAGAAATTGACTTTGAAGACCAGTATGCTTGTACAACTACAACATGATGCATTCGCAAAACAATTGTTGGATATTGGGAATGGGAAAATGCCAATCGATGAATCCAGCAATGTATCACATTGCCAACAAACTTCTGTAAAATCGCAGCAACTATAGACGAATTGACTCACAAAGTTTTGCCAAATTATCGCACGGAATCACAAAAATCATCAATGGCTCAGTGCACGTGCTATATTAGCAGCCAAAAACAACGATGTCAATGCCATCAATTTCGCCATTCAAAACGAAATACCAGGCGAAGCGACTACGTATAAGACCATCGATTCTATGATGAATCAAGACGAAGTTGTCAATTATCCAACTGAATTCTTGAATTCACTTGTTTTGCCAGGCATACCGCCGCACGTTTTAACATTGAAAATTGGCTTGTCTATCATTCTTCTCCAAAACATAAATTCACCTCGACTTTGCAACGAGACCAGGCTTTCAGTCAAAAAGATAATGAACAATATCATCGAAGCTACAATTTTAAATGGGAAATTTAAAGGAGAAGATGTACTGTAGTCTCGCATTCCAATGATTACAACAGCTATGCCATTCGAATTCAAACGTCTGCAGTTTCCGATGCGGGTCGCATTTGCTATGACGATCAACAAAGCATAGGGACAATCGCTACAAGTGTGTGGACTAAATTTGGAAAATCCATGCTTTGCACATGGACAGCTATATGTGGCCTGCTCACGCGTCGGAAAACCTTCGGATTTATTCGTGTATGCACCAGACGGAAAAACAAAAAATATTGTTTATCCAAAAGCACTTAATTAGACATCATATTTGGAGTTCGGCCATAACGTGAAAATTATACAATATTTAAAAACAAATATCCTTGGAATAAGCAGACATTTTTAATTGCAACTATATAATGTGCGCTTAGAGAAATGTATTTGAATGTATAATGACTACTTATATGAATTAAATGAGACTCTCGCCGCAAGGACCTAGACGACGCCGGGCCGGGTCGTCAGCTAGTTACTGTATAAAGACCACCCTTCTGGTAAACATTTTATTGATATTACCTTAGAACAATTTCCTAAAAATGGTTTCTGCATTGATTGATTGATTGATTGGTTTAGGAACCGACATCACAGCATTCGGGGCATTCCCATAACCGCACCATCCCCATCCCCAGCAGTCAGCGTAGAGTTCCAACACTAATAGTACCAGTAGCAATCTGATTATATGTCCGTTTCGCCTTTCCTCTGAGCTTCAATCGTCGGCCAGATCCCCTCGTCACCCCTCGCTGTCGCATTCTTGCCAGACCATGGTGATCCATTTGCTCCTCCGAGGTGTACACGTGCTCCCACAAGGCCCCAACCACGTCTGCCTTATTATGCATCAATACTCCACTAGGTTTTGCAGAGCCAGCCAATCTGTCCGCCTGTTCATTCCCCAGCACACCGGCATGCCCCGGAGAAAAGATCCAGACAATGCTTATCACTCGTGACTTCCGAAGCGAAGCAGGCCACTCTGCACGAAATTTGCCTGTCCTCACCTTACTCAGCATGCTTTCTCTCTCTCTCTCTCTCTCTCTGTGTGTGTGTGTGTGTGTGTGTGTGTGTGTGTGTGTGTGTGTGTGTGTGTGTGTGTGTGTGTTATTCTCCATTCAGTGGAAAGCTGCACTTACCGCCTCCACCTTCATTCTTAATCTAAATATTGTAGTATCATATGCCAGGCTCTCCTTCACCAAACGTCGACCATTAGCTTTTGCTAAGAACCAACAGGCACTTCTCCTGCCTCTCAACACCGAACCATCTGTGTTTATTATCACATCACCCGGGCGAGCATTATCCTGAATTAGTTGCTGGGTTTCCACTTCCGTGGCCCCTGCTGGCCACTCCTTGCACTCCCGGCTCAATGTGATTATAACTCTGCACAAGTCTGACCACTCCGCTGGCACTCTGATCCACTCCTCTCCTCGCCTAATATTCTACAAGATGCAGACCTGTCTGATCGTATCCTCCGCCTGAGCCATCAATGATTTCCCTCTTCTCAGTCGCTGACCCTTATCTGCGTCCAGCGCCTTGTGCAACGGGTGATCTGTGTCAGCAACTACTCTGAGGTATGCCTTCGCCTGCATCTCCTTGAGCCTACCATCAGCAGTCGGCAAACCTAGGATGTAATGCATACACACTGCTGGGGTGTCTCTGGTGCATCCCAGAATGACCCGCATAGCTTCGTTCTGTATGCGCTCTAATTTCACCAACTGACTCTTTGAGACAGTTAGCAGTCCTAATCCATAATCAATCACTGAGAGGATCAAGTGCTGGATAGTGTGAAAAGCATTCTCTGCTCTGCGTCCATTGCAGCCATAGTTTTAAGTGCACTGAGCCCCTTTTGAGATCTTGTCACAACCTTCTCCACATGGTCCTTGAAGGACAGGCTCCTGTCAAATGTGATTCCCAGATACTTCAGTTTCTTCTCTCTGTTGACGCTTCTACTATCTATCGTGAGGCTTTTGACATCCGTTCTCACAATCCTGTTTCCAGAGAGCACCACAAAGCAGCTGCCTTTTCCGGGTGGATGACAGCACACATATCAGTGCAACAGTCAATCACTTTGTCTACTGTCGCATGTAGCTCCTGGGCTGTTTGCTCAGGTTCCTGCATTTCATGTATACAACAATAATTTTTCTCCATTGTTATATTCTTTACCAAGAAAATATAACAGTATATGTATGGAACAATGTTTCAACATTAAAACAACATTTACAGGTTTCATAATGTTAACAGCCCTCAAATTCTGATGTATCACGTGATATAGCGTGTCTAGAATTTGACTGACCGTTCATCCATACAGTACACATTGTTTGTACATCTAAATGAATTGTAGTGATGAAAATGAATTTGACGTACAGGCCATGTGTCTATGTCAGGTCATGGGCTACTCTGTACAGGCAGTCTAGAATTTCACGCAGTCCGGCGTGAAGATGAGAAAATTGAGAATCATGCCTTGCATAAAAATAGCAAGACGGGTCACTGAGCAGGGAGAACGTCTCCTGCAAGGCGTCATTAAAGGCTGGACCGTGTTCGAAGTCGGTCCGGTGACAGTTGAATAGGGCGATGGCAGAGCCTCACCTCGCCGCCACTTTTAAATAAATGTTTATGTTATTTGAGAGTGTCGATTAATGCTGATGTCGTTCGAGAAATTATATGTCGACAGAGTGCAACTGTAAACGTCGATTGCAAGTATTTTGTGAACATTGATTTTAAACTGATATCGACGTGTTCATAGTATCGTGAGGCAAGTACCATGTAAAAAACTATAAACATTATACACTGTTGTGTTAGATCATGTTCGTGTGGACTGTCAATTGTTGCAGAAGAGTGGAAACAGATTAGTGTAGCAGAAGCCATGTCAGGATTGCACCAGTGCAACTTCGCTTGTGGGCAGATAGTTGAATCTATCGTTAAATGTATTGGCATACGACAAAATAACAATTCTCACCATGCAAGGGAAAGCTACAAGTGCCTCAACATTTATGGGTAATATACAAGTGAAACCACGGAGTTCAGTAGCAGAGTTATATGTCGAAAAGCATCCCCCCACAAGCCCTACCTATCAGCTGATCATGGCAAGTGACTCCATAAAGTCATTGGCACCCATAAAGTCATTGCCATCTTCTTCTTCACAATGACAGCATTAAACATTTACCCCATTTCAATTTTTTTTTTTTTTAAATTAGTAGAGAATGGAGAAGGCAATACTTGGCAAGATGATTAAGAAGTGTACTATGTTATTTATTTATTTCGGCACATCCTTTTCACAAGACATGGCTGTCAACACCAGCATTTTATTGCTGTTGTTGATGTCTTGGCAAGTTTACGTTCAGTAGTTTGCCATTGATTTCTTAACGATCGGCTCCCATACCAACTCGTTAAAACCCAGCGCAACGCACGCGATCTGCTGTCAAATCGATCACAACTGTGTTTTGAACTCGAGTAAGTGGGCTCACGAATCGCACCCTCAAGACCTTTGCCACAGAGCTCGGCGTATTGTATTATAGGGACAATAAATGTATACACTTTTTGACATATGCTTAGGGAGATTAAGACCTTACTTATTTGTCCTCAAAGTAATCACAGTATTTGCCAGTTATTTTCAAGAAAATCAGAAATATGTTGGATAAAGTTTTAAAAGCAAGCAAAATGAAACTATGCAAGTGTTTTTACAATGCATGGATGATACCCTTTCAACTATATGGCAAACAGGTATATTTACCTTTCAGTGAATGAATTTACTGGCAGTAAAATAGATAAACAGATTGGCACTGATTATTTTCACAAATATCAGTGCCTTGTTTTTACAGCATGAGAATTTCAACATGGGGACTGGCCACTTCGACAAAATAAATATAACATATTAGTTTAGTTTAGTTTAGTTTAGTCGATAGATCAACATCACGGCACACGGGTATAACCCATAAGTGCTCCGTTCTACTCCTAACTGAAACCTAAGTCTGGAGAAACTCAGCTCAGTGCACGAACTCCGTAGCACCGGCGAGGATCCTGAAATACTTTGGGTAGATTTTTAACTCAAAATTTTGCCCGGGCAGCGCCATTAGGCTACTCTTTTTCGATTTTCAACTGCCAAGGGATATTTTACGAGCGCAACAATACACGCGGGCGTCCGATCTCACTACCCAGAGACCATGGGTAATTTTATTACTAGAAGTCCACGTCAAATAAATCCGGTTCCTCAAACCCCGGCTCAAATCCCGGCTTGAACCCGGGACCTCCAGCACTCGAGGCGGACACCATACCTCGAGACCATGCAGCCCCCTAAATGTAACTTATATTAAAAAAATGTAACATATTACATTAAATAAAGTCCTATTATGCATTTTCCCCGTGGCAACATGCGGATGTGAATCATAGACCATTCTACAAACAGTAAAGAAGAAAATCTAGACTTTTGACCTTTACTGTTAGAGAACAATTCTTAGAATACAATGGGTCAAGAATAAGAAAAATACTGAAATTCTACTGAATCTGAACATCAAATACAACTGACTTATAAACCACATCATGTCTTGAAAAATGAAACACCTTGGCCACATTAATTGTTAGACTGACAAGTAATGGAATGCCTGGTTTTTGGAAGAAGAGGCTGGGGTCGATCAACCCAATGGTAGACACAGGACATTAAAGATACAATGGGTATGCCAGGAAAACATCGCATTTTGATGTCAGTGAAGTTCTGCAAAGGACTTGCTACATGATGATGAATATTACCATGCAGAATTAGATGTCTGCCTTTACTTAACAAAATCTGGCCAGGTAGATATAAAATACAAGTTTTGAAACACATTTCAGGTGGCAAATTAAATAGCACATGAAATTAGTTTAGTGATAGTATTTATTTAAAAAAAAAAAAAACATCCCTATAAGAAATTATAATCTTTAAATTTACATTAAAATTCATAATATTCTTTGAATATTGGATGAAACGTGATTATGAAAATTATTAATAAAACACAAACGAAATATATATTATTTATCACAAAATTTCTGCTGCATGACCAGTGTGATAAATGTACTAAACCTTAATAAACTAAAATTTATGTAAATATAATGAAACAAATAACCTCCTTTATCATGGATGGTAAAACAGATGAGATCATATTCCCACCGCTAATTGCCAAATAATTTCTCCGCTTACATTTAAAATGGAAACTGTTAAGAAAACACAAAACAAATGTAACACAAAATTAATCACAAACTTTCCACCGCAGGATAGGTACGAAAAATGCACAAAATATTTATCAAACATAAGCTATGCAATATATATAAATGTAATGAAACAAATAAACTCCGTTATCACAGATAGTTTAGTTTGTAATGAATCACTTTCATGGCACATGGATATCTCAATAAGTACTCCAGTCTCCTCCCACAGACTACATAAGAAGAATCTCAGCACAGTGCATGAACTCTGTAGCACAAGCGGGAATCCAAATGTGTGTATAGTAAAATCGCATCTGGTATACATTTTAGTAACTTTTTAAACTGACTATTAAGTCCTTTTGTTTGCACAAAGTTGGTGTTTGTAAATTAATGGTAATGCCCTCTCCCAGCTTTAACATCTTTATCTTATTGCTTTAGTTTATGGTGTATGATTTCTGCATTATGTACCTGACAAGGTGCAGCAAAATATGCCAGGCAATAAAATTTGCAGTCTATTGTTTGTGTCTGTGTTATTCAAAATCCAAACAGTCAACATCATGAGACGAACCTGGTGATTGACGGAGACAAAGGAAGATATGATAACCTTTGATCTGCTCCGCTCCCTATCACAGATGGGAAAACAGAGTCATTTTCTGAAATTCAAACAATGAGGCACTTGATTGTTATCAATAATGTCTGCTTTTTAGAGCTTGCCTATAGTACCTTTACATCCCATTTGATTATTGCCAGTGTACATGTAATATGGGAACTGTGGCAGAAAGTAGACACTGCTCATCGACCAACACAGTCTGAGTGGCCTTCCATCAGAAACAGGTAATCAGAGATGTCTTTGGGAAACTAAAGGTGGCCGGCAAGATGCCTATCTGATCCCCACCATGTAAAAAGTAAAGTCTTTTCCTGCCATGAGACATATTATATATATGATGTCAGCCCCATATTGTTAGACCAATGACAGACGATTGGTGATGTGGGTCAATAGCATATTGCATGCCTTTAATTCCCGGGAAATTCTGTGTACCCATTTTAGGCTGGGTTGATCCAGGAATCTATTACAGTGAAAACAAATCGAACCGTTTTGCCTAAATCTTGAGTAATGAAAACGTGTGTCAAACAGTGGTTGCTAAAGCCGGCAATGAATAGGTCCAAGAGGCAGTGAGGATCAGAATTTGCAATAGACTTAATACCAAGAAAGAAGTATTTTAAATGTGTGGATGATAAGATGTCCAGAAAAATTAGCTTTGGAACTTCTATGTTCCGGTGATCAGGCAGCAAGAGTGTACATTTTAATAAATTAGACATAAAATAACAGCTTCTGTATCATTATGGCCGTTGCATCATTCGCAACTGCGAGCGCTGTCAAGAACAAGTGACCCGAACATTTCAAGACAGAAAAAAGGAGGACAAAGTCATCAGACCATAAAAAAAAAAAAGGAACAGGATTAAGTGTCAGATCAATCCTTTTAGGGACTGAAATGGATAACAATGTCTAATTACACAATAGAGAATTAAACATAAATGTTAAACGTTAAAAGTTGATTATAAAATGTAATTAAGTACAAACTAAATACATTTTATATAACTAAACTAATAGTGTTATTATTGACATTATAAAATCTGACTAAACAATCGACTATTTTATTTATTAAGGAATACTACAGAGATTTTAAAGTTAGTTAATGATATTATTCTAGGTATACAATTTCCGTTGTCTAAATTTCAGTAATCTCCCTTGTAACAATATTGTATGTTTATGTAGTAATATTAGAATGTTAGTAATTCCGCAGAATGCTTGAACATAAGTATTAATAAGTGTAGTGATCAATCAAGTCATTACTATCATGTTATTTATATTTTAAATATTCTCTATGCAAACGTAATTGCACCAGCTTTTAGTAGAGAGAGAGAGAGAGAGAGAGAGAGAGAGAGAGAGAGAGAGAAAGAGAGAGAGACAGAGAGAGCGAATGAAAGAGAGGGAGAGGGGTGGGAGGGGGAGGGGGACCTATTTGTTCAAAATGAATGCAATTTACAAACATAAATAACATTTCCTCTAAACATAATATTTGTCTGCATAAACCCCATAACTTGCACGGCCTTTCAACAGTGCGAAAGTAAGTGCATGCAGACCTTGACAATGCCAGACCAGGTGTTGTCCTGCTCACTTCGCCTATTAATCGTCATCTCACTCACTCCTATCACCTAGGCCATAGCCACCAGTCACACCACTCACCTTCTCGTTGCTACTTTGGCGTTAAAATCCCCGAGGATGACAGTCATGTCAAAATTATTACACTGGGCCTCGATCCGTTATATCATTCAAGAAGCATGGGCAAGGAAACGTGTGGCGAAAAAATTCATTGGCATTGAGAATCTTTCGCATTTACTGAACCCTTGCCTTCTACAAGTCCACATTGTTCTTCTCTTATTTATATCATCACCATCAAGTGCCATGCCGACCGGCGTAGGCGTTCATGACTCCCCACAGATCTCTGTCTTTGGTTTTCTGGATCAACTGTGCCGTTGATATCCCCCCATGCTATGTCGCAATCCACCCTGTATCATTTCTATTGGTCTGCTTCTCTTCCCCTCGATCTGTCCAGTTGTCACGATGTTCTCTAATGCTCTCCTCTCATCAGATGACCAAAAAAGCGGTTTGCCTCTTTTTTATTGTTGTATGTAATGTTCTAGTTTCATTAGCCTCTTTCAGGCATTCGTCGTTAGTTTTATATCCATTATAATTGATACCCTGCCGGTATCCGTGGCCAAAGGCTTGCGAACGCGGTTCGTGAGCCGATTACCAGGCGTTCGAAACTCAGCTGCGACGTAATTGTGCAGCAGACCGTGTCGCGTTGTGTTATAACGTGTTGGTATAGGGAGCCGGTCGTTCAGAAAGCAATGGCAAACTACTGAAGGTAAAACTTGCCTAGTACATCAACAGCAACTGAAAAAAGCTGATGTTGGCTGCAACGTCCTGTAAGGGATATGCAACATTTAAAAAAAATTGATATCCTTGTTTTTGTTTGTTTTTTCTCTTCACCAGAATGGTTTATGTTATATTCCTCGGAAGTTATAATATCCTCTGGTCTCACATATACCTAACATGTTAATATTCGGTCTTCTAATTTCTTTCTTAATGTTATAAAAGTTTGGGATGGGCTTTGTTAATTGTCTTTAAACTTTGTGTGGCCCTAGGAGACCAGTAAACAAAGTGTTGTTGTTTATTTTATTTATTTTTTTTAAACTTTTATTATATGCAAAAACTGTGTCTTTTTACATTAGCAAATATAGCATCTACATTCATATGCGTATGACAACATTATAGTCTTGGCATGGTGTAACTCATTATCATCAAGTGCAATGCCAACTGGCGTAAGCGTTCACGGCTCTCCACAGATCTCGGTCTTTTATGTTCTGGATCAACTCTGCTGATGATATTCCTCCATGTCACCGTCTCAATCCGTCCAGCATCATTTCTCTTGATCTGCCTCTGCCTCTCTTCCCCTTTCCTCTTTCCAGTTGTCACGATGTTCTCCAATGCCTCTCTTCTCATCACATGACCAAAGAAAGCTGTTTGCTTCTTCCTTATTGTTGTATATAATGTTCTAGTTTCATTAGCCTCTTTTAGGCAGTCGTTGTTAGTTACTCTGGCAGTCCAAAGAATTCGCAACATTCGTCTTAAAAACCACATCTCTGTTGCTTCTAAGGTCTTCCTAATTTATTCATTTACATTCCAAGATTCGCTGCCATACAGCAAAACTGGTTCTATATAGCATTTTAGCACTCTCTTTCTTACATTCATTGACAGCGATTTATTTCATAAGATATTCTTCATTTTCTGAAATGCGGCTTTTGCCTGCCCTATTCTGCTTTTAATATCTGTTGTACATTTTCCATCTGATGTTATAAGTGCCTTTAGGTATATAAAATTATCCACTTGGTTAAGAATTTCCCCTTCTATTCCTATGTCACATTTTGGTGTCCCAATTTTCTTTGATACCACCATTGTTACTGTTTTCTTGATATTCAAGGAGAGTCCTTTCTGTGCACTCTCTGTTACTACAATGTCCAACAATTGTTGTAGGTCTGTTGTCATTATCCGCCACCAATACTGTGTCATCTGCATAGCGTATATTGTTTATATTATAGCCTCCGATTAGTATTCCTGGCTTCTCTTTGATCATCTCGCATTATTGCTTCACTATATAGGGAGAAGAGATCCGGTGACAGGACACACCCCTGTCGAACTCCTAGCTTTATCTGTTCGTAACTACCCTCTTTATTTCCCATTTTAATTGCTGCTACTTGCTTCTAGTTTATATTCTTTATTATTCTTAAATCTTTCCCATCAATGTTGATATCTTCCAACATTTTAATCAGCTCATCATGTTTTACTTTATCAAATGTCTTAGTATAATCTATGAAGCACAAATATATGTCTTTCTGTGTCTCTATTGACCTTTCTATTAGTGTTCGTAATATATATATATATATATATATATATATATATATATATATATATATATATATATATATATATATATATATATACATAAGGAAAGTGTACAAACAATGCAATATATATATATATATATATATATATATATATATATATATATATATATATATATATATATATATATATATATATATATATATTGCATTGTTTGTACACTTTCCTTCCATAAAAACCATACTGTTCTTCACTAATTTCCGTTTTTATTTATTCTTGGTTCTTCTCATTATAATTCTGAGTAGAAGCTTAGTGACATGGATTATGAGGTTAATTGTACGAAAATCTTCGCATGCAATTGCTCCTGGCCTCTATAGCTATAAATACAGATTTCAGCATATCGCTCGGTAAATATCCACTGCTGTAAGTATCATTCAGCATTTTGGTTAATATATCTACCCCTTGTATGGGGTTTTTGTGGTAATTGCGATCTTTAAAACACCTCTGTGTCTTTGGAGGTATGGACAGCCCAGGTATCTTGCTCCATGCTTGCCCAGGTAGTTGGCGCACTTTCTCTTGTTGTTGGGTGCTCGGAAGTCCGTGTCCTGTTTGGCCAGCGGATACTCCTTGAAGTCGTGGTGATCGGCAGGTCTCTGTCTTACTGTGACATGTTGCTCTACTGTGGCCGACTTTCTGGCATCTTGAACATTGAGTGGTTCTTGGGATGAATCCTTCAGGCTGTTGTACTTTCTTGTTTATCGATACCTGGCGTGGGATCTCGCTGCCCTCGATATCGTGGTAGGGATCTTGGAGTATGTCAGGATCCGCTCAGCCTTCAAGATTCGGATGTGGAGATTCTCCTGTTGTAGCTGATTCTGGATCTGTTCGTCTGTCAGCTCCACTTGGATACGCTTGACAACCCATCTGACTGTCTGTGAGTCGGTGTTTCCGACACTCGTGTCTTTCTCCTCCTTCTCCTTGGCTCTTGTCTGTGGTGGGTTGTCGTCGATCTTTCTCAAGGTAGTTTCAATAGTGTCTGTAGTTTCAGGCTCTCTCCGCTCGTCTTCTTTACGGTTTTTGCGGCTCCCACGCTGCACATCTTGTGAGTCTGGTGTTTCTTGTTGTTGGTCTTGCTACGTGACATTTTTTCTCCCCCGTATCAGACTCTTGAACTGTTCGGGTAACTTGTTCTTGACAGCGCTCGCAGTTGCAAATGATGCAACGGCCATAATATTACAGAAGCTGTTATTTTATGTCTAATTTATTAAAATGTACACACTTGCTGCCTGATCACCGGAACATAGAAGTTCCAAAGATAATTTTTCTGGACATCTTATCATCCACACATTAAAAATACTTCTTTCTTGGTATTGTCTATTGCAAATTCAGATCCTCACTGCCTCTTGGACCAATTCATTGCCGGCTTTAGCAACCAGTTTGACACACGTTTTCATTACTCAAGATTTAGCTAAAACGGTTCGATTTGTTTTCACTGTCATAGGTTCCTGGATCAACCCAGCCTAAAATGGGTACACAGAATTCCCCGGGAATTAAAGGCATGCAGTATGCTATTGACCACATCACCAATCGTCTGTGACTGGTCTAGCAATATGGGGCTGACGTCATATATCTAATATGTCTCATGGCAGGAAAAGACTTTACTTTTTACATGGTGGGGATCAGATAAGCATCTTGCCGGCCACCCTTAGTTTCCCAAAGACATCTCTGATTACCTGTTTATGATGGAAGGCCACTCAGATCTGTGTTGGTCGATGAGCAGTATCTACTTTCTGCCACAGTTCCCATTTTACATGTACACTGGCAATAATCAAATGGGATGTAAAGGTACTATAGGCAAGCTCTAAAAAGCAGATAGTATTGATAACAATTAAGTGCCTCATTGTTTGAATTTCAGAAAATGACTCTGTTTTCCCATCCGTGATAGGGAGCGGAGCAGATCAAAGGCTATCATATCTTCTTTTGTCTCCGGCAATCATCAGGTTCGTCTCATGATGTTGACTGTGTGGATTTTGAATGAATAACAAAGACACAAACAATAGATTGCACAATTTATTGCCTGGTATATTTCGCTGCATCTTGTCAAATACATAATGCAGAAATCACACACCATAAACTACAGCAATAAGATAAAGATGTTAAAGCTGGCAGAGGGCATTACTATTAATTTACAATCACCAACTTTGTGCAAACAAAAATACTTGATAGTCAGTTTAAAATTACCACAGAAGACACTTCAAATTAGTGTATGAATATGTGTTATATATTTCAGTTTGAAGGATTTATCTTATTGCTTTAGTTTATGTTGTGTAGTTTCTGCTGTATGTACCTGACGAAATGCGGCAAAATCAAGCAATTCATTGTTTGCATTTTCCCAAAAATAAGAAATAGGATGGTGTACAGCCACCCCCCCCCCCCCAGATCCTGAGATTGTGGATTGTTACCCTACAGCGCCTCATTAGTTGATGTTGTCAATCACTTCCAGTTCAATTTGACACGGACTGCTAGACCGATCGATGCAATAAATGTTTCCTGGGCCCGAACTGCGAGTGTATATCTATTTCCCACATATAACTGATAGGTGTACACTCCAACGGCTGTGAGGGCCCTCCGGGCCCAAAACATTTATTGCATCCATCGATCAGTCTAGCCGTCCACGTCACACTGAACAGTAAGTGATCGACAACACATTCAATGCTCGTTCCAATACGTACAATTTTTTCCACAAAGAACATGCTTTCGGACAGTATTTACAACTTGTGTGCCACAATTTCCACATATAAGTGTGAAATATTATTGGTATTATTATTTTCTCAGTTCTATATTTTAGTTCGTAGTGTTTAATAATTTTTCGTATTGTATCACTTAATGTGGCCCTGTAATGGATGCTTTTTACACTACAGAATTATGTCCCCATTTAGAACCGTTATTCGGAAGAGTGCCGACTCATGAACTATGAACATGAAACCAAAAATCACAACCGGCAGTCTCTGCGTGAATGGATACAGTATCCGGAAGTCGTGCTTCACACCATGCATCAGGACAGGACGGAGTAAAAGGTAATGAACACGCAGACCAGCTGGCAGCCAAATATCGCACCTTTATATATACACAGGAAGCAGCAAGGACAGGGCTGGCTGATGTCATCAATGCAGTACAGACTCGCTTGGTGCATACTGACGAGAAACTAGACCGATTACATGAATTCGAGGGAGAACATTAACAATGAAATATCTTGGCGTGACCTTTGACAGATGCTTGTCATTAATAGTCATGTTAAGTCTTGTCTGGCTCTGATTATGTCATAGTCAACATGAGAGCATTAATCTGAGGCTGGGATGGGTTCTAATTACTGTATAATATATCTTCTGAGGTTGAAAGGCGTGCTCGCTAGTGCTACTTAATTTGTGCACTGAGATGAAACTCTCCAAGTCTCATTTGAAGGTGTATCTGGGCATACATCTTCTGCTGCTCTGTATCCCCCATGAGAACACAGACCTTCAACAAACCCGGTTCATCCGTGCTGTCGGTTTCTATGACCAGCAGCTGCCTCCAAGTTCTCCCCACATTTATCTGCCTCAAATTCTCATCTCCGCGTGTATCTAGGTCTCTCGCTACTTCCTCTGTGAGTTTTGATGTCAGCACTTTCTAGTTTTACAATTAACAGGTTTTCTCAATGTGTGTCCTACTCAGCACGTGTCTTGTCCTGGCCTCCTGATTAACTGTAATCTGTCAAATTCTCTCCTTAAAACTCCACATTTGTGATTCTGCCATAACATTTTAGTCCTATGTCTTGGTTTTTATCACTGTCAGCGACACTACATTTATTCTTCTAGTTTGTAAACTCGATCCAATTTTTGGGTGTCTGTTCTGTCACATCTTTGTTGCTTCCTCTTTGCTCTATCTTGGTGTATGGGGCTGTGTGTGAGATATCGCTGGAGCTACGGAGTTAGTGCTTTGTGCAATGCTCTCTGCGATCGACGTATTTTTCTGTAAAGAGACTGAGCCAGATGCGGTAACACCTGGTGTAATGAAGTCGACCTCCTGACTTTAGATCAGTGGTAACACCTGGTGTAATGAAGTCGACTTCCTGACTTTAGATCAATGGTAACACCTGATGTAATGAAGTCGACTACCTGACTTTGGATCAGTGGTAACACCTGATGTAATGAAGTCGACTTCCTGACTTTAGATCAGTGGTAACACCTGGTGTAATGAAGTCGACTTATTGACTTTAGATCAGCGGATTGTATTTCCTAGATGCGCCCGGAGGCACAGGCAAAACATCTCTCATTTAATTTATTTTGGCAACCATACGATCACGACAATATATTGCGCTGGCTATCGCATCATCTGGAATTGCGGCAACTCTTTTGGGTGGTGGCCGAACAGCACATTCATCACTGAAATTGCCGTTGAATATGCACATCACTGAGACACCAACATGCAATATCAGCAAATATTCTGGAATGGGTAAAGTACTCCAACCATGTCAATTGATTATATGGGACGAATGTACTATGGCGCACAAAAAAGCACTGGAGGCGCTTCGTCGTACACTACAAGATTTCAGAGGAAATGAACAGCTCTTCGGTGGCGCACTTATTTCTTCTTCTTCTTCGTTCATCCGGAGTTTTTTTCGGACGTGATTGCGTTGTGCCTGTTTACAGCAGAGCTGCGTTCTTGCGCCGTTAGGCCGACACATCCGACTTCTGCGGGCATTTGTTGACCGGGTTAACCTTCCCGGGGGCGCACTTATTTTATTGTCTGGTGATTTTCGGCAAACTCTACCAGTTATACGACGTTCAACATCCGCGGATGAACTTAATGCATGTATGAAATCATCAGTTTTATGGCGACACATTCAGAAATTGACTTTGAAGACCAGTATGCTTGTACAACTACAACATGATGCATTCGCAAAACAATTGTTGGATATTGGGAATGGGAAAATGCCAATCGATGAATCCAGCAATGTATCACATTGCCAACAAACTTCTGTAAAATCACAGCAACTATAGATGAATTGACTCACAAAGTTTTGCCAAATATCGCACGGAATCACAAAAATCATCAATGGCTCAGTGCACGTGCTATATTAGCAGCCAAAAACAACGATTTCAATGCCATCAATTTCGCCATTCAAAACGAAATACCAGGCGAAGCGACAACGTATAAGACCATCGATTCTATGATGAATCAAGACGAAGTTGTCAATTATACAACTGAATTCTTGAATTCACTTGATTTGCCAGGCATACCGCCGCACGTTTTAACATTGAAAATTGGCGTGCCTATCATTCTTCTCCTAAACATAAATTCACCTTGACTTTGCAACGGTACCAGGCTTTCAGTCAAAAAGATAATGAACAATATCATCGAAGCTACAATTTTAAATGGGAAATTTAAAGAAGAAGATGTACTGTAGTCTCGCATTCCAATGATTATAACAGCTATGCCATTCGAATTCAAACGTCTGCAGTTTCCGATGCGGGTCGCATTTGCTATTGCGATCAACAAAGCATAGGGACAATCGCTACAAGTGTGTGGACTAAATTTGAAAAATCCATGCTTCGCACATGGACAGCTATATGTGGCCTGCTCACGTGTCGGAAAATCTTCAGATTTATTCGTGTATGCACCAGACGGAAAAACAAAACATATTGTTTATCCAAAAGCACTTAATTAGACATCATATTTGGAGTTCGGCCATAACGTGAAAATTATACAACATTTAAAAACAAATATCCTTGGAATAAGCAGACATTTTTAATTGCAACTATATAATGTGCGCTTAGAGAAATGTATTTGAATGTATAATGACTACTTATATGAATTAAATGAGACTCTCGACGCAAGGACCTAGACGACGCCGGGCCGGGTCGTCAGCTAGTTACTGTATAAAGACCACCCTTCTGGTAAAATTTTTATTGATATTACCTTAGAACAATTTCCTCAAAATGGTTTCTGCATTGATTGATTGATTGATTGGTTTAGGAACCGACATCACAGCATTCGGGGCATTCCCATAACCGCACCATCCCCATCCCCAGCAGTCAGCGAAGAGTTCCAACACTAATAGTACCAGTAGCAATCTGATTATATGTCCGTCTCGCCTTTCCTCTGAGCGTCAATCGTCGGCCAGATCCCCTCGTCACACCTCGCTGTCGCATTATTGCCAGACCATGGTGATCCATTTGCTCCTCCGAGGTGTACACGTGCTCCCACAAGGCCGCAACCACGTCTGCCTTATTATGCATCAATGCTCCACTAAGTTTTGCAGAGCCAGCCAATCTGTCCGCCTGTTCATTCCCCAGCACACCGGCATGCCCAGGAGAAAAGATCCAGACGATGATTGTCACTCGTGACTTCCGAAGCGAAGCAGGCCACTCTGCACGAAGCTTGCCTGTCCTCACCTTCATCAGCATGCTTTCTGAGTCAGTTACAATCACGATGTGTGTATGTGTGTGTGTTTGTGTGTGTGTGTGTGTGTGTGTGTGTGTGTGTGTGTGGTATTTTCCATTCAGCGGAAAGCTGCACTGACCGCCTTTACCTTCATTCTTAATTTAGATGTTGTAGTATCATATGCCAGGCTCTCCTTCACCAAACCTAAACCATTAGCTTTTGCTAAGAACCAACAGGCACTTTTCCTGCCTCTCAACACCGAACCATCTGTGTTTATTATCACATCACCCGGGCGAGCATTATCCTGAATTAGTTGCTGGGTTTCCACTTCCGTGGCCCCTGCTGGCCATTCCCTGCACTCCCGGCTCAATGTGAGTATAACTCTGCACAAGTTTGACCGCTCCGCTGGCACTCTGATCCACTCCTCTCCTCGCCTAATATTCTACAAGATGCAGACCTGTCTGATCGTATCCTCCGCCTGAGCCATCCATGATTTCCCTCTTATCAGTCGCTGACCCTTAACTGCGTCCAGCACCTCATGCAACGGGTGATCTGTGTCAGCAACTACTCTGAGGTATGCCTTCGCCTGCATCACCTTGAGCCTACCAGCAACAGTTGGCAGACCAAGGATGTAACGCATACACACTACTGGGGTGTCTCTGGTGCATCCCAGAATGACCCGCATAGCTTCGTTCTGTATGCGCTCTAATTTCACCAACTGACTCTTTGAGACAGTGAGCAGTCCTAATCCATAATCAATCACTGAGAGGATCAAGTGCTGGATAGTGTGAAAAGCATTCTCTGCTCTGCGTCCATTGCAGCCATAGTTTTAAGTGCACTGAGCCCCTTTTGAGATCTTGTCACAACCTTCTCCACATGGTCCTTGAAGGACAGGCTCCTGTCAAATGAGATTCCCAGATACTTCAGTTTCTTCTTTCTGTTGACGCTTCTACTATCTATCGTGAGGCTTGGGACATCCGTTCTCACAATCCTGTTGTCCAGAGAGCACCACGAAACAGCTGCCTTTTCCGGGTGGATGACAGCACACATATCAGTGCAACAGTCAATCACTTTGTCTACTGTCGCCTGTAACTCCTGGGCTGTTTGCTCAGGTTTCTGCATTTCATGTATACAACAATAATTTTTCTCCATTGTTACATTCTTTACCAAGAAAATATAACAGTATATGTATGAAACAATGTTTCAACATTAAAACAACATTTACAGGTTTCATAATGTTAACAGCCCTCAAATTCTGATGTATCACGTGATATAGCGTGTCTAGAATTTGACTGACCGTTCATCCATACAGCTCACATTGTTTGTACATCTAAATGAATTGTAGGGATGAAAATGAATTTGACATACATGCCATGTGCCTAAGTCAGGTCATGGGCCACTCTGTACAGGCAGTCTAGAGTTTCACGCAGTCCGGCGTGAAGATGAGAAGATTTAGAATCATGCCTTGCATAAAAATAGCAAGACGGGTCACTGAGCAGGGAGAACGTCTCCTGCAAGGCGTCATTAAAGGCTGGACCGTGTTCGAAGTCGGACCGGTGACAGTTGAATAGGGCGATGGCAGAGCCTCACCTCGCCGCCACTTTTATATGAATGTTTATGGTATTTGAGAGTGTCGATTAATGCTGTTGTCGTTCGAAAAATTATATGTTAACAGAGTGCAACTGTAAACGTCGATTGCAAGTATTTTGTGAACATTGATTTTAAACTGATATCGACGTGTTCATAGTATCGTGAGGCAAGTACCATGTGATAAACTATAAACATTATAAACTGTTGTGTTAGATCAAGTTCGTGTGGACATTCAATTGTTGCAGAAGAGTGGACACAGAGTAGTGTAGCAGAAGCCATGTCAGGATTGCACCAGTGCAACTTCGCTTGTGGGCAGATAGTTGAATCTATCGTTAAATTTATTGGCATACGACAAAATAACACTTCCCACCATGCAAGGGAAAGCTACAAGTGCCTCGACATTTATGGGTAATATACAATTGAAACCACAGAGTTCAGTAGCAGAGTTATATGTCGAAAAGCACCCCTACATGTCCTACCTATCAGCTGCTTATGGCAAGTGACTCCATAAAGTCATTGGCACCCATAAAGTCATTGGCACCCATAAAGTCATTGGCACCAATAAAGTCATTGCCATCTTCTTCTTCACAATGACAGCACTAAACATTGACCCCATTTCAATTTTTTTTTTAATTAGTAGAGAATAGAGAAGGCAATACTTGGCAAGATGATGAAGAAGTGTACTATGTTATTTATTTATTTTGGCACATCCTTTTCACAAGACATGGCTGTCAACACCAGCATTTTATTGCTGTTGTTGATGTCTTGGCAAGTTTACGTTCAGTAATTTGCCATTGATTTGTTAACGATCGGCTCCCATACCAACTCGTTAAAACCCAGCGCAACGCACGCGATCTGCTGCCAAATCGATCACAACTGTGTTTTGAACTCGATTAAGTGGGCTCACGAATCGCACCCACAAGACCTTTGCCACAGAGACAGGCGTATTGTATATATATTATATGGACAATAAATGTATATACTTTTTGACATCTGCTTAGGGAGATTAAGCCCTTATTTATTTGTCCACAAAGTAATCACAGTGTTTGCCAATTATTTTCAAGAAAATCAGAAATATGTTGGATAAAGTTTTAAAAGCAAGCAAAATGAAACTATGCAAGTGTTTTTACAATGCATAGATGATACCCTTTCAACTATATGGCAAACAGGTATATTTACCTTTCAGTGAATGAATTTACTGGCAGTAAAATAGATAAACATATTGACACTGATTATTTTCACAAATATCAGTGCCTTGTTTTTACAGCATGAGAATTTCAACATGGGGACTGGCTACTTCAACAAAATAAATATAACATATTAGTTTAGTTTAGTTTAGTTTAGTTTAGTCGATGGATCAACATCACGGCACACGGGTATAACCCATAAGTGCTCCGTTCTACTCCCAACTGAAACCTAAGTCTGGAGAAACTCAGCTCAGTGCACGAACTCCGTAGCACCGGCGAGGATCCTGAAATACTTTGGGTAGATTTTAAACTCAAAATTTTGCCCGGGCAGCGCCATTAGGCTACTCTTTTTCGATTTTCAACTGCCAAGGGATATTTTAAGTGCGCAACAATACACACGGGCGTCCGATCTCACTACCCAGAGACCAGGGGTAATTTTATTACTAGAAGTCCACGTCAAATAAATCTCGGTCCCGGTCCTCACCGGGGCTTGAACCCGGGACCTCCAGCACTCGAGGCGGTCATCATACCTCGAGACCATGCAGCCCCTTAAATGTAACTTATGTAAAAATGTAACATATTAAATTAAATAAAGTCCTATTATTCATTTTTCCCGTGGCAACATGCGGATGTGAATCATAGACCATTCTACAAACAGTAAAGAAGAAAATCTAGACTTTTGACCTTTACTGTTAGAGAACAATTCTTAGAATACCATGGGTCAAGAATAAGAAAAATACTGAAATTCTACTGAATCTGAACATCAAATACAACTGACTTATAAACCACATCATGTCTTGAAAAATGAAACACCTTGGCCACATTGTTAGACTGACAAGTAATGGAATGCATGGTTTTTGGAAGAAGAGGCTGGGGTCGATCATCCCAATGGTAGACACAGGCCATTAAAGATACAATGAGTATGCCAGGAAAACATCGCATTTTGATGTCAGTGAAGTTCTGCAAAGGACTTGCTACATGATGATGAATATTACCATGCAGAATTAGATGTCTGCCTTTACTTAACAAAATATGGCCAGGTAGATATAAAATACAAGTTTTGAAACACATTTCAGGTGGCAAATTAAATAGCACATGAAATTAGTTTAGTGATAGTATTTGTTTAAAAAAAAACATCCCTGTAAGAAATTATAATCTTTCAATTTACATTAAAATTCATAATATTCTTTGAATATTGGATGAAACGTGATTATGAAAATTATTAATAAAACACAAACGAAATATATATTATTTATCACAAAATTTCTGCTGCATGACCAGTGTGATAAATGTACACAACATTATATATATGTTTTGCGTATCCTTTTACAGGACTTAGCTGTCAACAGCAGCATCTTTCAGCTGTCTGTTGATCTCTTGGCAAGATTACGCTCAGTAGTTTGCCATTGCTTTCTGAGCGGCCGGCTCAGTATCCGCAAGTCACGAGCGGGGGTCGAACCACCTCAGTTCTCGCTCCGCTGCGAGACTCTGCGTGATAAACGGGATTACAGAGAGAAAGTGTTGTAACCCCACAGCCAGAGAGACCGGCGTACACAACATTAATAAACTAAAATTTATGTAATTATTATGAAACAAATAACATCCTTTATCATGGATGGTAAAACAGATGAGATCATATTCTCACAGCTAATTGCCAAATAATTTCTCCGCTTACATTTAAAATGGAAACTGTTAAGAAAACACAAAACAAATGTAACACAAAATTAATCACAAACTTTCCACCGCAGGATAGGTACGAAAAATGCAAAAAATATTTATCAAACATAAGCTATGCAATATATATAAATGTAATGAAACAAATAAACTCCGTTATCACAGATAGTTTAGTTTGTAATGAATCACTTTCATGGCACATGGATATGTCAATAAGTACTCCAGTCTTCTCCCACAGACTACATAAGAAGAATCTCAGCACAGTGCATGAACTCTGTAGCACAAGCGGGAATCCAAATGTGTGTATAGTAAAATCGCATCTGGTATACATTTTAGTAACTTTTTAAACTGACTATTAAGTCCTTTTGTTTGCACAAAGTTGGTGTTTGTAAATTAATGGTAATTCCCTCTGCCAGCTTTAACATCTTTATCTTATTCCTTTAGTTTATGGTGTATGATTTCTGCATTATGTACCTGACAAGGTGCAGCAAAATATGCCAGGCAATAAAATTTGCAATCTATTGTTTGTGTCTTTGTTATTCAAAATCCAAACAGTCAACATCATGAGACGAACCTGGTGATTGACAGAGACAAAGGAAGATATGATAACCTTTGATCTGCTCCGCTCCCTATCACAGATGGGAAAACAGAGTCATTTTCTGAAATTCAAACAATGAGGCACTTGATTGTTATCAATAATGTCTGCTTTTTAGAGCTTGCCTATAGTATCTTTACATCTCATTTGATTATTGCCAGTGTACATGTAAAATGGGAACTGTGGCAGAAAGTAGACACTGCTCATCGACAAACACAGGTCTGAGTGGCCTTCCATCATAAACAGGTAATCAGAGATGTCTTTGGAAAACTAAGGGTGGCCGGCAAGATGCCTATCTGATCCCCCACCATGTAAAAAGTAAAGTCTTTTCCTGCCATGAGACATATTAGATATATGATGTCAGCCCCATATTGTTAGACCAATGACAGACGATTGGTGATGTGGGTCAATAGCATGCTGCATGCCTTTAATTCCCGGAAATTCTGGGTACCCATTTTAGGCTGGGTTGATCCAGGAACCTATGACAGTGAAAACAAATCGAACCGTTTTGTCTAAATCTTGAGTAATGAAAACGTGTGTCAAACAGTGGTTGCTAAAGCCGGCAATGAATAGGTCCAAGAGGCAGTGAGGATCTGAATTTGCAATAGACTTAATACCAAGAAAGAAGTATTTTAAATGTGTGGATGATAAGATGTCCAGAAAAATTAGCTTTGGAACGTCTAAGTTCCGGTGATCAGGCAGCAAGCGTGTACATTTTAATAAATTAGACATAAAATAACAGCTTCTGTATCATTATGGCCGTTGCATCATTCGAAACTGCGAGCGCTGTCAAGAACAAGTTACCCGAACAGTTCAAGAGCCTGATACGGGGGGGGGGAAATGTCACGTGGCAAGACCAACAACAAGAAACACCAGACTCACAAGATGTGCAGCGTGGGAGCCGCAAAAACCGTAAAGAAGACGAGCGGAGAAAGCCTGCCTGCAAGCTGCAAAAGAGAGCCTGAAACTACAGACACTACTGAAGCTACCTTGAGACTGATCAACCTCAAGCAAGAGCCAGGAAAAAGGAGGAGAAAGACGAGGACATTAAATTTTAAAAAAAAGGAACAGGATTAATGTTTTTGTTTTCTTTTAAATACAAAAACTGGTTTTTCATTTATTAACAACCAAAAATAAACAGAAATTCCTAGCCTAACTGTGAGACAACCAAAACAAGTGGATGATATTCAGATTTTAAAAAAGAGAAGAAATTAAAAAGTGATGCTTTTGAACAATGTGCATATACAAAATATGAAGGTTTATGTCATATACAAGCATGAGGGGGGTCTGACTGAAGCAATACAAGTTGAAATTCTCAGAGGCATATAAATCAATGACAATCACATGCCAATCTCTAATAAAATCTGAAGTTGAATTGTACAATCACAAATTGCATTTCCTTTCTCCATTATAATATGGTCTACATAGGACAAACAATTTACTATAAAGATACATGTATTCATATTTGCCTGTCAGGTGTAAAGTTTCTATTCTGACTACATCTATCCACCTATGTGACTTGATTGACAGATCTGTTCACCTTGTGATGTTTGTCTATGACGTGAAAGTTTATCTAAGTACAACCAGTAAAGAACAACATGTAAAATTGAAGTCAAGTTTCCACCGTGCCAGGCGCCCATCATCTGTTCACTGTACAGCATATACCAGAGCCATCGCCACAATTCACGCTGGTCGTGTCTCGTCTCGCCCGTGACAAGATTTGTTTCTGTATGTATAACCTAGTGCTCATGCTTGTGACATATGTCCCCCTGTCTGTTGTTGGAATACGTCGATTGAGTCACCATCCTCCATCTCCAACATTGCCGGCGTATCTTCATCATTGATAGGATTTCCATCAAATCTGAACCTGACTACGCCTGTTTGGATTCCCGCTCAATTGCAATATGCACCCATCAATTTCCTCAATGGGGTATTTTTCTTGATTTTGAAGTGGACAACAATGCCATCCTGGCCCGTGACGTTCAGATTGATATGTTCACTTTCTTTGTGGTCCTCCTTTTTCTGACTTTGTTGGTCCTCCATGGCTTGAGTTTGTGTCTGTCTCGTCCTGTCCAAGTCAGCTCCAAGCGTCAGATCAATCCTTTCATGGACTGAAATGGATAATAATGTCTAAGTACACAATGGAGAATTAAACATAAATGTTAAACGTTAAAAGTTGATTATAAAATGTTATTAAGTACAAACTAAATACATTTTATATAACTAAACTAATAGTGTTATTATTGACATTATAAAATCTGACTAAACAATTTACTATTTTATTTATTAAGGAATACTAAAGAGATTTTAAAGTTAGTTAATGATATTATTCTAGGTATACAATTTCCTTTGTCTAAATTTCAGTAATCTCCCTTGTAACAATATTGGATGTTTATGTAGTAATATTAGAATGTTAGTAATTCCGCAGAATGCTTGAACATAAGTATTAATGAGTGTAGTGATCAATCAAGTCATTACTATCATGTTATTTATATTTTAAATATTCTCTATGCAAACGTAATTACACCAGCTTTTAGGAGAGAGAGAGAGAGAGAGAGAGAGAGAGAGAGAGAGAGAGAGAGAGAGAGAGAGAGAGAGAGAGAGAGAGAGAGAGAGAATGAAAGAAAGGGAGAGTGGTGGGAGGGGGGGGGGGCCTATTTGTTCAAAATGAATGAAATTTACAAACATAAATAACATTTCCTCTAAACATAATATTTGTCTACATAAATCCCATAACTTGCACGGCCTTTCACCAGTGCGAAAGTAAGTGCATGCAGGCCTTGACAGTGCCAGACCAGGTGTTGTCCTGCTGACTTCGCCTATTAATCGTCATCTCTCTCACTCCTATCACCTAGGCCATAGCCACCAGTCACACCACTCACCTTCTCGTTGCTACTTTGGCGTTAAAATCCCAGAGGATGACAGTCATGTCAAAATTGTTACACTGGTCCTCGATCCGTTATATCATTCAAGAAGCATGGGCAAGGAAACGTGAGGCGAAAAGATTAATTGGCATTGAGAATCTTTCGCATTTACTGAACCCTTGCCTTCTACAATTCCACATTGTTCTTCTCCTATTTATATCATCATCATCAAGTGCCATGCCGACCGGCGTAGGCGTTCATGACTCCCCACAGATCTCTGTCTTTGGTTTTCTGGATCAACTGTGCCGTTGATATCCCCCCATGCCACTGTTGCAATCAAACCTGTATCATTTCACTTGGTCTGCTTCTCTTCCCCTCGATCTGTCCAGTTGTCACGATGTTCTCTAATGCCTCTCTTCTCATCACATGAGCAAAAAAATATGTTTGCATATTTTTTATTGTTGTATGTAATGTTCCAGTTTCATTAGCCTCTTTCAGGCATTCGTCGTTAGTTTTATATCCATTATAATTGATACCCTGCCGGTATCCGTGGCCAAAGGCTTGCGAACGCGGTTCGTGAGCCGCTTACCAGGCGTTCGAAACTCAGCTGCGACCGAATTGTGCAGCAGACCGTGTCGCGTTGTGTTATAACGTGTTGGTATACGGAGCCGGTCGTTCAGAAAGCAATGGCAAACTACTGAAGGTAAAACTTCCTAGTACATCAACAGTAACTGAAAAATTCTGATGTTGACTGCAACGTCCTGTAAGGGATATGCAACATTTAAAAAAATTTGATACCCTTGTTTTTTGTTTTTTTTCTCTTCACCAGAATGGTTTATGTTATATTCCTCGGAAGTTATAATATCCTCTGGTCTCACATATACCTAACATGTTAATATTCGGTCTTCTAATTTCTTTCTTAATGTTATAAAAGTTTGGGATGGGCTTTATTAATTGTCTTTAAACTTTGTGTGGCCCTAGGAGACCAGTAAAAAAAAGTGTTGTTGTTTATTTTATTTTTTTAAATACTTTTATTATATGCAAAAACTGTGTCTTTTTACATTAACAAATACAGCATATACATTCATACGCGTATGACAACATTATAGTCTTGGCATGGTGTAACTCATCATCATCAAGTGCAATGCCAACTGGCGTAAGCGTTCATGGCTCTCCACAGATCTCGGTCTTTTATGTTCTGGATCAACTCTGCTGATGATATTCCTCCATGTCACCGTCTCAATCCGTCCAGCATCATTTCTCTTGGTCTGCCTCTGCCTCTCTTCCCTTCGATCTTTCCAGTTGTCACGATGTTCTCCAATGCCTCTCTTCTCATCACATGACCAAAGAAAGCTGTTTGTTTCTTTCTTATTGTTGTATATAATGCTCTAGTTTCATTAGCCTCTTTTAGGCAGTCGTTGTTAGTTACTCTGGCAGTCCAAGGAATTCGCAACATTCGTCTTAAAAACCATATTTCTGTTGCTTCTAAGTTAGTTAGTTAGTTAGTTAGTCGCGGTTCCAACTTCACAGCAACGGGTCGTCCCCATTATGCTCCGTTCCTGTGCCAGTGAATATCACACAAAACGCTCCCCACTGCCCAATGTGAAAAGTGGAAAAGACAGGAGTCTCGACAAACAACAGCCCGCACAGATACACTGTGCATAATGCCGCCGCCACAATGTCAACACAATAGTCCCCCATGAAATATCCAGTTCATTTCTGATGGAATCGGCAGTCATTTTCCCATCTGGATGTTCACCCACACAGTCCACGAAAATACAGTTCATCGTCGATGGTAGTGGCAGTCAACCAGAAGCCCAGCAGCCACGCATTTCTGCATAAGGCAAAAACCGGTCAACTCTGGGACATAGCCAGCTGCCATCACTCCGAAAATGCAGTCACGTTCCAAAAGACCTCGGGCAGATTCAAAAGCATTTCACATGAAATTCAGAGCTCACAGTGTCGCACCATGCACTCACTCAGTAGCAGGGCGACAGAACCATCAAGTTCTTCCTAATTTATTCATTTACATTCCAAGATTCGCTGCCACAGCAAAGCTGGTCCTATATAGCATTTTAGCACTCTCTTTCTTACATTCATTGACAGCGACATATTTCATAAGATATTCTTCATTTTCTGAAATGCGGCTTTTGCCTACCCTATTCTGCTCTTAATCTCTGTTGTACATTTTCCATCTGATGTTATAAGTGCCTTTAGGTATATAAAATAATCCACTTGGTTAAGAATTTCCCCTTCTATTTCTATGTCACATTTTGGTGTCCCAATTTTCTTTGATATCACCATTGTTACTGTTTTCTTGATATTCAAGGAGAGTCCTTTCTGTGCACTCTCTGTTACTACAATGTCCAACAATTGTTGTAGGTCTGTTGCATTATCCGCCACCAATACTGTGTCATCTGCATAGCGTATATTGTTTATATTATAGCCGATTAGTATTCCTGGCTTCTCTTTGATCTCTCGCATAATAGCTTCGCTATATAGGGATCCGGTGACAGGACACCCCTGTCGAACTCCTAGCTTTATCTGTTCGTAACTACCCTCTTTATTTCCCATTTTAATTGCTGCTACTTGGTTCCAGTTTATATTCTTTATTATTCTTAAATCTTTCCCATCAATGTTGATATCTTCCAACATTTTAATCAGCTCATCATGTTTTACTTTATCAAATGCCTTAGTATAATCTATGAAGCACAAATATATGTCTTTCTGTGTCTCTATTTACCTTTCTATTAGTGTTCGTAATATATATATATATATATATATATATATATATATATATATATATATATATATATATATATATATATATATATATATTGCATTGTTTGTACACTTTCCTTCCATAAAACCATACTGTTTTTCACTAATTTCCGTTTTTATTTATTTTTTGTTCTTCTCATTATAATTCTGAGTAGAAGCTTAGTGACATGGTTTATGAGGTTAACTGTACGAAAATCTTCGCATTCAATTGCTCCTGGCCTCTTTGGTATAGCTATAAATACAGATTTCAGCATATCGCTCGGTAAATATCCACTGCTGTAAATATCATTCAGCATTTTGGTTAATATATCTGACACATGCATGGGGTCATTGACATTAAGGAGAATGACCGTGCTAGTACATAAAGAAGTGACCATTCATTCATTCATTCATTCATTCAGTAGCATGTCCTTTACAGAACCTCGCTCCCATAACAACCCTCCGGAAAACTTCTCGATCACAAGCAAGATGTCCCGCGTCTGATACACCCATCTGGAGATCATCCGCCACATCCTGCACCCATCTTCTCTTTGGCCTTCCTCTTCCTCTCTTCCCAGGCATATACCCTTCCATTATTGTTCTCTCCAAACTGTCGTGACGTTTCAAGTGACCAAAATACTTCAATTTTCTTTGTTTTATCGTCTTTAATAGCCATCCCTTCTCAATATTCAACTCTTGAAGTATGGATGCATTTGTTCTTTTCTTTACCCAAGATATTCTTAGAACTCGTCTATAACATTTATATTCAAAGGCATGTATGCGCTGTTCAGCTTGTTTAGTAAGTGTCCATGTCTCACAGGCGTATGTTGCAATGGGAAAGATGCATGCTCTTAAAAATCTAATTTTTGTAGTTCTGTCTGTCCCACACCATAATTTATTCATCTGTTTTAGTCTTTGAAGAGCAATGGATAGTCGCCGTTTTATTTCTTTCATTGTGTCACCATTATTCGTAATCAATGATCCAAGATATTCAAAATTTTCCACCACCTCCAATTTTCTCCCATTAATGTATATTTCTTTCTCCATAGTAGTTTTATCTGTATGCATTATCTTAGTTTTTGCTATGTTAAGATATAAGTTGTGATTTTCACTATTCAATTGTGTTGAGGCTATTAGGTTTTCTATGCCATTCTGTGTTGTGGATAGTAATACTGTATCATCAGCATATCGAATCTCTGGTATGTCATGACCGCCGATATTTAGGGCATCATATGGCTCCCTGTTTATATCATCTCTTACATTTCTCATTATATTTTCGGCATACAGGTTAAACAAATAGGGTGACAGCACGCAGCCCTGACGGACTCCTTGCTTGATGTCAAACCAATCTGATGTCTCGCCATCTATTCTAACTGCTGCTTGTTGGTCTAGATATAGCATTTTTATGAGATGTACTACACGTGAAGGAAAGCCCATATTCCTCATGATTTCCCAAAGTTTCTGATGCTGTACACAGTCAAATGCCTTTGAATAATCCACAAAACATGAGAATAGGTTTACATTAAATTCTCTGCACTTCTCTATTATTAAACGCATGTTGAATATGTGATCTCTTGTTCCTCTTCCTTGTCTAAATCCAGCTTGAACTACGTTAATCTCTTCTTCCATTTTCTTACTAAGTCGTCGCATTATGACTTTTAGTAGAATTTTACTTGCATGACTTATCAGGGCAACAGTTCTATAGTTGGTGCATAATTTCAGGTTGCCCTTTTTTGGTATTGGAATGAAGATAGTTCTCTTCCAATCTTTTGGCCATATACCATATTTCCAAATCTTTGTACATAATGCATGATATATGTGTATGCTTTCTTCTCCTCCTGCTTTAATTAGTTCAGCTGGTATCTCATCACATCCAGGTGATTTACCATTCTTCAGGTTCCTTATAGCCCAAGCAATTTCATCTAATGAGGGTTCAGGTTCTGTCTCTGCTGTCATTGGCTCATGTATCTCATTCATATACTCACTGTCACTCATATCATACATTCCACTGCAGTACTCCTGCCATCTTTCTAGCATTTGTCTAGATTCTGTTAAGTTATTTTCCATCTTGTCACAGATAACATTCAATTGAGGTTGAACATTTCTTGTCAATAACTTCATTTCCTTGAACATTTCATAATCTCTTCCAGCCTTATGATATTGCTCTATTCTGGTACAGCTATCTTGTATATATTGATTTTTGTCCTTTCTTGTGTTCTTTCTTATTTCTCGAGTTAAAGATTTATACTTCATCCTGCTATCGGATTCATCTCCTTTCTGTTTCAGCTCCCTTCGTTGTTTTATTAATTCTAACGTGTCTGATGTAATCCATGGCTTACGTTGCGTTTTCTTGGTCGGAATGAAATCTTTGGCTGCAGTTATCAAGATATCTCTAGCTTGTACTGCCAGTTCATCAGGTGTCATTTCTTCTTGTACAGACATCAAGACCCCAAAGCGATTCCTAACTTCTATGTTGTATGCGTCCGGTATTTGTGTGAGATCAAAACGAAGTGGCCTTGGTCCTCGGGTAAGCTTTTTGAGTTTTAATTTCAGATCTGCTTCTAATAACTGATGATCTGTATCACAGTCTGCACTTCGTAGGGTTTTTGCAGATGTTATGCTTGATCTCCATCTTCTTTGTATTAAAATATAATCTATCTGATTTTTGGTAAAACTGTCTGGAGACTTCCATGTGAAGAGTCTTCTTGGATGTTGTTTAAAAAGTGTGTTGGCTATCGTTAACTCATTTTCTGTGCAAAATTCAATTAATTTGTCACCTGCATCATTTCTATTTCCTAATCCAAATTTTCCTAAAATGTGTCTCTCATTTTCAGCTCTTCCTGCACCTACTTTAGCATTAAAATCTCCCATTATTATTGCTATATCATTATGACCAATCTTATTTAATGTGTCTTGTAGTGTGTTGTAAAAATCTTCAATTTCGTCCTCCTCTGCTGTTGAAGTAGGTGCATATATCTGTATGAGAGTTGTGTTTTTTGGACGGCCTTTAAGTCTAATAGTGAGGATTCTATCACTAACTGGATTATATCCCATTAAAGCTTTTGCAGTTGTCTTATCTAAACAAAATGCCACTCCACTCTGGCCTCCGACATCTCTACCAGAATAAATGAAAATACTTCCATTTTCAGTTGTGAAATGTCCCTTGCCGCTCCAGCGATGTTCACTAATTCCTAAAATGTGAATGTTTAACCTCTCAATCTCATCACACACTACTTTAAGCTTTCCCTCATACAAACTTCTCACATTCCACGTTGCCATTCTCACTCTGTTTCTTAGTCTAAGAAGTGACCGCGCATGAGAAATAATAGATGAAAGTTGAAGACAGTAAGGTGAGTGACCTGGCTACGAGAAAAACAATCAACCCTGAGAAATAATGGGGCGGGTGTGAGTGGAGACCCCCAGGGTTGATGGGGTGAAGGACAGTTTAGTTTGGTGTGAAGTCAAGGGACTTCAGGACAGTTGATGTTTTGGCGCCGAACGGATCGGTTGTCGAGGACGTGGGAGTTTAGACTGACTGTGGGTCAGTTCTGGTGTTGTGTTGTTCTCACAGTTGTGAATGCAGGCCTAATACCCAGTGGGGGTTGGATAGTTAATGGAGGCCTGAACCCAGAGTGGGTGATATAGTAGTGGAGACTACCCCTCTGCTGTGTGTCCACCGTGATGAGGTAGAGGGGCTTGCGCGTCCCAATGACCCCAAGAGCTATGCCGACGGTAGCACAGCTACTGGTGGGGCCACCCATGTCGGACAGGTCAAGGGAGAGGGACCAGACGAAGAGACACAAAAACCTGCTGCCTTGTAGGTAGACTGGGGACAGTCAATGGCTAGGGAAAGCACCCCGAATACATGCTTGTCGAAATCGGATGTACTGAGCCACAGGCTTGACAAAGCAGTGCAACGTAAAACCTGCTGCCTTGTAGGTAGACTGGGGACAATCAAAGGCTAGGGAAAGCATCCCGAATAAATGCTTGTCGAAATCGGATGTACTGAGCCACAGGCTTGACAAAGCAGTGCAACGTAACTTAATTCATGATGTCACAAATCAAAATTAATCGTTATGGTGATAATCCCGTGAAGTCCCATCAGGCGGCGATAGTGCCGGGACCCCTGCCTCGAGGGGGGCCACCCATGACTACTGGTGGTCACCTTCCTCTGTGCTGTGGAGTCAAGGCACAGAGGAGTAGGTTAAGAGCTATTGACCAAATACCCCGGACACTCAACATACTACAGTGGAATGCCGAAGGAGTTTACAAGAAGAAAGACTCCCTAACACGGCGTCTTCATAAAGATAGAATAGATGTGGCATGCATTCAAGAGACACACCTCAACGCCAATCACAAATTCTCAGTCAAAGGATATCAGGCCACACGTTTCGACCGCGAAGGACACAAAGGAGGAGTTCTAATACTTACACGAAATACAATACCGTGCAGCGAAGTATCTGTGATCTCTGACAACCAAACGGAAATTATAGGTGTTGATATAATGATAAAGGACGTGAAAATAAGAATCTACAATCTGTATAGCCCAGCAGATAAGGACATTACACTCTCAAACATGAAAATAACTGACACAAACTGCATTATTGTCGGAGACTTTAATAGCCGTTCAGAAAGATGGGGATACCCAGATACTGACAAAAGAGGAGATGAATTGGAGGACTGGGAAATAGACTCAAATCTCAATCTACTCAACAAAGCGGATGACACACCGAGCTTCTACTCAAGAAGATGGCTTACCACTTCTTTTCCAGACTTAGCTTTCTGCACAGGAGACATCCTCCACAAAATCGATCGCCATGTGCTGGACCAATTAGCAGGAAGTGACCACAGACCAATCAAGCTTGTAATGAATATGGAGTATGTTCCACAGGAGCAAAAGCCCTTGCCCCGCTGGAATTACAAACGAGCAGATTGGGACAGATTTGCCATACTAACAGACACATATTGTGAAAACATAAATACACAATATGGCAACATAAAGCAAATGGTGGAGAGTCTAAACAGAACGATAATACAGGCAGCCACTGAGCCCATTCCAAGAGGAGCGAGGAAAAATTACAAACCATACTGGACTGAAGAACTAAAAAGTTTGGAGGACAAAGTTGAAGATGCCAGGAAGACAGCAGAGAGAGAACAAACAATTGAAGCGAACATCTCTCTCAAAGCCATCTCAGCAAAATATAAAAGAACAGTAAATCAAACAACAAGAGATTGTTGGAGGGAAAAAACAGAAAACCTGAATTTTGACTAGGATGGAAACAAACTATGGAAACTAGTGAAAGCCATGAACAATGAAGGACCTAGAAACAAACAAATAACAATTAAACAAGGAAATGCCTTGCTTACAGGAAAAAAGGCTGCAAATGCACTAATGGAACACTATGCAAATGCAAACCACATTGATATTACAACCGAACAGAAGAAAGCAATAAAAGACAAACAGATACATCATAGAAATACAGAGACAGCAGCAGAGTATATGATGGCAAATCTAACAATGGAAGAAATGGAACAGGCAATGAATACCCTAAAAAATAAGAAATCACCAGGAAAGGATGGAATCACAAATGAAATGCTAATAGGACTAGGCACCAAGGCAAAGAAGAAACTACTAGCAGTCCTAAATAACAGCTGGAAGAGAGGAATAGTCCCACAGGCATGGAAGGAAGCTATACTAATACCAGTCCCAAAGAAAGGAAAAGACCTGGAAGAACCAAATGGCTATCGACCTATCAGTCTACTTAGCTGTGTAGGAAAATTAATGGAACGCATTATCAATGGCAGGCTAACATGGCATCTGGAAGAAAACAAACTCTTAACACCACACCAAGCAGGATTCAGAAAGTACAGATCCACTGAAGATCAAATAACCTATATAGCTCAGGAAATAGAGGTTGCCTTCCAAGAGAAAAAGCACACACTAGCAGTCTGGATAGATTTAGAAAAAGCATTTGATAAAGTATGGAAGGAAGGACTGAAAGTAAAACTGCAAAAAATGCATGTTTGTGGAAAAATGTATAAATGGATCAGCCACTACCTTGAGAACAGAACTGCCAGGACAAAAGTACAAGGACAAACAAGCAAAATGATGCTGTTGGAGCAAGGTGTCCCCCAAGGAGGAGTTCTTTCACCAACATTATTCCTAGCATATATAAATGACATCACAGAAAATTTTCCAGCCAGAGTACACACATCCTCCTTTGCAGATGACCTAGCCATATGGACATATGAAGAATATATTAGTACAGCTAACAGCAGAATACAGCAAGCCCTATTAGCGCTAGAGGACTGGTAAAAATCATGGCTAGTGAAGATAAGTGAGGAGAAAACAACATGCACAGTGTTCTCCCTCTCAAATAAAACTCAGCAACCTAAGCTGGTATTGAATGGAAAAATATTGCGCCATGAAAAAAATCCAAACTATCTAGGAGTCACCTTTGATCGTCGCCTGACATGGAAGACACAGGTTGAGAAAAATCTAACAAGAGCAAGGCAGAGAATGGCAATCATGAAAAAGCTGGCTGATACAATGTGGGGAGCAGATGAGAAAGTTCTCAAGAAGTTATATACTGGACGGGTGAGGCCAGTACTGGAATATGGCATTGCAGCTTGGGCAACAGCAGCTAAGTCAAACTTTAACAAAATAAGTAGAGTCCAAAACCAAGGAATGCGAATCATAACTGGAAGCCTGAAGACAACGCCTATTAATGAACTAGAAAAGATCATTTGTTTACAACCAATGTAGGACAGAAGAGATAGCAAAGCCCAGTAACAAGCAGAAAAATTTAGAAGATTGGCAGACCACCCTATGTATAACAGGTTTAATGGTTTTGGAAAAAGAAGACTGGAGCGTAGCAACTTTGTAGAAACTGCAAAACGAAAGATTAGGGCAGATCCCATACTTAACATATCAACAGTCAAGCCCATTTACAATGCACACAACTTCCCAGCTTGGAGACAGCAGCAACTGCCTGAGATGATAGAAAACATTCCTGGTATTGAGAAAAAGAACACTCAGAATGAAACCGAAAGAAGATAAATAACCCCCAACTACATAAAAGAACATTACCCAAGCAGCAATTGGACCCATGCATATACAGTTGGATCAGCAAAAGATTAAATTAAAAATGGAGGAGGAGGAATTCTCCTTAATTTAAAAAATGGAGTGATAATAACACACTCAGTGGCAACTGGAAAATTTTCAAGTAACTTCAAAGCGGAGGTAGAGGCTTTGAAAACTGCAGCAGAAATGCTCTTGATGGAGGAAAATAAAGAGAAGCAAATAGCTATCTTCACAGATGCAAAGTCAGCTGTCTCAGTACTGAAGAGCAAAAACAGCACCGAACTAGCTGACCTAAGAGCAGCACTCCATGGTCTATGCCAGAAATCCAAAAAAAGTTGTAATACAGTGGATCCCATCACATTGCAGTATACCTGGAAATGAAGAGGCTGACAGACTAGCAAAAGAGGGTGGACGATTACCACAGCCTGACATAGACGTAACCTATAATGAGGCAAAAAGATTTATAAAAAGCACTTATAGAACCAAATGGGAATCGGAGCATCCAGGCCAACAGAAGGATGGTGCATATTACAAACTCGACCGAAGAGAACAAGTAGCAATCTTCAGACTCCGCACAGGACATAACAGGCTGAAACACCACTTGTTCAATAAACTAAAGATAGGAGATACCGATGAATGTAATTGTGGAACTGGTAAAATGACAGCTAAACATTTGCTGCAGGAGTGCCCAATATATGCAGAACAGAGAAAGATATTTTGGCCCACGCCTGCTTCATTTGAGGACAAGCTCTATGGAGATATCAACAAGCTCAAGTTGACTACAGCTTACTTCAACTACATTCAGGTTGACATCTAAAGGTGCATGAAGATGTATTTAGACAGCTACACTTCATACCACAGGTATGTCGGTTACAAAAGCGTCCCAGAGGCAAGAAATGGAATATTGCTTGGATAGCACATCCATTACGTGGAAAGTCCGAATCAAAAGCTCACTGTGTGGGCTTCGTAAATGGTGGAAAAAGTGTCCTAGTGACACGAAATGGAATATTGCTTGGATAGCAAATCCATTACGTGAAAAGTCCGAATCGAATGCTCACTGTGTGGGCTTCATAAAAGGTGGGAAAAGTGTCCTAGTGGCACGAAATGGAATATTGCTTGGATAGCAAATCCATTATGTGGAAAGTCTTGATCGAAAGCTCACTGTGTGGATGTCATCTGCAGACTGCATTCTTCTGGTTTCCGGAGGAACAGCCTATGGTGAACGGAAGCCCCAATATACGGAAGTGAGGCTAAGCAGCCATGTGCAGGACGTGACGATTCCTTGGGTGAGCCCAGTACCAGAGCGCTGTGTGATGGCTCTGCAAGTATGGAAGCCTCCTTGGATGGCGGGGAATGCCCATGGTCTGCCCCTGCCTTCCCTTGAGGGTTGACCAGGATGTCTTTGGCTGTTCTATATGGGCCAGCTAGTATGGGGGATAACACCACAACCGTGAGATTCAAACGTCCTAAGAAACCCCCGGGAAGGTTAACCCGGTCAACAAATGCCCGCAGAAGTCGGATGTGTCGGCCTAACGGCGCAAGAACGCAGCTCTGCTGTAGAAAGGCACAACGCAGTTACATCCGAAAAATAAAACAATCCGGATGAACGCAGAAGAAGAAGAAGAAGTAGTGGAGACTAGACCCAGTGTGTGGGTGTATTGTGTGAGGTCCAGCGGTGGATAGGAGCTGGATTACCTGTCTTGTGAATTTGAGATTAAGCAGGCCGTGAGAAGACAGTGATGTGTGCGTGTTAATGTTGTGAGGAGGATATAGATATTCTAGATCGATCTTGGCGCACATAATCCTTTAATACAGAAATAACACAGACACACGGAACATATTTATATATCCAGAAAACACTATATAATCCATAGAATATCCATATCCTCCTCACAACATTAACTACTATATCACCCACTCTGGGTTCAGGCCTCCATTAATTATCCAACCCCCACTGGGTTTTAGGCCTGCATTCACAACTGGGAGAACAACACAACGCCAGAACTGACCCACAGTCAGTCTAAACTCCCACGTCCTCGACAACCGATCCGTTCGGCGCCAAAACATCAACTGTCCTGAAGTCCCTTGACTTAACACCAAACTAAACTGTCCTTCACCCCATCAACCCTGGGGGTCTCCACTCACACTCGCCCCATTATTTCTCAGGGTTGATTGTTTTTCTCGTAGCCAGGTCACTCACCTTACTGTCTTCAACTTTCATCTATTATTTCTCATGCCCGGTTACTTGTTTATGTACTAGCACGGTCATTCTCCTTAATGTCAATGACGCCAGGCATGTGTCAATATCTACCCTTTGTATGGGGTTTTTGTGGTAATTGCGATCTTTAAAACACCTCTGTGTCTTTGGAGGTATGGACAGCCCAGGTATCTTGCTCCATGCTTGCCCAGGTAGTTGGCGCACTTTCTCGTGTTGTTGGGTGCTCGGAAGTCCGTGTCCTGTTTGGCCAGCGGATACTCCTTGAAGTCGTGGTGATCGGCAGATCTCTGTCTTATTGTGACATGTTGCTCTGCTGTGGCCGACTTTCTGGCATCTTGAACATTGAGTGGTTCTTGGATGAATCCTTCAGGCTGTTGTCCTTTCTTGTTTATCGATACCTGGCGTGGGATCTCGCTGCCCTCGCTAGCATGGTAGGGATCTTGAAGTATGCCAGGATCCTTTCCGCCTTCAAGATTCGGATGTGGAGATTCTCCTGTTGTAGCTGCTTCTGGATCTGTTCGTCTGTCAGCTCCACTTGGATACACTTGACAACCCATCTGACTGTCTGTGAGTCGGTGTTTCCGACTCTCGTGTCTTTCTCCTTGGCTCTTGGCTGTGGTGGGTTGTCGTCGATTTTTCTCAAGGTAGCTTCAGTAGTGTCTGTAGTTTCAGGCTCTTTGTTGCAGCTCGCAGGCAGGTTCTCTCCGCCCGTCTTCTTTACGGTTTTTGCGGCTCCCACGCTGCACATCTTGTGAGTCTGGTGTTTCTTGTTGTTGGTCTTGCCACGTGACATCCCCCCCCCCCCGTATCAGGCTCTTAAACTGTTCGGGTAACTTGTTCTTGACAGCGCTCGCAGTTGCGAATGATGCAACGGTCATAATGATACAGAAGCTGTTATTTTATGTCTAACTTATTAAAATGTACACGCTTGCTGCCTGATCACCGGAACATAGAAGTTCCAAAGCTAATTTTTCTGGACATCTTATCATCCACACATTAAAAATACTTCTTTCTTGGTATTAAGTCTATTGCAAATTCAGATCCTCACTGCCTCTTGGACCTCTTCATTGCCGGCTTTAGCAATCACTGTTTGACACACGTTTTCATTACTCAAGATTTAGGCAAAACGGTTCGATTTGTTTTCGCTGTCATAGGTTCCTGGATCAACCCAGCCTAAAATGGGTACACAGAATTTCCCGGGAATTAAAGGCATGCAACATGCTATTGACCCACATCACCAATCGTCTGTGATTGGTCTAACAATATGGGGCTGACATCATATATATAATATGTCTCATGGCAGGAAAAGACTTTACTTTTTACATGATGGGGATCAGATAGGCATCTTGCCGGCCACCTTTAGTTTCCCAAAGACATCTCTGATTACCTATTTATAATGGAAGGCCACTCAGACTGTGTTGGTCGATGAGCAGTGTCTACTTTCTGCCACAGTTCCCATATTACATGTACACTGGCAATAATCAAATGGGATGTAAAGATACTATAGGCAAGCTCTAAAAAAGCAGATATTATTGATAACAATCAAGTGCCTCATTGTTTGAATTTCATAAAATGACTCTGTTTTCCCATCCGTGATAGGGAGCGGAGCAGGTCAAAGGTTATCATATCTTACTTTGTCTCCGTCAATCACCAGGTTCGTCTCATGATGTTGACTATTTGGATTTTGAATGAATAACAAAGACACAAACAATAGATTGCACAATTTATTGCCTGGCATATTTTGCTGCATCTTGTCAAATACATAGTGCAGAAATCACACACCATAAACTACAGGAATAAGATAAAGATGTTAAAGCTGGCAGAGGGCATTACCATTAATTTACAAACACCAACTTTGTGCAAACAAAAATACTTGATAGTCAGTTTAAAATTACCATGGAAGACACTTCAAATTAGTGTATGAATATGTGTTGTATATTTCAGTTTGAAGGATTTATCTGATTGCTTTAGTTTATGTTGTTTGGTTTCTGCTGTATGTACCTGACGAAATGCGGCAAAATCAAATAATCCATTGTTTGCATTTTCCCAAAAATAAGAAATAGGATGGTATACACCCCCCTCCCCCCGAGATTGTGGATTGTTACCTTACAGCACCTCATTAGTTGATGTTGTCAATCACTTCCGGTTCAATTTGACATGGACTGCTAGACCGATCGATAGGTGCAATAAATGTTTCCTGGGCCCGGACTACGTGTTTATATCTATTTCCACATATAACTGATAGGTGTACACTCAGACGGCTGTGAGTGCCCTCCTGGCCCAAAACATTTATTGCATCCATCGATCAGTCTAGCCGTCCACGTCACACTGAACAGGAAGTGATCGACAACACATTCAATGCTCGTTCCAATACGTACAATTTTTTCACAAAGAACATGCTTTCGGACAGTATTTACAACTTGTGTGCCACAATTTCCACATATAATTGTGAAATGTTATTGGTATTATTATTTTCTCAGTTCTATATTTTAGTTCGTAGTGTTTAATATTTTTTCGTATTGTATCACTTAATGTGGGCCTTTAAGGGATGCTTTTTACACTACTGAGTTATGTCCCCATTTAGAACCATTATTCGGAAGAGTGCGACTCATGAACTATGAACATGAAACCAAAATTCGCAACCGGCAGTCTCTGCGTGAATGGATACAGTATTCAGAAGTCGTGCTTCACATCATGCATCAGGACAGGATGGAGTAAAAGGTAATGAACACGCAGACCACCCGGCAGCCAAATATCGCACCTTTATATATACACAGGAAGCAGCAAGTACAGGGCTGGCTGATGTCATCAATGCAGTACAGACTCGCTTGGTGCATACTGACGAGAAACTAGACCGATTACATGAATTCGAGGGAGAACATTAACAATGAAATATCTTGGCGTGACCTTTGACAGATGCTTGTCATTAATAGTCATGTTAAGTCTTGTCTGGCTCTGATTATGTCATAGTCAACATGAGAGCATTAATCTGAGGCTGGGATGGGTTCTAATTACTGTATATCTTCTGAGGTTGAAAGGCGTGCTCGCTAGTGCTACTTAATTTGTGCACTGAGCTGAAACTCTCCTTGTCTGATTTAAAGGTGTATCTGGGCATACATCTTCTGCTGATCTGTATCCCCCATGAGAACACAGACCTTCAACAAATCCGGTTCATCCGTGCTGTTGGTTTCTATGTCCAGCAGCTGCCTCCACGTTCTCCCCACATTTATCTGCCTCAAATTCTCATCTCCGCGTGTATCTAGGTCTCTCGCTACTTCCTCTGTGAGTTTTGATGTCAGCACTTTCTAGTTTTACAATTAACAGGTTTTCTCAATGCGTGTCCTACTCAGCACGTGTCTTGTCCTGGCCTCCTGATTAACTGTAATCTGTCAAGTTCTCTCCTTAAAACTCCACATTTGTGATTCTGCCATAACATTTTAGTCCTATGTCTTGGTTGGTTTTTATCACTGTCAGCAACACTACATTTATTCTTCTAATTTGTAAACTCGATCCAATTTTTGGGTGTCTGTTCTGTCACATCTTTGTTGCTTCCTCTTTGCTCTATGTTGGTGTATGGGGCTGTGTGTGAGAGATCGCTGGAGCTACGGAGTTAGTGCTTTGTGCAATGCTCTCTGCAGTCGACGTATTTTTCTGTAAAGAGACTGAGCCAGATGCGGTAACACCTGGTGTAATGAAGTCGACCTCCTGACTTTAGATCAGTGGTAACACCTGGTGTAATGAAGTCGACTTCCTGACTTAAGGAAGTCTTGCGTTCTTGCGCCGTTAGGCCGATACATCCGACTTCTGCGGGCATTTGTTGACCGGGTTAACCTTCCCGGGGGCGAACTTATTTTATTGTCTGGTGATTTTCGGCAAACTCTACCAGTTATACGACGTTCAACATCCGCTGATGAACTTAATGCATGTCTGAAATCATCAGTTTTATGGCGACACATTCAGAAATTGACTTTGAAGACCAGTATGCTTGTAAAACTACAACATGATGCATTCGCAAAACAGTTGTTGGATATTGGGAATGGGAAAATGCCAATCGATGAATCCAGCAATGTATCACATTGCCAACAAACTTCTGTAAAATCACAGCAACTATAGACGAATTGACTCACCCAGTTTTCCCAAATATCGCACGGAATCACAAAAATCATCAATGGCTCAGTGCACGTGCTATATTAGCAGCCAAAAACAACGATGTCAATGCCATCAATTGCGCCATTCAAAACGAAATACCAGGCGAAGCGACAACGTATAAGTCCATCGATTCTATGATGAATCAAGACGAAGTTGTCAATTATCCAACTGAATTCTTGAATTCACTTGATTTGCCAGGCATACCGCCTCACGTTTTAACATTGAAAATTGGCGTGCCTATCATTCTTCTCCTAAACATAAATTCACCTCGACTTTGCAACGGTACCAGGCTTTCAGTCAAAAAGATAATGAACAATATCATCGAAGCTACAATTTTAAATGGGAAATTTAAAGGAGAAGATGTACTGTTGCCTCGCATCCCAATGATTACAACAGCTATGCCATTCGAATTCAAACATCTGCAATTTCCGATGCGGGTCGCATTTGCTATGACGATCAACAAAGCATAGGGACAATCGCTACAAGTGTGTGGACTAAATTTGGAAAATCCACGCTTTGCACATGGAAAGCTATATGTGGCCTGCTCACGCGTCGGAAAACCTTCGGATTTATTCGTGTATGCACCAGACTGAAAAACAAAAAATATTGTTTATCCAAAAGCACTTCATTAGACATCATATTTGGAGTTCGGCCATAACGTGAAAATTATACAACATTTAAAAATAAATATCCTTGGAATAAGCAGACATTTTTAATTGCAACTATATAATGTGCGCTTAGAGAAATGTATTTGAATGTATAATGACTACTTATATGAATTAAATGAGACTCTCGCCGCAAGGACCTAGACGACGCCGGGCCGGGTCTTCAGCTAGTTACTGTATAAAGACCACCCTTCTGGTAAAAATTTTATTGATATTACCTTAGAACAATTTCCTTAAAATGGTTTCTGCATTGATTGATTGAATGATTGGTTTAGGAACCGACATCACAGCATTCGGGGCATTCCCATAAGCGCACCATCCCCATCTCCAGCAGTCAGCGAAGAGTTCCAACACTAATAGTACCAGTAGCAATCTGATTATATGTCCGTCTCGCCTTTCCTCTGGGCGTCAATAGTCGGCCAGATCCCCTCGTCACCCCTCGCTGTCGCATTCTTGCCAGACCATGGTGATCCATTTGCTCCTCCGATGTGTAAACGTGCTCCCACAAGGCCGCAACCACGTCTGCCTTGTCATGCATCAATACTCCACCAAGTTTTGCAGAGCCAGCCAATCTGTCCGCCTGTTTATTCCCCAGCACACCAGCATGCCCCGGAGAAAAGATCCAGACGATGCTTGTCACTCGTGACTTCCGAAGCGAAGCAGGCCACTCTGCACGAAGCTTGCCTGTCCTCACCTTACTCAGCATGCTTTATGAGTCAGTTAAAATCACTATGTGTGTGTGTGTGTTTGTGTGTGTGTGTGTGTGTTTGTGTGTGTGTGTGTGTGTGTGTGAGTGTGTGTGTGTGTGTGTGGTATTCTCCATTCAGCGGAAAGCTGCACTGACCGCCTCCACCTTCATTCTTAATCTAGATGTTGTAGTATCATATGCCAGGCTCTCCTTCACCAAACGTCGACCATTTGCTTTTGCTAAGAACCAACAGGCATTTCTCCTGTCTCTCAACACCGAACCATCTGTGTTTATTATCACATCACCCGGGCGAGCATTATCCTGAATTAGTTGCTGGGTTTCCACTTCTGTGGCCCCTGCTGGCCACTCCATGCACTCCCGGCTCAATGTGATTATAACTCTGCACAAGTCTGACCGCTCCGCTGTCACTCTGATCCACTCCTCTCCTCGCCTAATGCTCTACAAGATGCAGACCTGTCTGATCGTATCCTCCGCCTGAGCCATCCATGATTTCCCTCTTATCAGTCGCTGACCCTTAACTGCGTCCAGCGCCTCATGCAGTGGGTGGTCTGTGTCTGCAGCTAGTCTGAGGTATGCCTTCGCTTGCATCACCTTGAGCCTACCAGCAACAGTCGGCAGACCAAGGATGTAACGCATACACACTGCTGGGGTGTCTCTGGTATATCCCGCATATCTTCGTTCTGTGTGCGCTCTAATTTCACAACTGACTCTTTGAGACAGTGAGCAGTCCTAATCCATAATCAATCACTGAGAGGATCAAGTGCTGGTATAGTGTGAAAAGCATTCTCTGCTCTGCGTCCATTGCAGTCATAGTTTTAAGTGCATTGAGTCCCTTTTGAGATCTTGTCACAACCTTCTCCACATGGTCCTTGAAGGATATGCTCCTGTCAAATGTGATTTACAGATACTTCAGTTTATTCTCTCTGTTGACGCTTCTACTATCTATCGTGAATCTTGGGACATCCGTTCTCACAATCCTGTTGTCCAGAGAGCACCACAAAACAGCAGCTGCCTTTTCCGGGTGGATGACAGCACACATATCAGTGCAACAGTCAATCACTTTGTCTACTGTCGCCTGTAGCTCCTGGGCTGTTTGCTCAGGTTTCTGCATTTCATGTATACAATAATAATTTTTCTCCATTGTTATATTCTTTACCAAGAAAATATAACAGTATATGTATGGAACAATGTTTCAACATTAAAACAACATTTACAGGTTTCATAATGTTAACAGTCCTCAAATTCTGATGTATCACGTGATATAGCGTGTCTAGAATTTGACTGACCGTTCATCCATACAGTACATATTGTTTGTACATTTAAATGAATTGTAGGGGTGAAAATGAATTTGACGTACATGCCACGTGTCTATGTCAGGTCATGGGCTACTCTGTACAGGCAGTCTAGAATTTCACGCAGTCCGGCGTGAAGATGAGAAGATTGAGAATCATGCCTTGCATAAAAATAGCAAGACGGGTCGCTGAGCATGGGGAACGTCTCCTGCAAGGCGTCATTAAAGGCTGGACCGTGTTCGAAGTCGGACCGGTGACAGTTGAATAGGGCGATGGCAGAGCCTCACCTCGCCGTCACTTTTATATGAATGTTTATGTTATTTGAGAGTGTCGATTAATGCTGATGTCCTTCGAGAAATTATATGTTAACAGAGTGCAACTGTAAACGTCGATTGCAAGTATTTTGTGAACATTGATTTTAAACTGATATCGACGTGTTCATAGTATCGGGAGGCAAGTACCATGTGATAAACTATAAACATTATAAACTGTTTGATGTTTGATAAGCTGGTTGATAACCAGCCCCATCTGTTGGGCTTTTCCCTTTAAGTGAGTCAATATTTCCAATGTCTTTTGTTCACTTTGCCCTATAATATCTATATCATCTGCATAACCAAGCAGCTTGGATGTTCCTCCAATATCACATTCCTCCTTTATCTTCCTTACAACTTTCTCTAGAGCCAGATTGAAGAGTAGCGGCGATAGTGCATCACCCTGTTTCAAGCCAGATGTTATTTGGAAGGGGTCTGATTTCCTGCCTTTATATGTTACTATATTATAAGTATCTTCCATGCATAGTCTGGTCATGTTGATTAACTTCCTTGGTATTCCAAATTCCTGCATAGCATTCCATAGACTATTCCTATGGACACTATTAAAAAGGCTTATGATAGTGTCCATAGGAATAGTCTATGGAATGCTATGCAGGAATTTGGAATACCAAGGAAGTTAATCAACATGACCAGACTATGCATGGAAGATACTTATAATATAGTAACATATAAAGGCAGGAAATCAGACCCCTTCCAAATAACATCTGGCTTGAAACAGGGTGATGCACTATCGCCGCTACTCTTCAATCTGGCTCTAGAGAAAGTTGTAAGGAAGGTAAAGGAGGAATGTGATATTGGAGGAACATCCAAGCTGCTTGGTTATGCAGATGATATAGATATTATAGGGCAAAGTGAACAAAAGACATTGGAAATATTGACTCACTTAAAGGGAAAAGCCCAACAGATGGGGCTGGTTATCAACCAAGATAAGACAGAATATATGGTAATTTCAAGAGACGGAATGGCTAGAAACTCTGGCCACATACAAATAGATAATATGACCATTAAAAGAACGGAAACATACAAATACCTGGGTACAATCTTCAACTGCTCCAACATCATAAGGGAAGAAATACAAACTAGAATCAACTCTGGAAATAAGATATACTATGCACTACAACATCTACTAAAATCAAAGGCGCTATCTCGTAACACCAAAATCACAATATACAAAACACTGATCAGACCAGTTGTGCTGTATGGCTCTGAAACCTGGAGTACAACGAAAGGAGACGAAGCCTTGTTACAAACCTTTGAGAACAAAATTTTAAGACGCATCTTTGGACCCATTAGGGATACACAAAGTGGAGAGTGGAAAAGAAGAAGTAACAAAGACATTTATGATCTGTTTAAGTCCCCGCTAATCACTGGTATCATGAAGGCTAATAGACTACAATGGCTGGGGCATATAGAAAGAATGGAAGATAATAGGGAAACAAAACTCGCTTACACTCAGGAAATAAACGACCGTAGACCCCGAGGTAGACCAAGAAGGCGGTGGAGAGATAATACATGTACAGACCTACAAGCACTTGGAATCAACGACTGGCAAGAGAAGGTCCACCAGAGAGACGAATGGAGACGGATTGTATTTGCAGCAAAGAACCTCAATGGCTCGGAATGCTGAAGAAGAAGAAGAAGAATTATAAACTGTTGTGTTAGATCAAGTTCGTGTGGACTGTCAATTGTTGCAGAATAGTGGACACAGATTAGTGTAGCAGAAGCCATGTCAGGATTGAACCAGTGCAACTTCGCTTGTGTGCAGATAGTTGAATCTATCGTTAAATGTATTGGCATACGACAAAATAACACTTCTCACCATGCAAGGGAAAGCTACAAGTGCCTCAACATTTATGGGTAATATACAAGTGAAACCACGGAGTTCAGTAGCAGAGTTATATGTCGAAAAGCACCCCTACAAGCCCTACCTATCAGCTGCTCATGGCAAGTGACTCTATAAAGTCATTGGCACCCATAAAGTCATTGCCATCTTCTTCTTCACAATGACAGCACTAAACATTTACCCCATTTCAATTTTTTTTTTAAATTAGTAGAGAATAGAGAAGGCAATACTTGGCAAGATGGTGAAGAAGTGTATGTACTATGTTATTTATTTATTTTGGCACATCCTTTTCACAAGACATGGCTGTCAACACCAGCATTTTATTGCTGTTATTGATGTCTTGGCAAGTTTACGTTCAGTAGTTTGCCATTGATTTCTTAACGACCGGCTCCCATACCAACTCGTTAAAACCCAGCGCAACGCACGCGATCTGCTGCCAAATCGATCACAACTGTGTTTTGAACTCGAGTAAGTGGGCTCACGAATCGCACCCGCAAGACCTTTGCCACAGAGACCGGCGTATTGTATTATAGGGACAAAAAATGTATATACTTTTTGACATATGCTTAGGGAGATTAAGACCTTACTTATTTGTCCACAAAGTAATCACAGTGGTTGCCAGTTATTTTCAAGAACATCAGAAATATGTTGGATAAAGTTTTAAAAGCAAGCAAAATGAAACTATGCAAGTGTTTTTACAATGCATGGATGATACCCTTTCAACTATATGGCAAACAGGTATATTTACCTTTCAATGAATGAATTTACTGGCAGTAAAATAGGTAAACAGATTGACACTGATTATTTTCACAAATATCAGTGCCTTGTTTTTACAGCATGAGAATTTCAACATGGGGACTGGCTAAATAAATGTTTTGCGTATCCTTTTACAGGACTTAGCTGTCAACAGCAGCATCTTTCAGCTGTCTGTTGATCTCTTGGCAAGATTACGCTCAGTAGTTTGCCATTGCTTTCTGAGCGGCCGGCTCAGTATCCGCAAGTCACGAGCGGGGGTCGAACCACCTCAGTTCTCGCTCCGCTGCGAGACTCTGCGTGATAAACGGGATTACGGAGAGAAAGTGTTATAACCCCACAGCCAGAGAGACCGGCGGGGACTGGCTACTTCAACAAAATAAATATAACATATTAGTTTAGTTTAGTTTAGTTTAGTCGATGGATCAACATCACGGCACACGGGTATAACCCATAAGTGCTCCGTTCTACTCCTAACTGAAACCTAAGTCTGGAGAATCTCAGCTCAGTGCACGAACTCCGTAGCACCGGCGAGGATCCTGAAATACTTTGGGTAAAGTTTTAACTCAAAATTTTGCCCGGGCAGAGCCATTAGGCTACTCTTTTTCGATTTTCAACGGCCAAGGGATATTTTACGTGCGAACAATACACACGGGCGTCCGATCTCACTACCCAGAGACCAGGGGTAATTTTATTACTAAACGTCCACGTCAAATAAATCCCGGTTCCGGTCCTCACCGGGGCTTGAACCCGGGACCCCCAGCACTCGAGGCGGACACCATACCTCGAAACCATGCAGCCCCCTAAATGTAACTTATGTAAAAAAAAAATATATATATATATAACATATTACATTAAATAAAGTCCTATTATTCATTTTCCCCGTGGCAACATGCGGATGTGAATCATAGACTATTCTACAAACAGTAAAGAAGAAAATCTAGACTTTTGACCTTTACTGTTAGAGAACAATTCTTAGAATACCATGGGTTAAGAATAAGAAAAATACTGAAATTATACTGAATCTGAACATCAAATACAACTGACTTATAAACCGCATCATGTCTTGAAAAATGAAACACCTTGGCCACATTAATTGTTAGACTGACAAGTAATGGAATGCATGGTTTTTGGAAGAAGAGGCTGGGGTCGATCAACCCAATGGTAGACACAGGACATTAAAGATACAATGGGTATGCCAGGAAAACATCGCATTTTGATGTCAGTGAAGTTCTGCAAAGGACTTGCTACATGATGATGAATATTACCATGCAGAATTAGATGTTTGCGTTTACTTAACAAAATATGGCCAGGTAGATATAAAATACAAGTTTTGAAACACATTTCATGTGGCAAATTAAATAGCACATGAAATTAGTTTAGTGATAGTATTTGTTTTTAAAAAAACCATCCCTGTAAGAAATTATAATCTTTCAATTTACATTAAAATTCATAATATTCTTTGAATATTGGATGAAACGTGATTATGAAAATTATCAATAAAACACAAAAGAAATACATATTATTTATCACAAACTTGCTGCTGCATGACCAGTGTGATAAATATACAAAACATTAATAAATAAACTAAAATTTCTGTAAATATAATGAAAAAAATAACCTCCTTTATCATGGATGGTAAAACAGATGAGATCATATTCCCACCGCTAATTGCCGAATAATTTCTCCGCTTACATTTAAAATGGAAACTGTTAAGAAAACACAAAATAAATGTAACACAAAATTAATCACAAACTTTCCACCGCAGGATAGGTACGAAAAATGCACAAAATATTTATCAAACAGAAGCTATGCAATGTATATAAATGTAATGAAACAAATAAACTCCGTTATCACAGATAGTTTAGTTTGTAATGAATCACTTTCATGGCACATGGATATCTCAATAAGTACTCCAGTCTCCTCCCACAGACTACATAAGAAGAATCTCAGCACAGTGCATGAAATCTGTAGCACAAGCGGGAATCCAAATGTGTGTATAGTAAAACCACATCTGGTATACATTTTAGTAACTTTTTAAACTGACTATCAAGTCCTTTTGTTTGCACAAAGTTGGTGTTTGTAAATTAATGGTAATGCCCTCTCCCAGCTTTAACATCTTTAACTTATTGCTTTAGTTTATGGTGTATGATTTCTGCAGTATGTACCTGACAAGATGCAGCGAAATATGTCAGGCAATAAAATGTGCAATCTATTGTTTGTGTCTTTGTTATTCAAAATCCAAACAGTCAACATCATGAGACGAACCTGGTGATTGACGGAGACAAAGGAAGATATGATAACCTTTGATCTGCTCCGCTCCCTATCACAGATGGGAAAACAGAGTAATTTTCTGAAATTCAAACAATGAGGCACGTGATGGTTATCAAACTATCTGCTTTTTAGAGCTTGCCTATAGTACCTTTACATCCCATTTGATTATTGCCAGTGTACATGTAAAATGGGAACTGTGGCAGAAAGTAGACACTGCTCATCGACCAACACAGGTCTGAGTGGCCTTCCATTATAAATAGGTAATCAGAGATGTCTTTGAGAAACTAAGGGTGGCCTGCAAGATGCCTATCTGATCCCCACCATGTAAAAAGTAAAGTCTTTTCCTGCCATGAGACATAGTAGATATATGATGTCAGCCCCATATTGTTAGACCAGTCACAGACGATTGGTGATGTGGGTCAATAGCATGCTGCATGCCTTTAATTCCCGGGGAATTCTGTGAACCCATTTAAGGCTGGGCTGATCCAGGAACCTATGACAGTGAAAACAAATCGAACCGTTTTGCCTAAATCTTGAGTAATGAAAACGTGTGTCAAACAGTGGTTACTAACGCCGGCAATGAAGAGGTCCAAGAGGCAGTGAGGATCTGAATTTGCAATAGACTTAATACCAAGAAAGAAGTATTTTTAATGTGTGGATGATAAGATGTCCAGAAAAATTAGCTTTGGAGCTTCTATGTTCCGGTGATCAGACAGCAAGCGTGTACATTTTAATAAGTTAGACATAAAATAACAGCTTCTGTATCATTATGGCCGTTGCATCATTCGCAACTGCGAGCGCTGTCAAGAACAAGTTACCCGAACAGTTCAAGAGCCTGATACGGGGGGGGGGGGGGGTGTCACGTGGCAAGACCAACAACAAGAAACATCAGACTCACAAGATGTGCAGCGTGGGAGCCGCAAAAACCGTAAAGAAGACGAGCGGAGAGAGCCTGCCTGCGAGCTGCAACAGACACTACTGATGCTACCTTGAGAATGATCGACCTCAAGTACGAGCCAGGAAAAAGTAGGAGAAAGATACGAGGACATCATCAAATAAAAAAAAAGGAACAGGATTAAGCGTCAGATCAATCCTTTCATGGACTGAAATGGATAATAATGTCTCAGTACACAATGGAGAATTAAACATAAATGTTAAACGGTTAAAGTTGATTATAAAATGTAATTAAGTACAAAAGAAACAAATTTTATATAACTAAACTAATAGTGTTATTATTGACATTATAAAATCTGACTAAACAATTGACTATTTTATTTATTAAGGAATACTACAGAGATTTTAAAGTTAGTTAATGATATTATTCTAGGTATACAATTTCCTTTGTCTAAATTTCAGTAATCTCCCTTGTAACAATATTGGATGTTTATGTAGAGTAATTCCGCAGAATGCTTGAACATAAGTATTAATAAGTGTAGTGATCAATCAAGTCATTACTATCATGTTATTTATATTTTAAATATTCTCTATGCAAACGTAATTGCACCAGCTTTTAGTAGAGAGAGAGAGAGAGAGAGAGAGAGAGAGAGAGAGAGAGAGAGAGAGAGAGAGAGAGAGAGAGAGAGAGAGAGAATGAAAGAGAGGGAGAGGGGTGGGAGGGGGACCTATTTGTTCAAAATGAATGAAATTTACAAACATAAATGACATTTCCTCTTAACATAATATTTGTCTACATAAATCCCGTAACTTGCACGGCCTTTAACCAGTGCGAAAGTAAGTGCATGCAGGCCTTGACAGTGCCAGACCAGGTTTTATCCTGCTCACTTCGCCTATTAATCGTCATCTCTCTCACTCCTATCACCTAGGCCATAGCCACCAGTCACACCACTCACCTTCTCGTTGCTACTTTGGCGTTAAAATCCCAGAGGATGACAGTCATTTCAAAATTGTTACACTGGTCCTCGATCCGTTATATCATTCAAGAAGCATGGGCAAGGAAACGTGAGGCGAAAAGATTCATTGACATTGAGAATCTTTCTCATTTACTGAACCCTTGCCTTCTACAAGTCCACATTGTTCTTCTCCTATTTATATCATAATCATCATGTGCCATGCCGACCGGCGTAGGCGTTCATGACTCGCCACAGATCTCTGTCTTTGGTTTTCTGGATCAACTGTGCCGTTGAAATCCCCCCATGCCACTGTCGCAATCCACCCTGTATCATTTCTATTGGTCTTCTTCTCTTCCCCTCGATCTGTCCAGTTGTCACGATGTTCTCTAATGCTCTCTTCTCATCACATGACCAAAGAAAGCTGTTTGCATATTTTTTATTGTTGTATGTAATGTTTCAGTTTCATTAGCCTCTTTCAGGCATTCGTCGTTAGTTTTATATCCATTATAATTGATACCCTGCCGGTATCCGTGGCCAAAGGCTTGCGAACGCGGTTCGTGAGCCGCTTACCAGGCGTTCGAAACTCAGCTGCGACCGAATTGTGCAGCAGACCGTGTCGCGTTGTGTTATAACGTGTTGGTATGAGAGCCGGTCGTTAGTTAGTTAGTCGCAGTTCCAACTTCACAGCAACGGGTCGTCCCCATTATGCTCCGTTCCTGTGCCAGTGAATATCACACAAAACGCTCCCCACTACCCAATGTGAAAAGTGGAAAAGACAGGAGTCTCGACAAACAACAGCCCGCACAGATACACTGTGCATAATGACGCCGCCAGAATGTCAACACACCAGTCCCCCACGTAACACCCAATTCATCTCTAATGGAATCGGCAGTCATTTTCCTATCTGGATGTTTCCTAGATGTTCACCCACACAGTCCACGAAAATACAGTTCATCACCGACGGCAGTGGCAGTCAACCAGAAGCCCAGCAGCCACGCATTTCTGCATAAGGCAAAAACCGGTCAACTCTGGGACATAGCCACCTGCCATCGCTCCGAACATGCAGTCACGTTCCAAAAAAAACAACAACACATGGGCAGATTCAAAAGCACTTCACACGAAACTCACAGCTCACAGAGTCACGCCACGCACTCACTCAGTAGCAGGGCGACGGAACCATCAAGCCGGTCGTTCAGAAAGCAATGGCAAACTACTGAAGGTAAAACTTGCCTAGCACATCAACAGCAACTGAAAAATGCTGATGTTGACTGCAACGTCCTGTAAAGGATATGCAACATTTAAAAAAAAATACCCAAGACACGTATTTGCCGAGACTATCACTGGCAATGACGGATATCCATTCTATCGTCGACGAAAAGTACGAAACAATGATGTTGAAGTCGATAATCGCTGGGTTGTACCGTGTTCACCGTTACTCTCGAAAACGTACAAAAGCACACATCAGTGTCGAGTATTGCAATTCGGTTATATCGATCAAGTACCTTTGCAAATATGTCAACAAAGGAAGCGATATGACAGTGTTTGGAGTGGGAAATGCAACTGCATCTATCGATGAAATAGACCAATATCAAGTGGGAATCTACATTAATAGTAATGAAGCAGTATGGCGCATTTTATCATTTCCAATCCATGAACGTCATCCAACAGTTGTTCATTTGGCAGTGCACCTTGAAAATGGACAGCGCGTGTACTTCACAACAGAAAATGCAAGTGAACGAGCATTGTCACCACCACCAACAACGTTAACTGCATTTTTTTCATTGTGCGGTAATGATATGTCTGCAAAGACGCTACTTTACTCTGAAGTGCCAACATACTACATCAGCGAAGAAGTTTCAACGTCGCAAATAAGGTAAAGCAGTTGAAGGACATACCAATTTATATTCGACCGACGCGTTAGGCCGTCTGTACACTGTTCACCTAATCAATTCAGAATGCTTTTACTTGCGATTACTGTTAATCAACGTACGTGGGCCGGCATACTTTCAAGAATTAAGAACAGTAAACGGTCAAGTATGTGACATTTGACGTGAAACTTGCCAAGAATTAAATCTTCTTGAAAACGATGCACATTGGGACACTTCACTCGCTGATGCATCAAATACGGCTCAACCACAGCAAATACGCACATTATTTGCCTTCATATTGCCAACGTGCATCCCATCCAATCCAAAAGATCTTTGGAAAAAATACAAAGACTATATGAGTGAAGACATCCTACATCGTTTGCGTGCAATGAATCAAACTCCGGACATTCAATTCACACCAAATGTGTATAATGAGGTATTGGTTTCGATTGAGGACATATGTTTGGCAATCACTAACAAACCACTGGTACAATTGGGAATGACTGCGCCGAATCGATCTGCAAACGATCTTTTCTATCGTGATTTGCAACGAGAAACACTCTTTGATGTCGACGAATTGGGTACATTTGTTCAAACGAATCTTCTGAAATTGGTTCCAGGGCAACGTATAGCGTATGACAGAATTATGCATGCAATTAAAAGCCAAACCGGCGGATTGTATTTCCTAGATGCGCCCGGGGGCACAGGCAAAACTTTTATCATTTCACTTATTTTGGCAACCATAAGATCACGACAAAATATTGCGCTGGCTATCGCATCATCTGGAATTGCGGCACATTCAGCACTAAAATTGCCCTTGAATATGCACATCACTGAGACACCGACATGCAATATCAGCAACAATTCTGGAATGGGTAAAGTACTCCAATCATGTCAATAGATTATATGGGACGAATGTACTATGGCGCACAAAGAAGCATTGGAGGCGCTTCATCGTGCACTATAAGATTTCAGAGGAAGTGAACAGCTCTTCGGTGGCGCAATTATTTTATTGTCTGGTGATTTTCGACAAACTCTACCAGTTATATGACGTTCAACATCCGCTGATGAACTTAATGCTTTTGGCGACAAGTTCAGAAATTGACTTTGAAGACCAATATACTTGTACAACTACAGCATGATGCATCCGCAGAACTTTTCGCAAAACAGTTGTTGGATATTGGGAATGGGAAAATGCCAATCGATGAATCCAGCAATGTATCACATTGCCAACAAACTTCTGTAAAATCACAGCAACTATAGACGAAGTGATTGACAAAGTTTTCCCAACTACCACACAGAATCACAAAAATCATCAATGGCTCAGTGCACGTGCTATATTAGCAGCCAAAAACAACGATGTCAATGCCATCAATTTCGCCATTCAAAACGAAATCCCAGGCGAAACGACAACATATATGTCCATAGATTCTATGATGAATCAAGACGGAGTTGTCAATTATCCAACTGAATTCTTGAATTCACTTGATTTGCCAGGCATACCGCCGCACGTTTTAACATTGAAAATTGGCGTGTCTATCATTCTTCTCCAAAACATAAATCCACCTCGACTTTGCAACGGTACCAGGCTTTCAGTCAAAAGATAATGAACAATATCATCGAAGCTACAATTTTAAATGGGAAATTTAAAGAAGAAGATGTACTGTTGTCTCGCATTCCAATTATTACAACAGCTATGCCATTCGAATTCAAACGTCTGCAGTTTCCGATGCGAGTCGCATTTGCTATGACGATCAACAAAGCATAGGGACAATCGCTACAAGTGTGTGGACTCAATTTGGAAAATCCATGCTTCACACATGGACAGCTATATTTGGCCTGCTCAAGCGTCGGAAAACCTTCATATTTATTCGTGTATGCACCAGACTGAAAAACAAAAAATATTGTTTATCCAAAAGCACTTCATTAGACATCATATTTGGAGTTCGGCCATAACGTGAAAATTATACAACATTTAAAAACAAATATCCTTGGATTAAGCAGACATTTTTTAACTGCAACTATATAATGTGCGCTTAGAGAAATGTATTTGAATGTATAATGACTACTTATATGAATTAAATGAGACTCTCGCCGCAAGGACCTTGACGACGCCGGGCCGGGTCGTCAGCTAGCTACTGTATAAAGACCACCCTTCTGGTAAAACGTTTATTGATATTACTTTAGAACAATTTCCTCAAAATGGTTTCTGCATTGATTGATTGATTGACTGGTTTGGGAACCGACATCACAGCATTCGGGGCATTCCCATAAGCGCACCATCTCCATCCCCAGCAGTCAGCGAAGAGTTCCAACACTAATAGTACCAGTAGCAATCTGATTATATGTCCGTCTCGCCTTTGCTCTGAGCTTCAATCGTTGGCCAGATCCCCTCGTCACCCCTCGCTGTCGCATTCTTGCCAGACCATGGGGATCCATTTGCTCCTCCAAGGTGTACATGTGCTTCCACAAGGCCGCAACCACGTCTGCCTTATCATGCATCAATACTCCACTAAGTTTTGCAGAGCCAGCCAATCTGTCCACCTGTTCATTCCCCAGCACACAGGCATGCCCCGGAGAAAAGATCCAGACGATGCTTGTCACCCGTGACCTCCAAAGCGAAGCAAGCCACTCTGCACGAAGCTTGCCTGTCCTCACCCTCGTCAGCATTCTTTCTGAGTCAGTTACAATCACGATGTTTGTGTGTGTGTGTGTGTGTGTGTGTGCGTGCGTGCCTGCGTGCGTGCGTGCGTGTGTGTGTGTGTGTGAGTGTGTGTGTGTGTATGTATGTGTGTGTGTGTGTGTGTGTGTGTGTGTCTGTGTGTGTGGTATTCTCCATCCAGCGGAAAGCTGCACTGACCGCCTCTACCTTCATTCTTAATCTAGATGTTGTAGTATGATATGCCAGGCTCTCCTTCACCAAACGTCGACCATTAGCTTTTGCTAAGAACCAACAGGCACTTCTCCTGCCTCTCAACATCGAACCATCTGTGTTTATTATCACATCACCCGGGCGAGCATTATCCTGAATTAGTTGCTGGGTTTCCACTTCCGTGGCCCCTGCTGGCCACTCCCTGCACTCACGGCTCAATGTGAGTATAACTCTGCACAAGTTTGACAGCTCCGCTGGCACTCTGATCCACTCCTCTCCTCGCCTAATATTCTACAAGATGCAGACCTGTCTGATCGTATCCTCCGCCTGAGCCATCCATGATTTCCCTCTTCTCAGTCGCTGACCCTTAACTGCGTCCAGCGCCTAATGCAACGGGTGATCTGTGTCAGCAACTACTCTGAGGTATGCCTTCACCTGCATCACCTTGTGCCTATCAGCAACAGTCAGCAGACCAAGGATGTAATGCATACACACTGCTGGGGTGTCTCTGGTGCATCCCAGTATGACCCGCATAGCTTCGTTCTGTATGCTCTCTAATTTCACCAACTGACTCTTTGAGACAGTGAGCAGTCCTAATCCATAATCAATCACTGGGAGGATAAAGTGCTGGATAGTGTGAAAAGCATTCTCTGCTCTGCGTCCATTGCAGCCATAGTTTTAAGTGCACTGAGCCCCTTTTGAGATCTTGTCACAACCTTCTCCACATGGTCCTTGAAGGACAGGCTCCTGTCAAATGTGATTCCCAGATACTTCAGTTTCTTCTCTCTGTTAACGCTTCTCCTATCTATCGTGAGGCTTGGGACATCCGTTCTCACAATCCTGTTGTCCAGAGAGCACCACAAAACAGCTGCCTTTTCCGGGTGGATGACAGCACACATATCAGTGCAACAGTCAATCACTTTGTCTACTGTCGCATGTAGCTCCTGGGCTGTTTGCTCAGGTTTCTGCATTTCATGTATACAACAATAATTTTTCTCCATTGTTACATTCTTTACCAAGAAAATATAACAGTATATGTATGAAACAATGTTTCAACATTAAAACAACATTTACAGGTTTCATAATGTTAACAGCCCTCAAATTCTGATGTATCACGTGATATAGCGTGTCTAGAATTTGACTGACCGTTCATCCATACAGCTCACATTGTTTGTACATCTAAATGAATTGTAGGGATGAAAATGAATTTGACATACATGCCATGTGCCAAAGTCAGGTCATGGGCCACTCTGTACAGGCAGTCTAGAGTTCCACGCAGTCCGGCGTGAAGATGAGAAGATTGAGAAACATGCCTTGCATAAAAATAGCAAGACGGGTCGCTGAGCAGGGCGAACGTCTCCTGCAAGGCGTCATTAAAGGCTGGACCGTGTTCGAAGTCGGACCGGTGACAGTTGAATAGGGCGATGGCAGAGCCTCACCTCGCCGCCACTTTTATATGAATGTTTATGTTATTTGAGAGTGTCGATAAATGCTGATGTCGTTCGAGAAATTCTATGTCGACAGAGTGCAACTGTAAACGTCGATTGCAAGTATTTTGTGAACATTGATTTTAAACTGATATCGACGTGTTCATAGTATCGTGAGGCAAGTACCATGTAAAAAACTATAAACATTATACACTGTTGTGTTAGATCATGTTCGTGTGGACTGTCAATTGTTGCAGAAGAGTGGACACAGAGTAGTGTAGCAGAAGCCATGTCAGGATTGCACCAATGCAACTTCGCTTGTGGGCAGATAGTTGAATCTATCGTTAAATGTATTGGCATACGACAAAATAACACTTCTCACCATGCAAGGGAAAGCTACAAGTGCCTCAACATTTATGGGTAATATACAAGTGAAACCACGGAGTTCAGTAGCAGAGTTATATGTCGAAAAGCACCCCTACAAGCCCTACCTATCAGCTGCTCATGGCAAGTGACTCCATAAAGTCATTGGCACCCATAAAGTCATTGGCACCCATAAAGTCATTGGCACCCATAAAGTCATTGGCACCCATAAAGTCATTGCCATCTTCTTCTTCACAATGACAGCACTAAACATTTACCCCATTTCAATTTTTTTTTTTAATTAGTAGAGAATAGAGAAGGCAATACTTGGCAAGATGATGAAGAAGTGTACTATGTTATTTATTTATTTTGGCACATCCTTTTCACAAGACATGGCTGTCAACACCAGCATTTTATTGCTGTTGTTGATGTCTTGGCAAGTTTACGTTCAGTAGTTTGCCATTGATTTCTTAACGATCGGCTCCCATACCAACTCGTTAAAACCCAGCGCAACGCACGCGATCTGCTGCCAAATCGATCACAACTGTGTTTTGAACTCGAGTAAGTGGGCTCACGAATCGCACCCGCAAGACCTTTGCCACAGAGACCGGCGTATTGTATTACAGGGACAATAAATGTATATACTTTTTTACATCTGCTTAGGGAGATTAAGACCTTACTTATTTGTCCACAAAGTAATCACAGTGTTTGCCAGTTATTTTCAAGAAAACCAGAAATATGTTGGATAAAGTTTTAAAAGCACGCAAAATGAAACTATGCAAGTGTTTTTACAATGCATAGATGATACCCTTTCAACTATATAGCAAACAGGTATATTTACCTTTCAATGAATGAATTTACTGGCAGTAAAATAGATAAACAGATTGACACTGATTATTTTCACAAATATCAGTGCCTTGTTTTTACAGCATGAGAATTTCAACATGGGGACTGGCTACTTCAAACAAAATAAATATAACATATTAGTTTAGTTTAGTTTAGTTTAGTCGATGGATCAATATCACGACACACGGGTATAACCCATAAGTGCTCCGTTCTACTCCTAACTGAAACCTAAGTCTGGAGAAACTCAGCTCAGTGCACGAACTCCGTAGCACCGGCGAGGATCCTGAAATACTTTGGGTAGATTTTTAACTCAAAATTTTGCCCGGGCAGAGCCGTTAGGCTACTCGTTTTCGATTTCCAACTGCAAAGGGATTTTTTACGTGCACAACAATACACACGGGCGACCGATCTCACTACCCAGAGACCAGGGGTGATTTTATTACTAGAAGTCCACGTCAAATAAATCCGGTTCCTCAAACCCCGGCTCAAATCCCGGCTTGAACCCGGGACCTCCAGCACTCGAGGCGGACACCATACCTCGAGACCAAGCAGCCCCCTAAATGTAACTTATATAAAAAATGTAACATATTACATTAAATAAAGTCCTATTATGCATTTTCCCCGTTGCAACATGCGGATGTGAATCATAGACCATTCTACAAACAGTAAAGAAGAAAATCTAGACTTTTTACCTTTACTATTAGAGAACAATTCTTAGAATACCATGGGTCAAGAATAAGAAAAATACTTAAATTCTACTGAATCTGAACATCAAATACAACTGACTTATAAACCGCATCATGTCTTGAAAAATGAAACACCTTGGCCACATTAATTGTTAGACTGACAAGTAATGGGATGCATGGTTTTTGGAAGAAGAGGCTGGGGTCGATCAACCCAATGGTAGACACAGGACATTAAAGATACAATGGGTATGCCAGGAAAACATGGCATTTTGATGTCAGTGAAGTTCTGCAAAGGACTTGCTACATGATGATGAAAATTACCATACAGAATTAGATGTCTGCCTTTACTTACCAAAATCTGGCCAGGTAGATATAAAATACAAGTTTTGAAATACATTTCAGGTGGCACATTAAATAGCACATGAAATTAGGTTAGTGATAGAATTTGTTTTAAAAAAACATCCCTGTAAGAAATTACAATCTTCCAATTTACATTAAAATTCATAATATTCTTTGAATATTGGATGAAACGTGATAATGAAAATTATCAATAAAACACAAACGAAATATGTATTATTTATCACAAAATTTCTGCTGCATGACCAGTGTGATAAATGTACAAAACATTAATAAATAAACTAAAATTTCTGTAAATATAATGAAACAAATAACCTCCTTTATCATGGATGCTAAAACAGATAAGATCATATTCCCACCGCTAATTGCCAAATAATTTCTCCGCTTGCATTTAAAATGGAAACTGTTAAGAAAACACAAAACAAATGTAACACAAAATTAATCACAAACTTTCCACCGCAGGATAGGCACGAAAAATGCACAAAATATTTATCAAACAGAAGCTATGCAATGTATATAAATGTAATGAAACAAATAAAATCCGTTCTCACAGATAGTTTAGTTTGTAATGAATCATTTGCATGGCACATGGATAACTCAATAAGTACTCCAGTCTTCTCCCACAGATTACATAAGAAGAATCTCAGCACACTGCATGAACTCTGTAGCACAAGCGGGAATCCAAATGTGTATATAGTCAAATCGCATCTGGTATACATTTTAGTAACTTTTTAAACTGACTATCAAGTCCTTTTGTTTGCACAAAGTTGGTGTTTGTAAATTAATGGTAATGCTCTCTGTCAGCTTTAACATCTTTATCTTATTGCTTTAGTTTATGGTGTATGATTTCCTCAGTATGTACCTGACAAGATGCAGCGAAATATGTCAGGCAATAAAATGTGCCATCTATTGTTTGTGTCTTTGTTATTCAAAATCCAAACAGTCAACATCATGAGACGAACCTTGTGATTGACGGAGACAAAGGAAGATGTGATAACCTTTGATCTGCTCCGCTCCCTATCACAGATGGGAAAACAGAGTCATTTTCTGAAATTCAAACAATGAGGCACTTGATTGTTATCAATAATATCTGCTTTTTAGAGCTTGCCTATAGTATCTTTACATCCTATTTGATTATTGCCAGTGTACATGTAAAATGGGAACTGTGGCAGAAAGTAGATAATGCTCATCGACCAACACAGTCTGAGTGGCCTTCCATCATAAACAGGTAATCAGAGATGTCTTTGGGAAACTAAAGTTGGCTGGCAAGATGCCTATCTGATCCCCACCATGTAAAAAGTAGTCTTTTCCTGCCATGAGACATATTAGATATATGATGTCAGCCCCATATTATTAGACCAATCACAGACGATTGGTGATGTGGGTCAATAGCATGCTGCATGCCTTTAATTCCCGGGAAATTCTGTGTACCCATTTTAGGCTGGGTTGATCCAGGAACCTATGACAGTGAAAACAAATCGAACCGTTTTGCCTAAATCTTGAGTAATGAAAACGTGTGTCAAACAGGGGTTGCTAAAGCCGGCAATGAAGACGTCCAAGAGGCAGTGAGGATCTGAATTTGCAATAGACTTAATACCAAGAAAGAAGTATTTTTAATGTGTGGATGATAAGATCTCCAGAAAAATTAGCTTTGGAACTTCTATGTTCCGGTGATCAGGCAGCAAGCGTGTACATTTTAATATGTTAGACATAAAATAACAGCTTCTGTATCATTATGGCCGTGGCATCATTCGCAACTGCGAGCGCTGTCAAGAACAAGTTACCCGAACAGTTCAAGAGTTTGATACGGGGGGGGGGGGGATGTCACGTGGCAAGACCAACAACAAGAAACACCAGACTCACAAGATGTGCAGCGTGGGAGCCGCAAAAACCGTAAAGAAGACGAGCGGAGAGAGCCTGCCTGCGAGCTGCAACAGAGAGCCTGAAACTACAGACACTACTGAAGCTACCTTGAGACTGATCGACCTCAAGCACGAGCCAGGCAAGGGCGAAGAATAAGTATGAGAAAGACGAGGACATTAAAAAAAAAAGGGAACATGATTAATTTTTTTTTTTTTTATTTGTTTATTGGTGTATTTTTTTTTTTTTACAACCTTTATTGAGTCTTATGAAACATTTGCATTTATATTGTTCGTGTTGTTACAGAGCGTTGCATATGGAAGTGTAGGTGACATATGCACAAATTTTTACAAGATTTATATCAACATTTTTACATTTGACATGGGGGGTAACGTAAAACGAGTACAAACAACAACAAGACGATAGTATGCCATGTTTTTCCCTCTGCCACTCTTTCACCCGTCAGCCCCAACCCCACCAATACCATCATCACCACTTGGTAATGAGGAAAATGGCAGTAAACTTGTTAGAACCAACCGGTGAAGGCAGCAGCAGCATCAAAAGCAAACAGTATCGAAAAGGTGGGGGAAAAAAAGGGGGGGGGGTTGTCAAAGGGTATGCTAGTTTACAATGCAGGAAAGGTGGTTGTTGCATTTGTATTGTTCATGTTGTTACATGAGTACTGTGTGTTCAGTATTTTTTTTTTTCAACGTTTATTTCATACAAAGCAATGTATATTTACAAGGTGTAATGCGTGTTTCTTTGTTTGTGTATATTACAGAGCGTTGCCGTTTGTTAGTGTTATGTGTCACATGCGTTAAAAACAATTACATGCATATACAGTTATGATAATATGACATTTATGGTATAGTGCATGTAAACACACATTCCTCGTTTCATTTCCATATTCACACGTGGAATGCATGTTACCCCTGTCCATCTCTCTCTCTCTCTCTCTCTCTCTCTCTCTCTCTCTCTCTCTCTCTCTCTCTCTCTCTCTCTCTCTCTCTTTCTCTATCACACACACACACCCACACACACATTCTCTTGCTTTTTATAGATGATAGTGCATGGATTTCAGTGATCTAGGGCAATAGACTTAACAGTCTCATTCTATTTAAATTGTGTGTATGGGGGGGGGGGGGGAGGGGGGATGGGGTTCCATGTGCATATATTAATATAATTACCTGTGTATCAACCAAAGCAATAGTTATATTTACCTAGATACCTACACGAATTACCCATACTTGGCTACCCATATACAAATACCATACATGTTGGCCTTGGTATTCTACAACTATGTATTCGTGCTGGGAAATCCTGTTGAAAATAATAGGCAAAGAGCAAACCGCTGAACGCATAATTGCCTAGTGACCAGCCGCCACTAGACACACAAAGCCGGTGGCCGGGTCTTACAAAGGACACGCAGCCAGTTTTCTACAAAGCCGTTGTTTCCCAAGGCCAGAGGCGTGTATTAATAGTAATATCTGTGCTCTCCGATGCTTGTTTCCACCTAGTAAGAAGTGTTCCAAAGTATTTACAAAATAAACCGCACACAGGGCTCGCGTCGCGAGGCGCACACACGTTCTAAAATTTCCGCAACAGTGACTGGTCTGGGACGCTCCCGTTCAAACTGTACTGTTGTTAGTCAAAACGACCGGGTGTCGGTATTATATGATAGCCCTCTGAGATAAAACATGTATATCCATATTCTATGTTCCACATTCTACCATACAAGCATGCACCTATATGTGTGCATGTACATCTATATGTGTGCATGTCCACATTCATACATATTATGGATATTCAATTGAGTAAACAAATAAACTGGTTTTATTTCGTTATGTCTGTGTGTTTGTGAATATTTGTGTTATTTTGTTTTGGAACATATGCAGTATTAAATGTGAATTGTACGTTTTGTATTTGTAAAATGCGGCGTTTCTACAGGACCATACTAGGTACCTGTATTCTGCTAGAGAAATCAGCAATTTCGTGTGGTTGTCTTTGGAAGATTTGGGTAAAGTGTTTAAAAAAACTGCTTTATACATATCTGTTTTCTTTTTAGTAAATGTTTCAATGAGTTGTCTCAGTGTGTCTAGTGCGGTTTGGACTGTTGGACAAGTGTAATAAATGTGATCTTCCGTTTCCTGTATGTTCCGTCTGCAGAGCTGACATTGTGTTATTTGTTTTGCCCTGCGTGCTTGTTTTTCCGTAGTAGGTGACATGTTAAAGATTAAACGGTACGTAATTTCTCTGGCTTTGGGTTTGATGTGCGGATTGTGGAGATTAGTGAAAGTACATGTGTAGTCTTGTATGTAGTATTTTTGTCGCCTTTTTATTCTGAGTCGTAGTGGGGGTGCTTGTTGATTGACTAGATATTTGTAAATCTGGTTTGTTGTCTGGTGTAGTAAATGCTCGCGCCCTTGAAGTGCGTGTATGCATGTCTTGTAGAAAGCGGGTAGTGTTCCAAAATGGTGTGGTGAATTAAGTTGTATTCTTCTAAGGTGTTGCAGTCTGAGTTCTATGTAATAGAGTGCTAGTGGGTGTTTTTCAGGTTGATTTAGGATATGTTCTATGTGTTGGATTCTAAGCGCTTGTATTTTTGTATCTATGTCTTGTAGTGCTATTCCTCCTTTCCGTTTGTCCTGTATGAGTGTCTTATGTTTGATGGAATAGATTGTGCTGCCAAAGATGAAACGTCTGATGTGTTTGTTGATGTCTGTGACTGTCTGTTTAGGAGGGTCTAGCACTGTGACTAAATATATTATTTTGGGAATGACGAAAGTGTTAACTATGATGCTCCTACCAAATATTGTGGATGTCTTATACCTGTATCTGTGCAGCATGTCTATAATTTTTTTTGAGGTTTTGCCATGTCTGTGCGTGCATCTGTCGGGAGTTATTAGGAAATGTTATCCCATATAGTTTGATGTTGTCTGTGGCTGTTAAGTCGGGAGGGAAGTCTGTTTTGTTTCGCCACTTACCGAGACCCATTATGTGTGATTTTTGTATGTTTAATTTTGCCCCACTCCCCTTACCAAACTGTGTAAAGGTGTAAAGTATATTTGTAACGGATGTTTTGTTGGTGGGGAAGAAAGCGGTGTCGTCTGCGTATGCAAGCAACTTCCGCTCGCCTCCGCCTGGTATGAATGTGCCTGTGATGTTGGTGTCTTGTCTGATTGCTTCCAGTAGTGGTTCTAAAACCAGCACATATAGGAGCGGCGACAGAGGACATCCTTGTCTCACCGATCTTGTGAGCCGGAAGCCTGCAGTGAGTGTGTGGTTAACCAACACCTTACTCTCAGGATTCCGGTACAAGATCGCTATCCACCTCCCAAAGTACTGGCCTAAATTGCACTGTGTTAATGTCTTGTGTAGATAGGAGTGGGAAATTCTGTCAAAGGCTTTCTCCTGGTCTAGGGACAAAAGAGAGGCCTGACAGTCTTTCTCCTGTGTGTATGTGATGATGTCTCTAATAAAATGTGTATGCTGGTGAATGTTTCTATGTGGTACGCCGCATTGTTGGTCTGGGTGTATGAGTGTTGACATAAAGGGTCTCAGTTTGTGGGTCAGTGCTTTTGTTAGTATTTTATAGTCTGTGTTGAGTAGAGATATGGGTCTGTAATTTTTCATCTGTGTCTTGTCTGTGTTGTGTTTAGGTATGAGTGTTATGTACGACATGTTGCAACTGTCTGGTAGTTGTTCTTTGTCAAAGGCGTCTTGATATACTTTAAGAAGAAGGCCACCTAAGATAGGAAAGAAATGTTGGTAGAATTCTACAGTCAAGCCGTCCGGTCCTGGTGTCTTGTCTTTGTTCATTTTGCTGAGTGCGTGTGTTATGTCTGCTAGTGTTAGTTCTGTGTCTAGTATGTCTTTGTCTGCGTCTGACAGCTGTTTACTGTATTTTAGAAATTTGTCTTGTGTCTGTGTGTCTACTGTCTCTGCTGTACATAGGTGTGTGTAGTATTGATTGAATGCTTCTGTTATTTGCGCGGGTTCTGTTTGTGTGGTGCCTTGCATGTCTATTATTTTTCTTATTTGTCTGCTGTGTTGTACGTTCCGTTCAATCGCTAAATATTGTTTACTGGGAGACTCTTGCGTGATTGTGGTTAGTTTTGTTCTAAGGAGGGCGCCTAGATATCTGTGTTGTTGGTGCTGCTTTAATTGTTCTTCTAGTGTGTTTAAATGTGGTGCTTTGTTGTCCATCTGTTTTGTTAGTTGTATGGCTGTTTGTATAATTTGTTCTTGTCTTAATCTGTCTTTGTGTATGATGGATGCTAGGTGTTGTGTTCTGCTTCGTATTGTATTTTTCAGTATGTCCCAGTATTGTCCGATGTTATCAGCCGGTATGTGGTCGGTATATTATATGTGTGTAAAAGTTGTACCATGTATTCCTCATATTCTGTATTCTTTAGAAGTGTATTATTAAACTTCCAATGTTGTGAACGTTTGTTTATCTGTGTGTTTATGTTGCTTGCACTGATGTGTGCTAATATGGCTTTGTGGTCTGTGTACTGTAATGTCTCTTGTAGGTGCCTAGTGTTTACTATGTGGTGTGTTGCAGGTATATATATATCCTATCTAATCTTCTTGCTGTGTGGTGTGTTTTATTTGTATGGGTTGTTTCTCGCTTATTTGGATGTTTGTGTCTGAATGTGTCTATTAAATTGTGTGTGTCTAAAATGTTTTGCAGTGTTTCTAACTGTGTTGTGCTTTCTCCTTCCATTCTCCTAACCTGTGTCTTCATTTCTCCGCCTATTATATCCAAAGCCTGTAAGACGCAGTTGAAATCTCCACAGAGTATGATGTTCTGTCCTCTGTATGTGTGTGTGAGTAGTGTGTCTAGTTCTTCATAAAATTGTGGCTGATAGTTGTAATTTGGTGGTGCATGTATGTTGACAATGGTATATGTATGTGAGGTGTTACTTATCTGTGTTATGCTGATTCTACCCTGGCTATCCCGATTTGTTGTTAAAATGTTCCACCTATCTGATGTTTGTAGTATGGCTGTCCCAGAACCTATGTTTTGGACTGCCAAACTGAAGTGTGCATGTCTTAGTCCTAATTGTGTTGTAATTTGTGCGCCATGTATATCTGAATGAATATTTGTCTCTTGTAGCAGGATGAAATCTGGTTTGTATTTGTGTATGAGTGTGCAAATGTGTTGTTGTTTTGTGCGTATACCAGATATATTTAAACATATTATTTTTATGTCGTCACCCATCACAAGTATATAAACAAAAGAAAATTATATTGCGTGCAAATGACAATTGACATTACTAAAGTAAGTAAGGAAATATGTTGCATACAGCTGTTCAGTGCGTTTTGGACGTTCCCGAGTTCTCTTCTTCTTCAGTGTCAGTGGCGATAAATAAACGTCTTAAGGATATGTTGTCCTCTTCCTCTGTGTTCTGTTGTTGATCATTTGTCCTTACTGTGGGGCTGTCCGGTTTGTTTACTTTTTTTGGTGTGGCAATTGGAGAATCGTCGTCTTCACTATCGCTGTTTTCTGCGTTTTTCTGCATTCTATTGCGCTTCTTGTTATGAATCACTTTAATGAAGCCGTCTTTGTCTACCTCTTTGTCATTTTTAATGGCCTCCCGTTCATCTGAATTGTGTTCCTTGGTCGGGGTTGGGGATGGGTGTGTATTTAGGGTTGTAGGTGATTTGGATTTGGGTTGGGTTTTGCTGTCTTGTTCCTTTTGTTGATTTGTTCTTTGTGTTGTGATGTCGTTTGTGGCCAAGGTATTGGTGATTTCAGTCTCGATTGGTGTTGTTACTGGCGTGGGCATTAGTGCTGCCTTCGGCACTGTGGTTTCCACTTGTTCTCGTGATTGTGTCGGTGGCTGCTGACTCTTTCCTTCTACCAGCGGTGGAAAGTTTTCCACCGTGTTTTCATCAACCTTTGGCCGCGGTCTTCGGCTCGGGCACCGATTGGCCCAGTGGTCGTCCAGACCACAGTTTGGGCACGTTGTTCTGCGCCCAGGCATCGTGAAGAGGATACGGTGGTTGTTACCGGTTATTCCAGGGATGTTTAACCTAGCATAATGCGGCACTTCTTGAGTTGAATTGCACAAAGCACCCCACTTCCCCGCACCATATTTCAGTCTGAATACTTCGGCGTCTTTGTCGCCTGTTGCCATTCCGACCAACTCTTTGACAGCCTCGCGGCTCATGGTATTTGGCAACCAGTGTATGGTCACCCGCTCTTTTTCCTTTTCCACGTGCTGGATCTCTATTTCAAGATCGCAGCTCGCGACCTTTAGTTTCAGTCCATGTAATTCTTGATATTTTTGGTTGTACGCTACCTGTGTTAAGTTCACAAACCAGCGCGTAGGTATTTCGAAGCGGTAAATGTCCGTTATGCCACCCGCGGGAACACCAGCTGGGCCCAACAAAGAGCTGGCGATTAGAGTCGGGTGCATTTTACTGCCGCTCCCGGTTCTGTTACAGACAGCACGAGGGTACCTGTGCTGTGTAGCTTACCGTTTACTGCGCTGGTTGTGAAGTTATAAACTGGTTGGTCCATGTTCTCAGAAAACACAGGTCACGTCCAGTTGAAATAAACCACAAACAATCTTTATCACAAACCGAATCCCTAATTAGGGTTTTATAATTTATACGTTGTGACAAAAGTTGTAACCCGCTAATCACATCAACAAGCCGCCATTCAGATCAATCCTTTCATGGACTGAAATGGATAATAATGCCTAAGTACACAATGGATAATTAAACATAAATGTTAAACGTTAAAAGTTGATTATAAAATGTAATTAAGTAAAAACTAAACCAATTTTATATAACTAAACTAATAGTGTTATTATTGACATTATAAAATCTGACTAAACAATTGATTATTTTATTTATTAAGGAATACTACAGAGATTTTAAAGATAGTTAATGATATTATTTTAGGTATACAATTTCCTTTGTCTAAATTTCAGTAATCTCCCTTGTAACAATATTGGATGTTTATGTAGTAATATTAGAATGTTAGTAATTCCGCAGAATGCTTGAACATAAGTATTAATAAGTGTAGTGATCAATCAAGGCATTACTATCATGTTATTTATGTTTTAAATATTCTCTATGCAAACATAATTGCACCAGCTTTTAGTAGAGAGAGAGAGAGAGAGAGAGAGAGAGAGAGAGAGAGAAAGAGAGAGAGAGCGCGAATGAAAGAGAGGGAGAGGGGTGGGAGGGGGGACCTATTTGTTCAAAATGAATGAAATTTACAAACATAAATAACATTTCCTCTAAACATAATATTTGTCTACATAAACCCCATAACTTGCACGGCCTTTAACCAGTGCGAAAGTAAGTGCATGCAGGCCTTGACAGTGCCAGACCAGGTGTTGTACTGCTCACTTCGTCTATTAATCGTCATCTCTCTCACTCCTATCACCTAGGCCATAGCCACCAGTCACACTACTCACCTTCTCGTTGCTACTTTGGCGTTAAAATCCCAGAGGACAGTTCAAAATTGTTACACTGGTCCTCGATCCGTTATATCATTCAAGAAGCATGGGCAAGGAAACGTGTGGTGAAAAAATTCATTGGCATTGAGAATCTTTGGCATTTACTGAACCCTTGCCTCTACAAATCCACATTGTTCTTCTCCTATTTATATCATCATCATCAAGTGTCATGCCGACTGGCGTAGGCGTTCATGACTCGCCACAGATCTCTGTCTTTGGTTTTCTGGATCAACTCTGCCGTTGAAATCCCCCATGCCACTGTCGCAATCCACCCTGTATCATTTCTCTTGGTCTGCTTCTCTTCCCCTCGATCTGTCCAGTTGTCACGATGTTCTCTAATGTCTCTCTTCTCATCGCATGACCAAAAAAACTGTTTGCCTCTTTTCTATCGTTGTATGTAATGTTTCAGTTTCATTAGCCTCTTTCAGGCATTCGTCGTTAGTTTTATATCCATTATAATTGATACCCTGCCGGTATCCGTGGCCAAAGGCTTGTGAACGCGGTTCGTGAGCCGCTTATTAGGCGTTCGAAATCAGCTGCGACCGAATTGTGCAGCAGACCGTGTCGCGTTGTGTTATAACGTGTTGTTATAGGGAGCCGGTCGTTCAGAAAGCAATGGCAAACTACTGAAAGTAAAACTTGCCTAGTACATCAACAGCAACTAGAAAATGCTGATGTTGACAGCAACGCCCTGTAAGGGATATGCAACATTTAAAAAAAATTGATACCCTTGTTTTTTTTTTTTCTCTCTTCACCAGAATGGTTTATGTTATATTCCTCGGAAGTTATAATATCCTCTGGTCTCACATATACCATGTTAATATTCGGTCTTCTAATTTCTTTCTTAATGTTATAAAAGTTTGGGATGGGCTTTGATAATTGTCTTTAAACTTTGTGTGGCCCTAGCAGGCCAGTAAAAAAAATGTTGTTTATTTTATTTTTTTACAACTTTTATTATATGCAAAAACTGTGTCTTTTTACGTTAGCAAATACAGCATATACATTCATACACGTATGACAATATTATAGTCTTGGCATGGTGTAACTCATCATTATCAAGTACAATGCCAACTGGCGTAAGCGTTCATATCTCTCCACAGATCTCGGTCTTTTATGTTCTGGATCAACTCTGCTGATGATATTCCTCCATGTCACCGTCTCAATCCGTCCAGCATCATTTCTCTTGGTCTGCCTCTGCCTCTCTTCCCCTCGATCTTTCCAGTTGTCACGATGTTCTCCAATGCCTCTCTTCTCATCACATGACCAAAGAAAGCTGTTTGTTTCTTTCTTATTGTTGTATATAATGCTCTTTGATATCACCATTGTTACTGTTTTCATGATATTCAAGGTGAGTCCTTTCTGTGCACTCTCTGTTACTACAATGCCCAACAATTGTTGTAGGTCTGTTGCATTATCCGCCACCAATACTGTGTCATCTGCATAGCGTATATTGTTTATATCCAAAAAAATAGCCAAAAAAGTATACCAACTTGCCAAAATTAAAAATTTCCTTCACGAAAACACAAGAAAGATATTCTATACTTCTCATATACAAACACATATTGACTACTGCTCCACAGTCTGGGATGGATGCTCCAAATCAATAACAAAACGCCTATATTCACTCCAGAAAAGGGCAGTGCGTTTAATTAATGGTGAAAAGCTTACCGATAATTCTAACCTACATAAACGTCTCCGGTTACTGCCACTCCACAAGCGCCTACTTTTTAATAAGGCCAAACTAATTCACAAAATCCTATTTCAAAATGCTCCAAGCTACCTTTGGCCATTGTTTAAATATAACGCTAGACATAGCGAACGACTAAATATACTTCATGTCCCTAAACCTAGGATAGACTTATATAAAACAAGCTTAGCATACTCTGCCGCTCAGTTGTGAAACAATCTTCCACAAGAAATCAAAGACACCACCAATCATTATACATACATTCGCAACCTGTTTGAACACTACCTTAGTACAGACTACATACCCCCATAAACAATAACACAAAAAGACAATAATGGTAACTTATCTCAAACGACAACTAGCCAAAAAACATTCCCTTATGTATGGCACGTTACACCCTCCTCGGGTATTTATAATGCCCATGTTAAACACTGCCTCAGTGAGTCATTTGTTATTGATTATTTTTCATGCGTTTTAATGCTATTGTTCATTTGTTGTCAAAAGTTGCTTCATAAGTGATGTTGAATGAAATAATTTATGAGAGGAAATAGAGAAGAAGGGCAGAATGTCAGACGGGCCTGCGTGCCCAATTCTTAACCCTTTGAAAATAAAGACTTATTATTATTATTATTATTATTATTATATTATAGCCTCCGATTAGTATTCCTGGCTTCTCTTTGATCGCTCGCATTATAGCTTCGCTATATAGGGAGAAGAGATCCGGTGACAGGACACACCCCTGTCGAACTCCTAGCTTTATCTGTTCGTAACTATCCTCTTTATTTCCCATTTTAATTGCTGCTACTTGGTTCCAGTTTATATTCTTTATTATTCTTAAATCTTTCCCATCAATGTTGATATCTTCCAACATTTTAATCAGCTCATCATGTTTTACTTTATCAAATGCCTAAGTATAATCTATGAAGCACAAATATATGTCTTTCTGTGTCTCTATTGACTTTTCTATTAGTGTTCGTAATATATATATATATTGCATTGTTTGTACACTTTCCTTCCATAAAACCATACTGTTCTTCACTAATTTCCGTTTTTATTAATTTTTTGTTCTTCTCATTATAATTCTGAGTAGAAGCTTAGTGACATGGTTCATGAGGTTAATTGTACGAAAATCCTCGCATTCAATTGCTCCTGGTCTCTTTGGTATAGCTATAAATACAGATTTCAGCATATCGCTCGGATCGCACTGCGAGCGCTAACAAGTCAAGTCGCATTATTCTGTCAAGAAGCCTGATCAGCGGGAAAATGTCACGTGGAAAATCCAACAACAAGAAACACGCTGTTGCCAAGATGTGCAGCGTGGTAGCCGACAACAAGAAGAAGAACGCCGAGAGCCCACCTGCTAGCTGCATCAAAGAGCCTGATACTACAGCCACTACTGAAGCTACTACGAGGGAGAAGATTGACAGCCCAACACAGTCAAGAATCAAGACAGCAGAGAAGAAGGAGGAGAAAGACACTAGAGTCGGATACACCGACTCAAAAACAGTCCGATGGGTTGTCAAGCGGATTCCTGTGGAGCTGACAGATGAAGAAATCCTGAAGCAGCTACGTGAAGAGAATCTTCACATCCGAGTCTTGAAGGCGGAGCGGCTTCTCACTTACTCCAAGATACCTACAACCCTGGCAGTGGTGACATCGGAGGGCAGCGAAATGCCGACCACAGCATCACTCAACAAGAGACTGCAGCAACCAGAGAGATCCATACCAAGAATCACGCAATGTTCAAAATGCCAGAGGGCCGGCCACAGCAGAGCAACGTGTCGCAGTAAGACGGAAATCTGTCGATACTGCGCCGATCACCACGCCTTCAAGGAGTGTCCGCTGGCCAAGGACTTCCGAGCTCCTAACAACAGAAGAAAGTGCGCCAACTGTCTGGGCAAACACGGAGCAAGATACCTGGGCTGTCCGTACCTGCAGAGACACAGAGACGTCTTAAAGATCGCCATCATCACAAAGACACCATTCAAGGAAGCAATGCAGAGGGGCGAGACAGCCACGGGTATAGCACAAGCTGAAAGAGATCAACTTCAAAAGCAGATAGACGAGTTGAAGAAACAAGTCAAGGCACTGCTGACGCCTAATCCGACCAGCGACAACGAGAATCTACTGGCGGAAATAAAGGAGATCCATGAAAACATCAAGCGAGAAGTGGAACAGATGACCGCATTGAAGCAGGAAAACGAAGAAATGCTACGCACTATAAAAGTGGAGAGAGAGCGACTAAAAGCTGAAATGAAATCAACTCAAAACAAATCAACAGAAGTCAGGCAAGTGACCACAAAGAAACAGCAAGAAACACAACAAAAAACCGACCCGGAGACGCTAGATAAAACCAGCAGCCGAACCTCGACGCCCAAACCATCCAACGGGAAACCAACATCCCACCAGACAGCCGAAGAAAGACAAGATAAGGTACCTTCCGACGGCATACCGTGGATTGGAGGGGAACCTACCCGGGAGGAAATGGAGGTGTACATAGAAGAAGGAAAGAAACGAGCAGAACAAGAGGAACTCAGACACGAGGAATACATAAGGAGACAGGAAGCAAAAGGAAAGAAGCCCAAGAAACTCAGGGGGAAACCGACAGAATACCCGGAATTACACTATGACGTCGATGCCGACTTCGAGTACTACATAGAAGACGGAGAGATCTTCCCATGGCTGACCACAGAGGAAGCAATCGAAAAACAGCAAAAACTTACACACGAAAGTGAAAGAAAGCGCAAGGATTTAAATAACATCGAAAAGCTTCTAGGGGCATTACACAGAACAGGAGGCAAAAGTACTAAATAAAAAGTCCTTTTAAGGACTGCAACAAGAAAACAACAAGAGGAAACAAGCACTAAGGACGGCCGCCGACCGATCCCCCAGCTGGAGTGGGATAACGAAAAGTCCTTATAAGGACTGCAGCCAGTCAAGCCAGACGAGCCAGGAGCCTACACCAACAAAGAAAACCACAAAAACAGACGAGCACAAAGGATAGCCGCCGACCACTGCTGACGTCACAGACACAAACGCTACATCACCAGTCCGAGATAGGACTCACAAGACAAGAATTAGGGTGAATACACCTACAAAAACCACGATCCTCAATAAGAACCACAGTTGATGAAGCAGGTTAGACGAGGACGAATTTGGAATTTTTGTTTTGAACATTGGAACTGGAATTGGATCGCTCGGTAAATATCCACTGCTGTAAATATCATTCAGCATTTTGGTTAATATATCTACCCCTTGTATGGGGTTTTTGTGGTAATTGCGATCTTTAAAACATCTCTGTGTCTTTGGAGGTATGGACAGCCCAGGTATCTTGCTCCATATTTGCCCAGGTAGTTGACGCACTTTCTCTTGTTGTTGTGTGCTCGGAAGTCCGTGTCCTGTTTGGCCAGCGGATACTCCTTGAAGTCGTGGTGATCGGCAGGTCTCTGTCTTACTGTGACATGTTGCTCTGCTGTGGCCGACTTTCTGGCATCTTGAATATTGAGTGGTTCTTGGGATGAATCCTTCAGGCTGTTGTACTTTCTTGTTTATCGATACCTAGCGTGGGATCTCGCTGCCCTCGATATCGTGGTAGGGATCTTGGAGTGTGTCAGGATCCGCTCGGCCTTCAAGATTCGGATGTGGAGATTCTCCTGTTGTAGCTGCTTCTGGATCTGTTCGTCTGTCAGCTCCACTTGACAACCCATCTGACTGTCTGTGAGTCAGTGTTTCCGACTCTCGTGTCTTTCTCCTTGGCTGTGGTGGGTTGTCGTCGATCTTTCTCAAGGTAGCTTCAGTAGTCTGTAGTTTCAGGCTCTTTGTTGCAGCTCGCAGGCAGGCTCTCTCCGCTCGTCTTCTTTACGGTTTTTGCGGCTCCCACGCTGCACATCTTGTGAGTCTGGTGTTTCTTGTTGTTGGTCTTGCTGTCACGAGCTCGCCATGAGTTAACCAGATAATAATACCGACGTTTGCTTGGCGTATATTTTCTAGGCCACAACAGTCGTACTAACAGAGTAAACACAACTGCACAGGTTACATCGTGTCAGCCCATAAACACATTTGGTGGTGAGTGAGAAGGAAGGGATACAATGCGTTGGCAGTTTATAAACATTTAGAATCACATAGCCTTGCCCGGCTCAGTACATGGAACAGCCCTGTCTGTCAGTTATAGTTCCGGACATCAGGCGAAATGGCTGCTGGGATTGTCACCACTGAACAGAAGCTTGACAGTTTGTCAACAGTCAGAGACAAACCGAAATTGGCAGCGAGAGACAGGAAACAGTACATCTGTCAAGTCTTGTTTCCGGAACATCGAGAAGATTGACAGCGTGTTGGGAAAAACTCTTTGTTGGAACTGTACAGTAACTCTGTAGATTGTTTTGGATGTCACAACCAGTGATGACAAATCTAACATTAATGGAGCCAGGGAGGATGGATCCCTGACAGGAGATGATCTGCCACTGTGCCACCTGTGTGGGGGCATAAAGGAGAACGTCACGTGGCCAACTTTGGTAGTTTGCCATATAAACCCGAGTTGGGATCAACTAGGGGGGAGTTGACCAAGAACCGTGGATTATGATGGACGTGTTTGTGGGAGAGCTCTACAGTGTTAGATTAATTTAAGATTAACTAGCATGTGCCGTTATGGCAAAGTGTAGTAGCCATCCCGGGAATGAGGCGGTTTTTACATAAGGTAGTCAATATAGTCTATTAGTTCTAATTAATATAGACTGTAGCCTTGTTAAACTATAGTGTGATGATTAGCACTGTTAGTGGAAACTAGTTAGAGTAAGAATAGTGATATTAACTCTGCAAGTTAAGAATAGATTAGTGAAGTGTTGATAAGCTTTACTAGTTGAGAATTGAGTAATGAGGGATAATTGGGATCTTCCCGTAGGTGTCCCTGGTGGGCGGGGTTCCGCATTCTGTTTGCTGATTTTTTCTTTGTCATAGCCTGATTCGGCTCTAGGTGGGTAGCTAATCTGCTCTATGACTAATTCTAGTTAGCTAAAGATCATTAAGCAAGGCGATAGGCTTACACTCAGCCGAAAGGATCAGTGACTAGTACTATCACCAGATGTGTTGTTTCTATCCTAGGTTCCCTACCAGATCCAAGGAAACTCTACAAGTTTTGGGAAAGAATTAAAAAACCCATTAGGAAGAACACCAGTTCAAGAGTCACTAGAGTTGCATACAGAACGTAACTTACGCTAGAAGGAAATTGATTCATCAAAGAGAGTGATGCGTACTGATGCACCACACAGCATTAGACAGTAGTAACGAACCGAGAACCGGCTAAGAGTACCTAGTGTTAGTACAGCAACAATTCACATTAGAAATTAGCACTTATGGACTGAATGGTTCGATGTGCAACGAGGATGATCTGTCGACTAACTAACTAACTAACTAACTGCGTACACACTACAAAAGACTTGTGCAGTTTGTTAAGGAACGTTAGGAACGGACATTGTGTAGAGTGCAACCGGTCCATGATTAATTGTTAATACCACCGGTGTCTATTTCGGATGTTCGTGAAATTGGATTACCAGAGGTCTACAGAGGCAAAGCATTATCCGGCAAGATGGTTCCGGCAACGGGTGAGACGTACTTGTTCTGACGTAACGTGCTGTGGTCTATCTTTGCTGTGATCAGCTGACTGAGTTGATGTCTGAGAGACAGAGTCTACACACTTTATAGAACACGTCACACATTTTCTTCGCATACACGTCTCATACACGTTACACTTTTATTTTAATAAATTAATCTTTATTAATTTCTAGAAGCAAGAGTTGTTGAGTATGTTGCGTTGGGGAAGTATGAGAAGGGGGCATAGTACGACAGTGAGAGAGTGATAGGAAAAGGTGTCCATAGGCTGATGGAGTGTGTTGGACGGAAGCTGGTGGATTCTCCAGAATATTGAGAGGGAAAAAATATTATAATGTGGGTGTCGGCTCTCTTCACTCCAGGGACAACGCTGTAAAGGAGGACACGACATTATTGGGGGCTCGTCCGGGATCTTTGGACAGCGGGATCTCTCGTAAACGTGATATTTGGACAGCGGGATATCTCGTAAACATGATCTTTGGACAGCGGGATCTCTCGTAAACGGAATCCTTGGACAGCGGGATCTCCCGTAAACGGAATCCTTGGACACCGAGATCTCCTGCAAGCAGGAACCTTTGACAGTGGGATCTTCTGACAACGGGGTCTTTTGACACGGGATCCTTAGTTATAAGAGGGAGATATCATTTTGGAGAATCCAGCTAGAGTGAATGTGGATAGGGGTTAGGACAAATATCTTACCTGTTCACACTTCACACGTCTGCATAGGTCTGTGGTCCTGATTCTACTCTTGTCACTGAGTGAATGTGCTGTGTGTGGTAATATCTAGATTTATAGTACTTGTTCATATATCTGTATAGTAATTTGCAGTTATATTGTACTAGACCTGCTAGCTTACCTCTCTGTATAATGGCCACCCCTAAACTTACCACGTTAGAATTAAAGGCAAAGGGGGAAGAAATGGGATTGGGGGGTTCTGCTCTAACGGATTACATACAGGAAGTGGAGAGAGAATATCGTCAAGCAGAAAGGGAAGATCGAAAGGCCGAGTTGGAATTGAGAAGGATGGAGTTGGAACAAGCAGCTAAAAAATTGGAAGCTGAGCAAGCAGCTAAGAAATTGGAAGCTGAGCAAGCAGCTAAGAAATTGGAAGCTGAGCAAGCAGCTAAGAAATTGGAAGCTGAGCAAGCAGCTAGGGAATTGGAAGCTGAGCAAACAGCTAGGAAACTGGAAGCTGAACAGGAAGCACAGAAAAGGGAGCACGAGTACCGGATGAGGGAACTCGAGTTGAAGAGTCAATCTAATGGAGAAACTGAGGGAGCAGTTGGAGGTTCCTCCATCCCAGGATCAACACCTGTAGGTGGACATGGGTACCATGCTATGAAGTTTCCTTTAGTGGTCTACGAGGAGGACAAAGAGAAGATAGACCAGTACCTTCAACGCTTCGAGGCTATGTCAGTTGCTATGGGTCTGGAGCGTAACAAATGGAATCTTAAGCTATCCCAGGGATTACGCGGGACCGGTTACGAGGTTTATACTCGCCTGCCACCAGGACATGAGAACAATTATGATGAGTTAAAGACGGCTCTGCTGAAACGATTCGAGGTTACGTCACATACCTACCGGAAAAAATTTCGAGCAGCGAAACGAGAACCGGGGGAGTTGTTTGCCGCCTACAGTTTGCGTCTAAAATCTTATCTCCATAAGTGGATGGATTTGGCTGGGTTCACACATGACTATGAGAGTCTGGAAGAGCTCATGGTGGTCGACCAGCTGAAGAAGCAAATGTCTAAACCTCTCAGGACGTTCCTGGGAGAACAAGGAGCGGAACGTATTGACCTCGTGACTAAATTAGCAGAACGGTTCGTCGAAGTACATGGGGAGGCAGGGGAAAACCTTTCCACCAACTCCAAAAGTCAAGAGAAACATGACAAGAAGAAAGCCAAAAACTCAGGAACAAAAAAGTGGGAACCTTATGTGCAAAAATCAGAGGATAGTTCAGAGAAGAAGAAGGAGGGAAGCAAGAGCACTTCAAGCTCTACACCAAAACGACCGTGGTCGGAGAAGTGGTGTTCAATTTGTAAGTCACCCTCTCACAATACGAGGGACTGCAAATCGAAGGCTAAGAACCCTCACTTCGCAGCATGTCAAGTGACTTCCAAGGAGGTTGTCACGGAAAATGCCAAGGTCAACAAGGAAGCTCGCCACCAGGAGAGCTCACTCAAGTCTGGCAATAGAACATATAGGACAGGGAAATGGTGCAACCAATGCAAGTCAAACACGCACAATGCTATTGACTGCAGGGGAAAGTCAGGAGACACTCAATTCGTCGTGTGCCCCGGGAAACCTAAGGTGGAGCCCACCGAACAGGTCGAGGCCGAGGAAGAGACTCCAGACCAGGAAAAACCACCTGTAGTGGAATTGGTAGAGGTTAACGGTCGTCAAGTGGAGTGTTTATACGACACAGGACTGGACGGGGAGGCCGTGATTTCTGCGGATCTGGTACATCCAGAACAATTCACAGGTGAAACATTGGACATACAGCCTGCACAGAAGAGTGCTGTAACCATGAAGTTGCCTATTGCTAATGTGGAGATTCGGTCAAGGTACGTCACCGGCACCATCAAGGCCGCTGTATTGACCGATCCCATTTTTCCAGTCATCCTAGGTTGCCGGTATGTCTTTCTGGGAATGCCCAGGGAGCCAATTCATATGGGAGCAATGCAGACTCGCTCTCAGACGAAAACGGAAGAGGCAGACGCAATTGTGACTAACCCAATGCCGGGGGAGCTACGAACTGCCCAGAGTGAGGATGATACTTTACGTCCTTGCTACAGAAAGCTGCAGAAAAGTGCTGATCCACCAGGACGGGGGCAGTACTACATGAAGAATAGGATACTCTACAGGAGAGCAGGAAGGGGAGACAACCTATACGGTCAGTTGGTCGTCCCAAAAGCTCACAGGTCCCAGATTCTTCATATGGGGCATACCATCTCCTTTAGTGGACACATGGGTATTGCCGCCACCATGCAGCGGATTTCCTGCCACTACTATTGGCCGGGAATGACAGATGATGTGCGTCGGTATGTGAAGTCATGCCCTGAGTGCCAGAGGGTGGCACCAAAACACTGGACAGCACCGGTGATGTTGGGTGAGATGCCCATCATGAACTCTCCTTTCGAGAGGGTAGCCATCGATATCGTGGGTCCACTTCCCAGGACTAGGAAGAGGAACATGTATATACTCACAATGGTGGATTGCTGTACAATGTGGGGTGAGGCTATACCGTTGACCACGATTGACTCGAAAAGAGTGGCGGACGCACTGATGGAGGCCTTTACCAGATTAGGCTTTCCGGATCAAATTCTGACGGACAATGGATCTCAGTTTTGTGGAAAACTCATGGAGGAGGTATTTAGGGTGTTTCACTCTAACCACATACATACCAGCCCTTACCACCCTCAAGCCAATGGACAAGTAGAGCGTTTCAACGGCACGTTGATGACAATGCTCAGGAAATTAGCGCAGGAAAAACCTGATAGGTGGGATGAATATATCCCAGCAGCACTCTTTGCCTATCGGGAAGTTCCTCATGGCTCAACAGGACTACCACCCGCTACATTGCTGTTTGGTCGTCCAATCAAAGGACCGTTGGAAGCCATGTTGAGGAGTTGGACTGAAGAGGGGACGTCAGAAGAAGTGATCTCATCCTATCAATACGTGGAGGAACTGAAAGAAAAACTCCACAAGGGATGGACTCTGGCAAATCAAAACTTGAAAAAGGCCAGGAAAAGACATGCGGCTTACTACAACCGTAGGTCTAAAGAAAGATCTCTAGAGGTGGGAGATAAAGTCTTGTTGCTACTCCCAACGGGAAACAACAAACTGGAGATAGGTTGGCAAGGACCATTTCCCGTGGAAAGGGTGATATCCAGAACCAACTATCAGATCCGGATCCGGGGAAAGTCGAAGATTTTCCATATCAATCTCTTGCGGAAATACGAAGAGAGACCCGGAGACAAGGCAGCTCACCTCATGGCCATGGCAGTTGCAGTGGAGACGGAAGTGGGAACCAGCGAGGGCAGGGAATATCCCTTGGTACACCAGGAAACCTATAGGGATGTGAAAGTGAACCCTGATCTGACCTCCCAGGAGAGGGAAAGGATAACCCAGGTTCTCAAGTCTCATAAGGAGATACTGACTGATAAACCAGGACGAACGAGGTTGGTTGAGTTCGAGATGACTTTGACCACACAGGAGCCTGTTCGCCAAAAGGTTTACCCAGTGCCATTCTCTAAAGAAAAGGCCCTGGAGGAGGAAATACACAAACTGCTGGAGGATGACGTGATTGCACCATCCACATCCCCATACAATGCGGGGGTAGTTTTGTTACGCAAACCAAGTGGAGAACACCGGTTGTGTATAGATTACCGACTGCTGAACAGTCATACACAGTTTCAGGTGGAACCTTTGCCGAATCCAACTCAGTTATTCGCTAGGCTCCATAAGGCTCGGTACTTTTCGAAGGTGGATCTGAGTCGGGGGTACTATCAGATACCAGTCAAACCGGAGATTCGACCACTGTTAGCTTTCAGTACACCCAGGGGACACTACGAATTCAAGGTCATGGCCTTTGGACTCAGCAATGCACCTAGTGTGTTTACACGCATGATGAGGACTTTACTAGATCCGTTACAGGATCCGTCCATCATCTCATTCATGGATGATATTCTGATTTCCAGTGACAGCTTGGATGACCACTTACAATCCTTGGAGAGAGTGTTTAATAGACTCAAGGAAGCAGGGCTTACTGCTCGTCCAACCAAGTGCATGATTGGTTACCAGACTCTGGAATTTCTAGGTCACACCATCACTCCAGGACACATTGTTCCAGAAGAGAAGAACCTGGAGAAAATCAGAAATGCACCAAGGCCAAAAACGAAGAAGGATGTGCGATCTTTTCTCTCGTTGTGTGGGTTCTACCACAAATTTATCCCACATTTCACGGAATTGGGAGCTCCGTTGACGGAAACCTTGAAAAAGGGATTCCCGGATCAAATCATTTGGACACCAGAATGTGAGAATGCCTATAGTCAGTTAAAGGAGGCCTTGGTCAGCAAACCTGTATTACAGCTCCCTGACCTTTCCAAACCATTTGTGTTGAGAACAGATGCGAGTGCGATTGGAATTGGAGCCGCCTTGTTACAGGAAGGAAAAGACGATGCTTCGGTTTTGAAACCTGTAGCATACGCAAGTAAGAAACTTCTACAGGCGGAGAGGAATTATTCAACCGTCGAGAGAGAGTGCTTGTCCCTCGTATGGGCAGTGCAAAAATGTCAGCCATATTTGTATGGAGTTAAGTTTCGGGTCCAGTCGGATCATCAGCCCCTGATGTTCCTGGCTACTTCTCAGAAGCTCAACGCCCGTTTGATGCGGTGGTCGTTGTTACTTCAACCATATAATTTCACAGTAGAGTACATTCCGGGGAAGGAGAATGTTGGAGCGGATTTCTTGTCAAGACACCCAGCTCCTGAAGAAGAGGAATGAATCATCTGGATTTAACTCATGGGGGAGAAGAGTGAGATGGACTACTCTCTTAAGAGGGGGCCTATGTCACGAGCTCGCCATGAGTTAACCAGATAATAATACCGACGTTTGCTTGGCGTATATTTTCTAGGCCACAACAGTCGTACTAACAGAGTAAACACAGCTGCACAGGTTACATCGTGTCAGCCCATAAACACATTTGGTGGTGAGTGAGAAGGAAGGGATACAATGCGTTGGCAGTTTATAAACATTTAGAATCACATAGCCTTGCCCGGCTCAGTACATGGAACAGCCCTGTCTGTCAGTTATAGTTCCGGACATCAGGCGAAATGGCTGCTGGGATTGTCACCACTGAACAGAAGCTTGACAGTTTTTCAACAGTCAGAGACAAACCGAAATTGGCAGCGAGAGACGGGAAACAGTACATCTGTCAAGTCTTGTTTCCGGAACATCGAGAAGATTGACAGCGTGTTGGGAAAAACTCTTTGTTGGAACTGTACAGTAACTCTGTAGATTGTTTTGGATGTCACAACCAGTGATGACAAATCTAACATTAATGGAGCCAGGGAGGATGGATCCCTGACAGGAGATGATCTGCCACTGTGCCACCTGTGTGGGGGCATAAAGGAGAACGTCACGTGGCCAACTTTGGTAGTTTGCCATATAAACCCGAGTTGGGATCAACTAGGGGGGAGTTGACCAAGAACCGTGGATTATGATGGACGCGTTTGTGGGAGAGCTCTACAGTGTTAGATTAATTTAAGATTAACTAGCATGTGCCGTTATGGCAAAGTGTAGTAGCCATCCCGGGAATGAGGCGGTTTTTACATAAGGTAGTCAATATAGTCTATTAGTTCTAATTAATATAGACTGTAGCCTTGTTAAACTATAGTGTGATGATTAGCACTGTTAGTGGAAACTAGTTAGAGTAAGAATAGTGATATTAACTCTGCAAGTTAAGAATAGATTAGTGAAGTGTTGATAAGCTTTACTAGTTGAGAATTGAGTAATGAGGGATAATTGGGATCTTCCCGTAGGTGTCCCTGGTGGGCGGGGTTCCGCATTCTGTTTGCTGATTTTTTCTTTGTCATAGCCTGATTCGGCTCTAGGTGGGTAGCTAATCTGCTCTATGACTAATTCTAGTTAGCTAAAGATCATTAAGCAAGGCGATAGGCTTACACTCAGCCGAAAGGATCAGTGACTAGTACTATCACCAGATGTGTTGTTTCTATCCTAGGTTCCCTACCAGATCCAAGGAAACTCTACAAGTTTTGGGAAAGAATTAAAAAACCCATTAGGAAGAACACCAGTTCAAGAGTCACTAGAGTTGCATACAGAACGTAACTTACGCTAGAAGGAAATTGATTCATCAAAGAGAGTGATGCGTACTGATGCACCACACAGCATTAGACAGTAGTAACGAACCGAGAACCGGCTAAGAGTACCTAGTGTTAGTACAGCAACAATTCACGTTAGAAATTAGCACTTATGGACTGAATGGTTCGATGTGCAACGAGGATGATCTGTCGACTAACTAACTAACTAACTAACTGCGTACACACTACAAAAGACTTGTGCAGTTTGTTAAGGAACGTTAGGAACGGACATTGTGTAGAGTGCAACCGGTCCATGATTAACTGTTAATACCACCGGTGTCTATTTCGGATGTTCATGAAATTGGATTACCAGAGGTCTACAGAGGCAAAGCATTATCCGGCAAGATGGTTCCGGCAACGGGTGAGACGTACTTGTTCTGACGTAACGTGCTGTGGTCTATCTTTGCTGTGATCAGCTGACTGAGTTGATGTCTGAGAGACAGAGTCTACACACTTTATAGAACACGTCACACATTTTCTTCGCATACACGTCTCATACACGTTACACTTTTATTTTAATAAATTAATCTTTATTAATTTCTAGAAGCAAGAGTTGTTGAGTATGTTGCGTTGGGGAAGTATGAGAAGGGGGCATAGTACGACAGTGAGAGAGTGATAGGAAAAGGTGTCCATAGGCTGATGGAGTGTGTTGGACGGAAGCTGGTGGATTCTCCAGAATATTGAGAGGGAAAAAATATTATAATGTGGGTGTCGGCTCTCTTCACTCCAGGGACGACATTGTAAAGGAGGACACGACACTTGCCACGTAACACACCCCCCCCCCCCCCCCCCGTATCAGACTCTTGAACTGTTCGGGTAACTTGTTCTTGACAGCGCTCGCAGTTGCGAATGATGCCACGGCCATAATGATACAGAAGCTGTTATTTTATGTCTAACTTATTAAAATGTACACGCTTGCTGCCTGATCACCGGAACATAGAAGTTGCAAAGCTAATTTTTCTGGAGATCTTATCATCCACACATTAAACATACTTCTTTCTTGGTATTAAGTCTATTGCAAATTGAGATCCTCACTGCCTCTTGGACCTCTTCATTGCCGGCTTTAGCAACCCCTGTTTGACACACGTTTTCATTACTCAAGATTTAGTCAAAACGGTTCGATTTGTTTTCACTGTCATAGGTTCCTGGATCAACCCAGCCTAAAATGGGTACACAGAATTTCCCGGGAATTAAAGGCATGCAGCATGCTATTGACCCACATCACCAATCGTTTGTGATTGGTCTAACAATATGGGGCTGACATCATATATCTAATATGTCTCATGGCAGGAAACGACTTTACTTTTTACATGGTGGGGATCAGAAAGACATCTTGCCAGCCAACTTTAGTTTCCCAAAAGACATCTCTGATTACCTGCTTATGATGGAAGGCCACTCAGACCTGTGTTGGTCGATGAGCAGTGTCTACTTTCTGCCACAGTTCCCATTTTACATGTACTCTGGCAATAGTCAAATAGGATGTAAAGATACTATAGGCAAGCTCTAAAAAGCAGATATTATTGATAACAATCAAGTGCCTCATTATTTGAATTTCAGAAAATGACTCATCTGTGATAGGGAGTGGAGCAGATCAAAGGTTATCATGTCTTCCTTTGTCTCCGTCAATCACCAGGCTCGTCTCATGGTGTTGACTGTTTGGATTTTGAAAGAATAACAAAGACACAAACAATAGATTGCACAATTTATTGCCTGGCATATTTCGCTGCATCTTGTCAAGTACATAATACAGAAATCACACACCATAAGCTACAGCAATAAGATAAAGATGTTAAAGCTGGAAGAGGGCATTACCATTAATTTACAAACACCAACTTTGTGCAAACAAAAATACTTGATAGTCAGTTTAAAATTACCATGGAAGACACTTCAAATTAATGTATGAATATGTGTGTTGTATATTTCAGTTTGAAGGATTTATCTTATTTAATTATTGCTTTAGTTTATGTTGTGTGGTTTCTGCTGTATGCACCTAACAAAATGCGGCTAAATCAAACAGTCCATTGTTTGCATTTTCCCAGAAATAAGAAATAGGGTGGTATACACCCCCCCTCCTCCTCCCCCCCCCCCCCCCCCCCCCCCGAGATTGTAACCATACAGGGCCTCATTAGTTGATGTTGTCGATCACTTCCGGTTCAATTTGACATGGACTGCTAGACCGATCGATGTGTGCAATAAATGTTTCCTGGGCCCGGACTGCTGTGTATATCTATTTCCACATATAACTGATAGGTGTACACTCCGACGGCTGTGAGGGCCTTCCGGGCCCAAAACATTTATTGCATCCATCGATCAGTCTAGCCGTCCATGTCACACTGAACAGGAAGTGATCGACAACACATTCAATGCTCGTTCCAATACGTACAATTTTTTTCACAAAGAACATGCTTTCGGACAGTATTTACAACTTCTGTGCCACAATTTCCACATATGTGTGAAATATTATTGGTACGTAATTCAATTTTTTCAGTTCTATATTTTAGTTTGTAGTGTTTAATATTTGCTTGTATTGTGCACTACAGAGTTATGTCCCCATTTAGAACCGTTGTTCGGAAGAGTGCCGACTCATGAACTATGAACATGAAACCGAAAATCGCAACCGGCAGTCTCCGCGTGAATGGATGCAGTATTCGGAGTCGAGCTTCACACCATGCATCAGGACAGGATGGAGTAAAAGGTAATGAACACGTAGACCAGCTGGCAGGCAAATATCGCACCTTTATATATACACAGGAAGCAGCAAAGACAAGGCTGGCTGATGTCATCAATGCAGTACAGACTCGCTTGGTGCATACTGACGAGAAACTAGACCGATTACATGAATTCGAGGGAGAACATTAACAATGAAATATCTCGGCGTGACCTTTGACAGATGCTTGTCATTAATAGTCATGTTAAGTCTTGTCTGGCTCTGATTATGTCATAGTCAACATGAGAGCATTAATCTGAGGCTGGGATGGGTTCTAATTACTGTATATCTTCTGAGGTTGAAAGGCGTGCTCGCTAGTGCTACTTAATTTGTGCACTGAGCTGAAACTCTCCTAGTCTGATTTGAAGGTGTATCTGGGCATACATCTTCTGCTGCTCTGTATCCCCCATGAGAACACAGACCTTCAACAAACCCGGTTCATCCGTGCTGTCGGTTTCTATGTCCAGCAGCTGCCTCCACGTTCTCCCCACATTTATCTGCCTCAAATTCTCATCTCCGCGTGTATCTAGGTCTCTCGCTACTTCCTCTGTGAGTTTTGATGTCAGCACTTTCTAGTTTTACAATTAACAGGTTTTCTCAATGTGTGTCCTACTCAGCACGTGTCTTGTCCTGGCCTCCTGATTGACTGTAATCTGTCAAGTTCTCTCCTTAAAACTCCACATTTGTGATTCTGCCATAACATTTTAGTCGTATGTCTTGGTTGGTTTTTATCACTGTCAGCAACACTACATTTATTCTTCTAATTTGTAAACTCAATCCAATTTTTGGGTGTCTGTTCTGTCACATCTTTGTTGCTTCCTCTTTGCTCTATGTTGGTGTATGGGGCTGTGTGTGAGATATCGCTGGAGCTACGGAGTTAGTGCTTTGTGCAATGCTCTCTGCAAGCGACGTATTGTTCTGTAAAGAGACTGAGCCAGATGCGGTAACACCTGATGTTATAAAGTCGACCTCCTGACTTTAGATCAGTGATATCTGCTCCAGACCAGGTCGCCGAAGGAGACAAAGATTTCACATGTTCATTCTCCTTATCTATATATCTATCCCATATTCTCTTAGTCATTATCACTCTCTCTGTGTCGCTATCTCATTCTCACACAAACTATCCCACTCTCATACTTTCTATCTGACTCTTCATATTACCCTCACATTCTCTCTCTCCCTCTCCTGCTCTATATCTCACTAAGTAATGACAACACATCAGAAATATCTTTTATTTTGACAAGCCTATTGTTCAAGCATAAACATACACATAATCATATATTGAAGTGGTTGTAATACCCATACACAACTGTTACCTGATTCTAATGTCAACTAGATATAAGTGAAGGACATGCTACAGAATATACTGTTGTAATGGTTTGAGCTGGCAAGACTTCACATATACTGGGTCATATTATATTGAGGAGGGCTAACCTGTTAACCTGACGTGCAACAGGGACTAACAGAAAGTAACACGACATCACATATACTTCAACAGGGACTAACAGCAAGTAACATGACATCACATATACTTCAACAGGGACTAACAGAAAGTAACATGACATCACATATACTTCAACAGGGACTAACAGAAAGTAACATGGCATCACATATACTTCAACAGGGACTAACAGCAAGTAACATGACATCACATATACTTCAACAGGGACTAACAGAAAGTACCATGGCATCACATATACTTCAACAGGGACTAACAGCAAGTAACATGACATCACATATACTTCAACAGGGACTAACAGAAAGTAACATGACATCACATATACTTCAACAGGGACTAACAGAAAGTAACATGACATCACATATACTTCAACAGGGACTCACAGAAAGTAACATGACATCACATATACTTCAACAGGGACTAACAGAAAGTAACATGGCATCACATATACTTCAACAGGGACTAACAGAAAGTAACATGACATCACATATACTTCAACAGGGACTAACAGAAAGTAACACGACATCACATATACTTCAACAGGGACTAATAGAAAGTAACATGACATCACATATACTTCAACAGGGACTAACAGAAAGTAACATGATATCACATATACTTCAACAGGGACTAACAGAAAGTAACATGGCATCACATATACTTCAACAGGGACTAACAGAAAGTAACATGGCATCACATATACTTCAACAGGGACTAACAAAAAGTAACATGGCATCTCATATACTTCAACAGGCACTAACAGAAAGTAACACGGCATCACATATACTTCAACAGGGACTAACATAAAGTAACACAGCATCACATATACTTCAACAGGGACTAACAGAAAGTAACATGGCATCACGTACACTTCAACAGGGACTAACAGAAAGTAACATGGCATCACATATACATCATCACCATCACGTGCCCTGGCAAATAGCCTAGGTGTTAATGAATCTTCACACATCCCAGTCCTCAGTGTTCTATTCTGCCCAGGGTGTCTTTAATGTCCTGTCTCCACTTCCCTGTTACCCAACCTCTGCCATGTCTGCCAGGAACCAGGCCTTCAATTACTATTCTTTCTAGGTCACTGTGAAATTTAATATGGCCAAAGTTCTTTTAGTTTCTGAGACATGCTGCTGTATACGAGCCAATGTTCTGTGATATTCAAATCTAGTACAATGTCAGTATTTGTCGCCTTCTTGCTGCATGGTTTTCAAAGAATTTAAGTTCAAACACTGATTTTATTCTGCAGTCGTTGTGAAATGGTATACGATCCACATACATATGTTGCATTAGGAAAGATGTGTTCTTACATGTTTATTCTTGTTTTTTTGTTTTGTTGGTATTGTGTCAACTCTTAATGCCATTAAACCTGCATTGTTAGGGACAGTGTTTGTCTGGCTTCTTTTGAACAATTCCTGTTAATTCTGTAGCCAAGGTATTCCAAATTTGTGACACACCTTTATGGGGGAAGCATCCAGAAACCAGGACGCTGACAGACTTGAAACTAATTCCCTTTTCAACATGAACTGAGGCACCAGATAAACAACGGTTATTTAACCTATCTCAATGACCAAGGAGATCACAAATGCCCTACCACTGTAGATGAAACGTGGTATCAGGTCTGTGTTCTTGTCCCCATTATGCCAGAGAATCCAGGTATTTACCCATATGCCTTCCCCTGCTTCTTTTCCCCATCAAATTTGCTACTAAGTTTTTAATTTTCTTTGTCCTCATAACATGTCCAAATATTCTTGATCGTCTATGTCTAATATCTCTAATCAATTTATGACTGAACTATCTAGACACAAGAAAACAAATCTGATACAAAATGAGAGACAATGTGTTACACTGATGACAACATGAGTTTGGCTAGGACCTGTAGCTTACATCACATTACCATCACATGTTGTATAGATTTCTATTTCAATGCAGGGCAAGTTGTTATTTTCAACATTTAACAACAATAATAATTGAAAGCAATGTGTTCCTTTGGTGAATTTACACACAGAGGACACAAACAACAAGTGAAATGATTTATTGTCTGGCATAAATCTCTGCATCCCATCAGAAGATTACTGAAGAGTTCTATACCATACGAAGTTAATAAATGAATTATAATTTGGCTAAAATACTTAAAACATGTAGTCATTAATATTGCTTGAATATGTAGCCTTCATTTTGTTTGTGTTTATTTGTTCCATTATTTATGCCGTTAGGCGTCGAGAAGAGGGGTGATTGAAGTTCCAGCGCCTATGACTAGCGCCTTTCCTCCATGAATCTTGAGCAGTTTTTAGGATCAAGTAAATTCCTTATCGGTTTGCTAGACCAGTCGTAGGTTCTTTACCTACTTAACCCTTATATATTTGCCACTTCCACCTTGTCACACCAACCACTGGTCACCTACTGGTGAGCTTCGAGCTGTGCCAGGTAGGACAGACCGAAGGGTGTAAAGTGTACTCATTCCAATTACGGGGCCTCGATAGAGTCCTGTATTCTTATTTTTCGTCACTACCTCCCTGTGCCGGGAGTGGGTAAGATGCGCGCCTGCTGCCTTCCTTACCTCGACGATAATCACAAATTTAAAAGTTAATCTTTCTGTCTGCACAAAATTGGTTGAAACTGTCTAACTGCTAACGCCTTGGTATATTCGAGGAATCATTTATTGTTCGATGTATATCAAACCTGGTGAGATGCAGTAAAATATGCCAGCCAGAAACCTTGCAATCTATTGCTTATGTCTTCTGTGTTAAACAAATAATATTAATACTCATTGTGATCAGCACAAGGTTGTACAAAAGTAACTGGTATAAAAAGGAAACATTTTACTCTAACATCAAGGTTTGGCGGAACACTATCATAGCTCATTAAAGTCCTATTGTGTATGATCTCCCTTTAGGGTTATGTATTGGAGTTATCTGCCCACCACCATGAATTGCCCATTCGTACCATACATTTTTTTGAGTGCACCTCCGCCAGATGTAAACGGAAACAGTGGAATTTCTGTGAAGGTTGATGGGAATCTGAAAGAGACAAACAAAATTAATGACAATTACTGTGGTCTCTTTCAGCTATGTACAGTTCAGACTTAAAATAACTGGAAAGAGAAATGAACAACAAACTCTAAACTGAAATTTATCCAGACATGTAGAATTAACTTCTTCCATGTTCCAAGTCCTATTTTTTTAATGTACCACCTAAACTATAATCTATAAATGTTGTGTCACAGAATGACACAAAAAATTGACAACCGGTTTCCACTTTTTTCCAGAAACATTCCATAGATGATGGCTTTAAACTGTCCCGTCAGAAATTTTCTACAAAAAACATGCCCAAAAATCCCTGTCTACAGATGTGAGAGATACTAGTTTTCAACTGGTCTGCCACAATTTGCTCAGACATCACACATTAACATGCAACAAGTAGAAGATAACCCTACCGCAATACAACAATTACTGGGTTGACTTAGCGTAACAGAAAAGGAAGGAACACAACAGTTACTGTTTGTCAACTGTAACACAGAACAGAAAACAACACAACACAGAATGTCTACCAACTGTAACACAGAACAGAAAACAACACAACACTGAATGTCTACCAACTGTACCACACAACAGAAAGCAACACAACACTGAATGTCTACCAACTGTACCACACAACAGAAAGCAATAAACACTGAATGTCCACCAACTGTACCACAGAACAGAAAGTAACACAACACTGAATGTCTACCAAATGTACCACAGAACAGAAAGTAACACAACACTGAATGTCTACCAAATGTACCACAGAACAGAAAGTAACACAACACTGAATGTCTACCAAATGTACCACAGAACAGAAAGTAACACAACACTGAATGTCTACCAAATGTACCACAGAACAGAAAGTAACACAACACTGAATGTCTACCAACTGTACCACACAACAGAAAGTAACACAACACTGAATGTCCACCAAATGTACCACAGAACAGAAAGTAACACAACACTGAATGTCTACCAACTGTACCACACAACAGAAAGTAACACAACACTGAATGTCCACCAACTGTACCACAGAACAGAAAGCAATAAGCACTGAATGTCCACCAACTGTACCACAGAACAGGAAGCAACAAACTCTCTCAGCTACCTCACATAATCAATCATTCATACTCACCTTTATTGGGAAGAATATGGGGAACCAGCTGAACATGCCCGAGGAGTGTGTCTCTGGTACAATGCCTGTGGAAAAAAAAATGATACATTTCTGTCACATACCTATTTACCAAAGGTAATGACAGGGGAGAAGAAGGGGTAGAGAGACTAAACGATACAACTATTCCTTAAATGGTTACTACACCCTACCTACTAACAGTGGTCCTGGGTTCAGTGCCATAACTGGTAGGATGGAGTTGTTTCTGATCAGTATGGCGCTGGGGTTACCCGGTGTCATAAAATGAGAAGCAGAGACTCTGGGAAAGCATCAGGTTATATGCTCGTACTGGTACCCGATGTCATATAATGAGACCCAGAGAGTCTACCATATACATGTTATATGCTCGTACTGGTAACTGGGGTTTACCCGATGTCATATAATGTGACCGGTCTGCAAGGTGTGGAATGCGCCTGGCCCTGCAGCCAGCAGGGTTAGGATCGGCTAGCCTCTCCCAGGAGGGGTGAAGAGCGAAAATTAGTAGCCTGCCGATGACCCGCAGACTACACAAGCCAACCCCCACCTCCACGTGGTGCAGACCGGGCAACTATGACCGCGAGGTCATGGGCTAACGGGGCTATGGCTCGCCATAGGGGATGGACTCCCTGTGGTCAGATTAGTGTCCTAAACCTGCGACTGGCCTAGCAAGCCGGCAGGGGATCTTCATACTGCTCGTAGAAAAACTAAGAAGTATAAACGGACTAACCCAAACGGCTATCGATCCGGCAATGTTAATGGACTACGAGATAGATCAGCGATTCAAAAAATAGGCACAATGAACGTTTGTGGTTTCAATAGTAAAGAAGAAGAGCTTATAGAAACAATGGAGGAGAGGAATATTGGACTGATGGGAATAGCGGACACCAGAACAAAGGGGAAAGGATGCAAGGAGCTCCACCGCAGCTACACGTTTGTTTACTCTGGAGTAGAACAGCAAGAAAGGGCAAGACACGGTGTGGGAATAGTCATTGAACCACGGCTTGCAAGAGGAATACTAGAAATAAAATATATATCAGAAAGAATCATAACAGTGAGAATAAAAGAACAAACAATCACAACATATGTACAGATATACGCACCATGTAATGCAAATAATAATGAGCAAGAATGTGAGGACTTCTACGAAGACATACATGACGTGCTAAATAAAATAGATAAGCAGGACAACATCATAGTTATGGGAGACTTTAATGCAAGACTAGGACATAACAGAGTGGGCATAGAAAAACACCTCGGAGCATTTGGAGATCAGCAAAATGAAAGGAATGATAACGGAAGTAGACTGATAGAGCTTTGCAGCCAACACGACCTCTATATAACAAACACATTCTATAAACATAAAGATTCGCAAGTATACACCTGGTATAAATGGAACAATCTAGATACTAAAAGCCAAATTGATTTTATATTAACAAGAAATAACAGAAAGAGAAATATATTGGATGCAAGAGCAGTGCCCAATGTCAGTATAAACACAGATCATAAAGCAGTCGTTGCCACAATAAGAACAATCAGAAGAAGAAAACAAAGAGCAGGAAAATACATGCCATGCGAATCAGTAAACTTAAAAAAACCTTAAAGACGAGGCAGTAAGGGAAAACTATGAGAAAGAACTAACTGAACTCTGAAAAATTACCTACGGAAAGAAAAACAGTGGAAGAAGAATGGGAGATGTTCAAATCAAGCATTTTAAACACTGCAAAAATAACATGCGGAACCACGAAAAAACGCAAAACACGGATAAAGAAAATAACAAGTTGGTGGAACGCAGAAGTAAAGAAAGCGGTAAAAGAAAAAAAGGAAAAATATAAAAAGTGGTTGAAGAGCAAACAGGAATGTGATTATAGAGAATACAGAATAGCGAGAAGACATGTGAGTAGAATAGTAAAGAGGGAAAAACAAAAAGACTGGGAAGAGTATGGAGAAACCCTAAATAAAAACTACAAGGAGGCAACCAGAAACTTCTACAAAAAGATAAGTGCAATGCGAACCAGAGGAGAACCCTTTGACCCAACTGAAATAATTAACAGCGAAAATGGAGAACCAATAAGTGAACAAAAACAGATCCTAATAAGATGGAAGCAGTACTTCGAACAACTTCTCAACATCCCATCAGATGTCACAGGAATTCAAGAGACCTACACAGATGTCACCGAAGAACTAGAACCAGACATACTAAAAGAAGAAATTATAGAAGCCATCAGATTAGCCCCATTGAACAAATCACCAGGACAGGATGAAATACCAAATGAACTAATTAAATCAGCAAGAGAAGTAGGAACAGCTTGGCTACATAGACTATTCAACCATGTTTGGGTAGAACAACAGACACCACGAGACTGGGGAAACGCCATAATTATCCCAATTTGGAAAAACAAAGGCAGCAAAAGAGATTGCACACAATACAGAGGCATTTCACTGTTGAGTCATACTGGGAAAATATTTTGCAAAATTCTTGAAAAAAGGATTACGAACTACTTTAGAACCCCAGCTAAGCGAAACGCAGCTTGGATTTAGGAAAAACAAAGGATGCACAGACGCCATTTTTGCTCTTAGACAACTTATAGAAAAATCAATCGAATTCAATGAAACACTCTACTTAGCCTTTGTCGACCAAGAAAAGGCATTTGATAGGGTAGATAGAAACAAGCTGTGGGAAATCCTTAAACAATATGAAGTGAGTACACATCTAACAAACCTATGTAGAAGTTTATACAACAACAGTGAATGCATAGTGAGAGCAACTGGAGGACACTCAGAACCCTTCACCATAAGATCTGGAGTACGACAAGGTTGTGTCCTGTCCCCTCTCTTGTTCATAACATACATAGACAACATATGTAAAGAAACCAGCCAAGCAGAGACAGCAAGAATACTGCATGACGAGAACACAGAAGAAGAACCATCTGCAAATCTAACCATTAGAGAACTCCTGTTTGCGGACGACCAAGCACTAATAGCAAAATCAGAAGCTGAATTACAAGACCACATGAATAGTCTAAACGAAATGTGTAGGGAACATAACATGAAAATTAGCACAAGCAAAACAGAGGTAATGACTATAACTAAAGAAGAACAAACAGCAACAATTCACCTAAACGAACATCCCTTGAAACAAGTAAAGAGCTTCAAGTACCAAGGAAGTATAATATCATCAAATGGCAGATCAGAAGACGAGATCGAAAATAGGTGCAATAAGGCAAATCAACTCATTGGACAAATGGCACCAATACTAAAGAACAAACATGTATCAATAACTACAAAGAAAGCACTTTACAACACAATCTTCCTACCAACTCTGTGCTACCAATGCCAAACCTGGACAATGACAGAAAAAGAGAAAAGAAAAATCACAACAACAGAAATGAGGTTCCTGAGAAGAATACTCAACGTATCAAGAAGAGATAAGATCAGAAATGAAGAAATCAGGGCTAAAGTGGGGGTTAAAGCTGCTCTAGATTTTATTAGAAAGCAGCAAGTCAAATGGTTTGGCCATGCAAGTAGGCTACCAGTCAACAGCATGCCACAACAAGCAATGCTGTACAGACCAGATGGAAACAGAGGAAGAGGCCGACCACGTAAACGTTGGACGGAGGGAATAACAGAATCCATGGGAATGTCGATATACGAAGCCCATAACCGGGCACTCTCACGAAGTTTATACTTCACCTCGACACCGCAAGGTACAAGAGGAACATGATGAGATGAGATATAATGAGACCCAGAAAGTCTACCATATACATGTTATATGCTCGTACTGGTAGCTGGGGTTTACCCAGAGTCATATAATGAGACCCAGAGAAAGTCTACCATATGCATGTTATACGCTCGTACTGGTAACTGGTTTACCCGGTGTCATATAATGAGACCCAGAGAAAGTCTACATTATACATGTTATATGCTCGTACTGGTACCTGGGGTTTATCCAGAGTCATATAATGAGACCCAGAGAAAGTCTACCATATGCATGTTATACGCTCGTACTGGTAACTGGTTTACCCGGTGTCATATAATGAGACCCAGAGAAAGTCTACCATATACATGTTATATGCTCGTACTGGTAGCTGATCTGGTTTTATTTTCAACATACGGAGGTCATCACGGTTGAATTGATAGGCGTGCTTGCCCTTAAACCTCCAGTGTGTTGATGCTGAGGATACGGGTTCAACCCATACACCGGTCAGCTGGATTAACATGCTGACTCCTCATCCCTGGGAGTCATAAATTACAAGTAAATACCCCAGAAGTTGGAGCGAACTCGACTGATGGCAAGATACACTGGCAACAGGGAAAGCTAATCCACATGCAAACATCAGTCCAGTACACTCCCTACTAGTTGCAAGTAGTAGCATGTGTATGGACTTACGTTTGAGTTCAAGGCGAGTGAACAAAGTTTAAAAATCTCAATAGATTTAGCAACAACTCTTGGTGCAAATACAGGGAACAACAAACAGATCTGTGTACAAAATACAGGGAACAACTAACATATCTATGTACAAAATAAACAAGACTTATCCACAAGTGTTCAACCAATGAGAGTGATAGCTGAGAGCTGCTATACCCACAAGTGTTCAACCAATGAGAGTGACAGCTGAGAGCTGCTGTTCCCACCAGTGTTCAACCAATGAGAGTGACAGCTGAGAGCTGCTATTCCCTCCAGTGTTCAACCAATGAGAGTGACAGATGAGAGCTGCTATTCCCTCCAGTGTTCACCCAATGAGAGTGACAGCTGAGAGCTGCTATTCCCTCCAGTGTTCAACCAATGAGAGTGACAGATGAGAGCTGCTATTCCCTCCAGTGTTCAACCAATGAGAGTGACAGCTGAGAGCTGCTATTCCCACCAGTGTTCAACCAATGAGAGTGACAGCTGAGAGCTGCTATTCCCTCCAGTGTTCAACCAATGAGAGTGACAGATGAGAGCTTCTATTCCCTCCAGTGTTCAATCAATGAGAGTGACAGCTGAGAGCTGCTATTCCCTCCAGTGTTCAATCAATGAGAGTGACAGATGAGAGCTGCTATTCCCTCCAGTGTTCAACCAATGAGAGTGACAGATGAGAGCTGCTATTCCCTCCAGTGTTCAACCAATCAGAGTGACAGCTGAGAGATGTTATTCCCTCCAGTGTTCAACCAATGAGAGTGACAGCTGAGAGCTGCTATTCCCACAAGTGTTCAACCAATGAGAGTGACAGCTGAGAGCTGCTATTCCCTCCAGTGTTCAACCAATGAGAGTGACAGCTGAGAGCTGCTATTCTCACTAGTGTTCAACCAATGAGAAAGACAGCTGAGAGCTGCTATTCCCTCCAGTGTTCAACCAATGAGAGTGACAGCTGCTATGCCCTCCAGTGTTCAACCAATGAGAGTGACAGCTGAGAGCTGCTATTCCCTCCAGTGTTCAACCAACGAGAGTGACAGCTGCTATTCCCTCCAGTGTTCAACCAATGAGAGTGACAGCTGAGAGCTGCTATTCCCACAAGTGTTCAACCAATGAGAGTGACAGCTGAGAGCTGCTATTCCCTCCAGTGTTCAACCAATGAGAGTGACAGATGAGAGCTGCTATTCCCACAAGTGTTCAACCAATGAGAGTGACAGCTGAGAGCTGCTATTCCCTCCAGTGTTCAACCAATGAGAGTGACAGATGAGAGCTGCTACTCCCACAAGTGTTCAACCAATGAGAGTGACAGCTGAGAGCTGCTATTCCCTCCAGTGTTCAACCAATGAGAGTGACAGATGAGAGCTGCTATTCTCCAGTGTTCAACAAATGAGAGTGACAGCTGAGAGCTGCTATTCCCACAAGTGTTCAACCAATGAGAGTGACAGCTGAGAGCTGCTATTCCCTCCAGTGTTCAACCAATGAGAGTGACAGCTGAGAGCGGCTATTCCCACCAGTATTCAACCAATGAGAGAGACAGCTGAGAACTGCTATTCCCTCCAGTGTTCAACCAATGAGAGTGACAGCTAACAGCTGCTACTTCCTCCAGTGTTCAACCAATGAGAGTGACAGCTGAGAGCTGCTTTACCCTCCAGTGTTCAACCAATGAGAGTGACAGCTGACAGCTGCTACTTCCTCCAGTGTTCAACCAATGAGAGTGACAGCTGAGAGCTGCTTTACCCTCCAGTGTTCAACCAATGAGAGTGACAGCTGCTACTTCCTCCAGTGTTCAACCAATGAGAGTGACAGTTGAGAGCTGCTATTCCCACAACTGCAGCAACCTAGGGACCACTCTGGTCTGAATCAAACAGCTACACCCTAGACCGTGAGAGCTGTGGTGGTGCAGTAGCCAGCACACCAGGCTGCCAGACCCGTGGTCAGGTGTTGGAATCTCCACCAACAGAAATTTACAAAAAAAAAATTTATACAGGCTTCCAGGTCAACCCAGCCTTAAATATATACCAGAAAATGTTATCGGAAGTAAACGGCAGCTGGCCTGAAACTGACCATATCACCCATAGTACTGACTGACGAATACAAATATGGGGTGAGCATTGTATGCCTTAGGCATAAACCAGGCATGTAAAATGGTACTTTACTTTTTTTTTAACTTTACTACTTGTGATTAAGTACTAAGTGATTCACTGAATATAACATTGAAAATTCTAACAGATTAAAAAATTCAGGTAATGGATTGAATCCCTGTGAAAATCAACAATTTATCCTCATATCGGGGTGTACAGTCAGGAATCAGCAGAAAAGCCAGCTAGTTCTGTCACTATATCAGAGAGGCAATCAATGGACTAAGCTGACATTATGAATCCCCATAGAGAATTGGGCTGAAACAAGGATTATGATTATGATGCAGAAATGACATCACTGCACTAGCCAACAAGTTCTGAAACACCTGCAGTGTATCACAGAAACACCTGCAGTGTATCACAGAAACACCTGCAGTGTATCACAGAAACATCTATAGTGAATCACAATACTTACTCAGCATCACATCCTTGTAGAGAACAGTATCAAAATACCCAGCAAATCCATGAATAACTGAATCCTCAGCGATGCTAAACTCCAGAGCTTTAAACCGCCCGTTGTCTATCACTTCATCTGCAAAGACAAGAACAAGTGTCAGACAAACAGCATCACAACTGAACTACATGCTCTAGGGTGACAACAATGGCAGTGGAGAAGTTCTGGGAAAGCTGTCAGTTAGCTGACGACATAACCTCTAATGCAGTGGTTCTCAACCTTTTTTGGCCCGTGCCCCCCCTTCACCATATTTTTAGAACGTCATCCCCCCCCCCCCCTTTCGTATTTCCTCACTAAAAATCCCCCCTCTACACAGTATACATAATAATGGAAGCTAAATTTAATAGCACATACTAAAACAAGTCTAGACATCTACATAAAATGTGATTTGCGGATCTACTTACGTTATAAAATGAATTTCAGAAGTGTGAGACGTACAGAACTGTAAAGTATGAAGGGAAAAACAATATCAAGTAATCGGTTCTTGTATTAACACAATCTTGAAACAATCTTAATTCCCCTCCTGGAAACCCTAAAATCCCCCCCCCCCTGTCTGGTCTTGGAAAACAATGGGCCCGACACAATATCCCTAACATACCCTCTGTTTTCTTCCGATAAATGATCTGGGGCAGACGATCACGACTCTATACCCTCTCTGTCATCTTTTAGCTCGATGAAGTTAGTGTTGATGGCGTGGCAAAGGAGTTACAAGCACAATTCACAATTTTGCATTCATAACATATCTGCGGGTGATATGGAAGCAGAACGCCTAGCCTAGGTTTTCATACAATTGTATGAGTGGCGGTCATTCAGAAATCAATGGCAAACTACTGAACATAAACTTGCCCCCCCCCCCCCCCCAACACACAATCACAAACAGCCCGAAAATGCTGGGGGTGACTAACTTTTAGTGTTGCTTATATATTTTGGCCAGCTGTTTAAGCTTACCACATACATCTTTCTGTTTATTTTTCTTGCATGAATGTAACATGCATAATACACCCTCAAGTAATGCTGCCTTGCAGTCCATATCCTAATTTAGGTCTACCTACACATAACATTGTCTGTTTCTTCCACACTTTGCCTCAGTACATCCTGTAGCACAGAGCTGTCTCTTGATATAGCCACAGTACCTTAATTCTCTTACCTAGATCTCATTTAGTAATGTTTTCATCAATACCAGGTTTTGTCACACTTCTCTCTTTTCTTATGATATAATTCCTATTTATAGCATAGAATGAAAATGTCCATGTTACCATTCCACTGTTACTTCATTTTCCATGACTATGCATGCACAACAGTATGGAGTAAATTTAACACTACTTGAATATTTAAATATTGAGCACAACCCACTACTGGCAACCCTGATCCCATTCTGGTATGAACCTAAGGCCTATCCACGTCAATACGGAAGCACTATACTTGAGTTTCGCTCTCGTTTGAGCTCATCAGTAGTGCATATCCCTGACCGGATCCGGAAACAAGCCCTGGATCACTGGTGTGTGAAGCGGGTGTGTAACCACGCGGCACACGCCAAATTATCATAACAGAATATCACAACGTCACCCATAGTAGGCTATGCTCGTAGGCTATGCACTACTTGAATACCCAAAGTCTTAACTGGCAATACAGTTGTCTAGACATGAGCAGCTGTTTTATATTGTTTAAAGGGACTATCATTGCCTTTTGCATTCATGATTCTTGATATTAAGGGTATAATTTACAATCATAATCAAGACACAATGAAACAAAAGATGTAGTAAAAGCTGATGGCCATGAACAATTGACCTTTGACCCTGAATAAAACAGTAAGAAATCAGTTGTCTTAGGCATCTCTCACCCCCCAAGAAATAAAACTGGCAAAATGGGAACTGCATCGACATAACAGTTAGTGCACATGCCTACTAAGGCAGTGGTCTGGGTTCAATCCTCACCATGGACAGGATTATTTTCTTTTTACCTCTGGGGTCTACCCAGCCTCATAAAAATGGATACAAATGTCCTAGGAACTGTCTGAGAAGGAAACGTGATGAAGAAGGGAACTGGCTACTAAACCTCTCATTTTGTCACCTAGAAGATGTGAATGCCTAAAACTATAGACCCCAACAGCAGTATCTGTGGTTAAATATAACAACTAAGTAACCAGTACAAAACAAAATAATTCTGAACTTTATACATGACAAAGTCTATCAGGTACCTCTGTTTGGGTGAACAAATGTGAAGACGGGCTGAGGTTCAGCAAGTGTAGCAATATTGTGCAGGCGAACAACGTATGGCATTTCAAAGACAGCCTGTGAATGCAGTTATTAAACAGAAACATGATATGGACATGGACACAATTTCTAGGACACACATTTCTATATTAGTCATAACAAATAAGCAATACATAAAAGATCAGCAGCTTCCTTTAAAGTTATGTGGGAAACAGCTAGAGTTCACAAATAGGAGAAGAATCCCAGCTTCTCTGACCTCTCTTGTGGTTGCTTTTGGCCACCTCACTCTTCTCTTTCCCTAGCAAATTCTAACCCACATTAACAAACTATGAGTGTATAGATTTTGTCAGGATAATCCAAAGGTCCAAAGACAATTATTAAGTTTAGTAATTACTCCAATCTGACACTTGCTGGTAGAATGGGCAAGTATCAGAAGTTTTCCTGTGCTTTGTTTTGAGTTATAACCTGGTTATACTCTAATCCTAGCTAGACTGTATGCCATGTGCTGAACCATAACCTGGTTATACTCTAATCCTAGCTAGACTGTATGCCATGTGCTGAACCATAACCTAGTTATACTCTAATCCTAGCAAGACTGTATGCCATGTGCTGAACCATAACCTGGATATACTCTAATCCTAGCTAGACTGTATGCCATGTGCTGAACCATAATCTGGATATACTCTAATCCTAGCTAAACTGTATGCCATGTGCTGAACCATAACCTAGTTATACTCTAATATTAGCAAGACTGTATGCCATGTGCTGAACCATAACCTGGTTATACTCTAATCCTAGCAAGACTGTATGCCATGTGCTGAACCATAACCTGGATATACTCTAATCCTAGCAAGACTGTATGCCATGTGCTGAACCATAACCTGGTTATACTCTAATCCTAGCAAGACTGTATGCCATGTGCTGAACCATAACCTGGTTATACTCTAATCCTAGCAAGACTGTATGCCATGTGCTGAACCATAACCTAGTTATACTCTAATCCTAGCTAGACTGTATGTGATGTGCTGAACCATAACCTGGTTATACCCTAATCCTAGCAAGACTATGCCATGTGCTGAACCATAACCTAGTTATACTCTAATCCTAGCTAGACTGTATGCCATGTGCTGAACCATAACCTAGTTATACTCTAATCCTAGCAAGACTGTATGCCATGTGCTGAACCATAACCTAGTTATACTCTAATCCTAGCAAGACTGTATGCCATGTGCTGAACCATAACCTAGTTATACTCTAATCCTAGCTAGACTGTATGCCATGTGCTGAACCATAACCTAGTTATACTCTAATCCTAGCTATAGACTGTATGCCATGTGCTGAACCATAACCTAGTTATACTCTAATCCTAGCTAGACTGTATGCCATGTGCTGAACCATAACCTGGATATACTCTAATCCTAGCTAGACTGTATGCTATGTGCTGAACCATAACCTGGATATACTCTAATCCTAGCTAGACTGTATGCTATGTGCTGAACCATAACCTAGTTATACTCTAATCCTAGCTATAGACTGTATGCCATGTGCTGAACCATAACCTGGTTATACCCTAATCCTAGCTAGACTGTATGCCATGTGCTGAACCATAACCTAGTTATACTCTAATCCTAGCTAGACTGTATGCCATGTGCTGAACCATAACCTGGATATACTCTAATCCTAGCTAGACTGTATGCCATGTGCTGAACCATAACCTGGTTATACTCTAATCCTAGCTAGACTGTATGCCATGTGCTGAACCATAACCTGGATATACTCTAATCCTAGCTAGACTGTATGCTATGTGCTGAACCATAACCTAGTTATACTCTAATCCTAGCTATAGACTGTATGCCATGTGCTGAACCATAACCTGGTTATACCCTAATCCTAGCTAGACTGTATGCCATGTGCTGAACCATAACCTAGTTATACTCTAATCCTAGCTAGACTGTATGCCATGTGCTGAACCATAACCTGGATATACTCTAATCCTAGCTAGACTGTATGCCATGTGCTGAACCATAACCTGGATATACTCTAATCCTAGCTAGACTGTATGCCATGTGCTGAACCATAACCTGGTTATACTCTAATCCTAGCTAGACTGTATGCCATGTGCTGAACCATAACCTGGATATACTCTAATCCTAGCTAGACTGTATGCTATGTGCTGAACCATAACCTAGTTATACTCTAATCCTAGCTATAGACTGTATGCCATGTGCTGAACCATAACCTGGTTATACCCTAATCCTAGCTAGACTGTATGCCATGTGCTGAACCATAACCTGGTTATACTCTAATCCTAGCTAGACTGTATGCCATGTGCTGAACCATAACCTGGATATACTCTAATCCTAGCTAGACTGTATGCCATGTGCTGAACCATAACCTGGTTATACTCTAATCCTAGCTAGACTGTACATGATGTGAAGTTCCAGTACTGGTCTTACTCGCTAGTTTCTGGGCTTGGAGAGGGAGAGGGGAGCTCTGTGAAACAGTCCCCGCAGAGATGGCATGGGTGGGGAGAAAAGACACCACACCTACCTCGCTCCAACAGATGCCAATCAATACCCATGAATTATGCAAGTATGAAATATGTGGCACCCATAGAATTTAACTACATATTTTCTATTTAGCTTAAAATGAATGTGAAACCCTTTGGTTTGATACAGAATGTACTACAAACAATCAAGGGAGATCTTCAAAATATGTAACTTAAAAAGTAAATCTATTTAAGAGTTGTTTATGTAATAACACATTTCCAATATTTCAAAAAAAGGAAACAAGTTTTTTATCTCTCACAAACACTGTTAGTTGGCTGGCAAAAATGCACTTACTTCTGGCGATTTCCCCTTCTCCAGTTTTGACCCCCTAACTTCATTGTAGAGTTTGGATGACATTAAAGGTGCCAGATAGGAGGTATATTTTTCTGGTATACTGATGCCATCATCTGGAAGCAAACAACACAATCAGGAACTGTAATAAGTGGACAACTACACACAGACACATTCAGGCAGTTCCAACAATGGGTAGGTAGACAAAAAGGCAAGTTATGTGTGGGAAATACATGGACAAGTTTTGTGTGGGAAACAAATTGGTGAGATGTTAGGGAGAGACATGGATAAATTAAGTTAGGGAGACACACAGGTAAATTAATTTGTGGGATAAGTTTTGTTTCCGTCCATCATGTGCCATGCCGATAAGGGTGGGCGGTCATGTTTTGCCATCTTACTTGATCACCAGAGTCATGGATCAGCTCTGTGTTCCTGTCTCGACCATGCCATGTGGCCAAGCCATCCAGGTATTTACTTCTCAGCCGGAACAATGGCTACTGGCTGTTGCTGAATTGATGAATTGACTGATTTCCCTTTCGGTTCACGAGTGCATTTTTTGGGAGACTCCTGGGAGTCGGCGCTGAAGCTGCAGAGTTCGTGCTTTGTGCGACACTTTCGGCAGGTCGCCCTGCGGTAAAAGGCTGAGCCATGTGAGAAAATCTGGGTCAACGAGGTCTTTCTGGTGACTGCCGAGTCCATCGATGATAACTGGTATTCGTAGATTAATTTTGTGTTGGCATTCTGGCGGGGGCTTTATGCACAGTGCACCTGTGCAGGCGTGCTGGATTGCCGAGACTCCTTTCTGTTCCACTTTTCACACTGGACAGTGGGGAGCATTTGTGTGATATTCGCTGGCACGGGAATGGAGCATAATGGGGACGACCCGTTGTCGTGAAGTTGGAACCTCGACTAACTAATTAACTAACTAATCAGTTTACGATCTTCATTTGTCTCTTGAAGGACTTGGTCATTGGTTTTTCTGTCTGTCCATGGTATTCTTTGCATTTTCCTCAGAAACCACATTTCCACAGCCATCAGATGTTTTTAAGCCTGACTGCTCATTGTCCACGCTTCACATCCTTACAAAAGTACAGGTTCTATGTAGCACTTCAACACTCTATATTTCTCGTTTCAAATGATATCTTTTTATTGGTCAGTATGTTTTTCATCTTGCAAAAGGCTACCTTCGCAATGGCAATCCTTGTTCCAATCTCTACAATGCATCTCCCATCAGATGGTATGGCTGTTTCGAGATAACTGTACTGATTAACTTGCTTAAGAATATGCCCATTTACTCGTATATTACATTGTGGCATTTTTTTTTGCAAAACATTATATTCTTGGCATCTGTTAAGGAGGTAGTTTGCCATTGCTTTCGTTCCTAGCAGTGACTATACTGGTTGATGACCGTAGCCATTGTATCCCAAAATAAGAGATCCTCTGCCTATCGTTGTGAAGCTGTAGATCATAACCGACAACTATCCGTTGGCTGCTCTTCAACTTCGTCCACCACATGCACCCATGGCTTCACGTAACGCAGGTTGGGGGAGGGGGGAGGGGGGGCTAAACAGGGACTCAACCTTGCCTAAGGGTGTCCCGTAGGCTAGCGGAGGAAGGAGGCACCTTACCTCTCCTTTGATAGGAGGGAATTTGGGAGACAAATAAGTGAGTTGTGTTAGGGAGACACATAGAGAAATTAATTTGTGGGATAAGTTTTGTTTAAGAGACAATAAGTGAGTTATGTTAGGGAGACATATGGATAAATTAGTTAGGGAGACACATACATTAATTTGTGGGAAATACATGGATAAGTTTTGTCTGGGAAACAAATAAGCGAGTTATGTTAGGGAGACACATAGAAAAACTAGTTAGGGAGACACATTGGTTATGTTGTGTTAGGGAGACAATATGTTACGTTGTGCTGGGGAGACAAAGTGTTAGATTGTGTTAGGGAGACACATGTTTTAGCTGTTTATCCAACCAGAGTGCAATGGGGAGGGGGGGGGGGGGGGGGGTAGTTAGCGTCGCCCATACAACTCCAATATCTGCTTAGGGAGACGGACCCATTATGGGAATATCCTGAGTGCTGTTAACCAACTGCCAAAAAAACAGATAAGAAGATTCTTATTGTGACAAAAAGCCTCACCTTTAAGGTATCGCTGGGCTCCATCTAAACATTCAGGCGACAGTTCATTGTCACCAAATGATCCCAGAAGTTCGCTGACTAGGATGTCTGTCTTCTCTGGGGCTTCCCACTCCCTCATGTCACATGATACCACCTCAACCTGGTCTCCCCACTCCTCCTCCTTGAGATTCTCTAAACTGAGGATAATTACAATGGTAATTATAATACAATACATGCAAAACAGCAACAGTTGAGTTTAGCTATAAATAGAAGCCAATATTTGTGAGACATGAAGGAAGCAAAGAGAATATCAATTTGGAGACAACAGAAATAAGTTTTTAAATGAATATGTTAGAGAGAACAGATAAACAAACTTTATTTTCAAAGGGTCACAAATTGACAACGTAGAGAGGCCTGTCTTACATTCGGCGCTTCCAACCACTCTCATCTTTCGCGCATCAGTTATACATTATGTATTGTTACATTCACAGAGAAAAAATAACATAGTGATATGAATACTGTGTATATATACAATATGTAACAACACTTTATGAGACATATATGTACGCACACATGTACATTCACTACATACATGCTCACACACACACACACAAATACACAATCACAAACACTATCACACCCCCCCCCCCCCCCCCCCCCCCCCCCCCCCCCTGATGACAGTATGTCTTAAGAAAATACTAGATAAATTTAAATAAACATAAGCATAAAAATAATAAAAGCCACATAGTGCATCATTATTCTTTTTTGTCTTTTGTCTCCCAACAAAGCATAGGTTCTCAACCAACCCATCCATTCTTTTTCCATCTCCTGAAGCTCCTTCCAGGTTCTTCCCATACAAACCATCCATCTTTAATTCTCTTCTTCGTGTGTTTTTAGGTCTCCCCCTAGTTCTGTTGTCCCATGGGTCCCAGAGAAATAACTTTCTAGCTATACCACCAACAGATTTTCTCAATGAGTGTCTTAACCAGCATTGGCATATTTTGCTTACCTCTTGACTCGCTAGAATTGACTTTTCAGTGCTCTCCATAAGCTCTGCATTAGTGATTCTGTCATCCCATTTTAGTCCTTTTCTGCACAATCACCAGTTCATGAATTTTATTGTAGTTTATTATTATTGTTATAGTCCTTCATATTTCTGATTGATACAGCAGTACGGATTTGACGTTGAGTTAAATGTTCTAAGATTGGTACTATATTTAAAGACTACTTACGTTATAACAGCATTTGGGTTTTTCTCGACAGCGTATAATTTCCTTATCTTGCAGCCAGCTTCTTGAGCTGCGGCCAGAGATGCCCGAACCAGCGGACCCCTGCCAGCTCCAACAACCATGATCACACTACAAGAAATAAAACAATAAGATTGGAAACATCAACATTGCCGGCCAGCAATCAAGACAATTAGCTAAAATACAACCAAATCCAACAGAATCATCAACATTTTAACACAGTGCAGGTGAGATTAGCATCTGGCAAATATGATCAATCCTCCCCCATGTCACTGATGTGATCAGTATTCCCACATGTCATATATGGGGGATGCGTGATCTCGAGGTATGGTGTCCACCTCGAGTGCTGGAGGCCACGGGCTCAAGCCCCGGTGATGACAGGGATTTTTTCACGTGGAATTCTAGTAATAAAATTTCCCCTGGTCTCTGGGTAGTGAGATCGGACGCCCTTGTGTATTGTTGCGCACGTAAAACATCCCTTGGCAGTTGGAAATAGAAAAAAGAGTAGCCTAACGGCGCTGCCTGGGCAAAATTTCAAGATAAAAATCTACCCAAGTATTTTCAGGATCCTCGCCGGTGCTACAGAGTTCGTGCACTGAGCTGAGTTTCTCCAGACTCAGATTTGAGTTAGGAGGAGAACGAAGCACTTATGGGTTGCACCCGTGTGCCGTGATGTTGATCCATCGACTATACTAACTAAACTAAACATGTCATAGATGTGATCAATATTCCCCCATTTCCTTCCATGCCATTGTCTCAGTCCATCCAGCACAATTTCTCTCTGCCTGCTTCTTCTTCCACTGATCTTTCCAGTCATCACAATGTTTTCCAATCTCTCTCTTCTCATTATATCACCAGAGAATACTGCCTCTTTATTATAATTGTATATAATGTTCTACTTCCATTAACCTTTTCCAGGCAATCGTCATTAGCTACTCTGGTAGTCCAAGGCATTGGCAACATTCATTGCAGGATCCACATCTGTTGCTTTCAAGCTCATCTTAATTTGTTCATTCACACTCCATGAACAGGCTCTATATAACATTTCAGCACTCTCTGAAATTCAATGACAGCGGCCTACTGCATAAGATACTTTTCATTTCCTAAAATGCAGCTTTTGCTTCACCTATGTAATGAAAGAGGTAACAACTCCCACAGGTAGTAACTGAGATCAACATTGCCACATGTACCAGGTGACAGTAATACTAAGGTAGATACTAAAACTGACATATGCCACTATCAGGCTTGAATGTTGGGTCACTGCATTATGAGGTGCGGATAACCAGCTCTCTGTCTGGTTACGTATCTCAATGTTTAGTTGGCTACTCTTGGCAGCCCAATGATATTCTAGTGAGGATGCTGGTGGCAGGGTCTACAAACCTACAGTGGATTGGTGAATGTTGAAGGATACACAAATATCTCTACCCAAGCTATTATTTTAACTTTTAAATCTATGATAAACTTGTGTGTAACCAGAGCCCAAATAGTGCAGCGCAGTAAAGAAGTACCAAATTGGTATGACAGAAGCATTAATGTGGGGCTTATGAGCAGAACTAACAAATTTCAGTGAGTAAAGATGTTGGGAAAAGACTCTACTGTTGGTAAGGCTACACATTGATAACACCTATTAATAGTTTACATAGAAGTCCTTTTCCTAGAACTCAAAAGGCAAAAGAAATAGAGAGAGAGACATAAAGACATAGGGAAGGAAGTCACAGACAAATGAAAAAGAAATATGGGGAGGAAATGAAGAGAGTTGTAGGAGATGGCAAAAGATAAGAGAGCTTAGTGTGAATTGGCTGTGGGATCCTGCTTCACTTGGGAAGGGTGGGGTGGGGAGGGGGAGGGGGTGTGTGGAAAGAAGAGAGGAAATAAAAGACATACAAATAAAAAAAAAATTAATCATTACTTTATTCTTACTGACCAAGAGAGTTACTATTTTAAAAATAACAGCAGAATCAAGAGACAAGTACCACAAATGCTTAGCCACGCATCCACAAAGTAAAAAAAATGCTTAGCCACGCATCCACAAAGTAAAAAGTGCTAATGATATTAACATCATACATACACATCTTTGGTTTCTCTGTCCTCCAATGGAATCTTGTCCAGTAGGGCGCGGTAGACAGCCTTTTAGAGAGATGAGAGAGAAAGTCAAGTCAAGAATCCTCTTAAACTTAAGGCTTACTGGGTATGTGAATACTGAATGATAAGTTGTACTTAAGTGTAGCTGTATTCAGAGTTTACATAGAACCATCAGAATGTCCTCAATAAGATTGAAATGTCGATTCGTCATATAAATTATTTTTGTTATTTTTACACAGTGACTTTAAATTGCCAGTAATGTGTGGGAAAGCAACTGTTTATCTGCAGCATGCATTATGGTCCAATGAATTTACTAAATATATTTAGAGCCAATTCCAGTGATATTTTAAGTCCCAGAAAATTTCACACAAAAATACATGAAAACAAACCTCTGAATGATACAGGAAATTAGAGAAGGAAGTTGCTCCTGATATAGCCAGATTTCTGTGGTATGTGCTGACCAAACATAAAGGGTGAGACAAATAATGCAATATTTGGAACACACAGTGAAGAGTGAATCACACATCAAGAATTGTTGTGACTGAAAGTGTTCACATGTGGTTGAATACACTTTGTAAAAATTAACAATCTGCTCCAAAGATTGGATTTTTGTAATAAAATATCTCCCCCGAAGATTGGGATGTTTTAAATGAAATTTCTGCTATCAAAGATTGGATGATTGCAATGAAATATCTGCTCTAAGGTTGGGAATTTTGTAATGAAATTTCTGCTCCAATGTTGGGATGTTTGTAATGAAATATCAGGTTGGGATGTTTGTAATGAAATTTCTGTTCCAATGTTGGGATGTTTGTAATGAAATTTCTGCTCCTAGGTTGGGATGTTTGTAATGAAATTTCTGCTCCAATGTTGGGATGTTTGTAATGAAATATCAGGTTGGGATGTTTGTAATAAAATATCAGGTTTGGATGTTTGTAATGAAATTTCTGTTCCAATGTTGGGATGTTTGTAATGAAATTTCTGCTCCTAGGTTGGGATGTTTGTAATGAAATTTCTGCTCCAATGTTGGGATGTTTGTAATGAAATATCAGGTTGGGATGTTTGTAATAAAATATCTGCTGCAAGGTTGGGATGTTTGTAATGAAATATCTGTTCTTAAAGCTGTGATGTTTGTAATGAAATATCTGCTCTAAGGTTGGAAGCTTGTAATTAAATATCTGCTATAGGGCTGGGGTGTTTGTAATGAAAAGTCTCCAGTGATGTGAAGTGATTACTGAAAAATGTACATTCAGTTGGAATGATTAGAAGGATATCATTTGCTTTTGGTGTTATCAAAGGTTATTTGCACCCAAAAAAAAATAAAGACCTAACAAGAAATGTATGCCGGTGAGAATCAGCAGTGGTTCGAATCGCATCGGTAACTTACGGGGTAAGTGAGCTCAGAAAGCAATGGCAAACTACTGAGCGTAATCTTGCCAAGAAATCAACATACAGCTGAAAGATGCTGGTGTTGACAGCGATGTCCTATAAAGGATATGCAAAAAAAAAAAAAAAAAAAAAAAAAGAAGAAGAAAAAATAAATGTATGATTACTAAAGGAATCTGAAAGTTGATGGACAAAAGAAAACAGCAAAAATGGCATAGATAAATAATGAAATCATAGACGTATAAATGCAAAAGAAACGAGTTGGTTAAGTGAGCAGTGTAAATTTGAATTAAGATTTTATTCAATGTACAAATAACATGTACAGATGAATTAGTGATCTGACACATAGAAAAATCAGATGAAACACAGGTTGTTTGAAGTCAAAGACAGGAATGGTATTAATGGAAGAAGATGCTATAATCAAGAGATGGAATGAATACATAAGAGTGATACAATAGAGAGCTCAATTAACAGAACAAAGTAATTTAGAAAGGCCACCTATATTAATTGAAGAAGCCACTGATGCTATCAAACACATCAAAAAGCAATAGCGATCAGACAATTTGAATTATCTATAGGAATGCCATAGATAGAATGGATCCAGAACTCCAAAGACCAAGATCTGTGGAGATACACAAACACCCACAACATTCATCAAGGCACATCATCTTCTCACACAATCAGATGTCAATGTGAATAAATTCAAAGAAAGCAGCAGTCAACTTGAGCTTGTTGATATCTCCATAGAGTTTGTCTTCTAATGGAGTGGGTGTAGGCCAGAATATTTGTCTGTTCTGCAAATGTTGGATACTGCTGCAAGAAATGTTTAACAAGGCACGTGATGATGATTGGCAAGATATGTTTATATAGGAAAACATTAATACTTCACTTACATGTTGATACTGGGAATATTTCACTGGATCCTTCTCAAAAACTTCATACGTCTGAGATTCCAAGTTGTCCATGAGTGGCTGCAAGGAAAACATATGATGTTGAACATGTATTCATATGTACTGCAAGATGGCATGGCATGCAAACACCAGACATATTTTGTGAAACTGTTGAATGCTAGTTCAAACAAGGTAAATGTAACATTTTAAGTATATTATCAAAGATACTTTAAATATTCATGGATAGTTTGTAATCCTGTAAAAGGCTGTGAGCTGACTCTGAGCTTTGATGCCGAGGCTATCTGTGACCCCCAAACTTACATTTACCAGAGTGGGGTTTGTGTAGAAACTTCCCTGCTGACTCAGGGCCAAGTACTACCTCTATGGGGAGGTACTGCAGAACCTTCTGCCCCTATCTCCAAGTTCAAGCACCAGAGGAGGTGCACTGACTAGTAATGAGACTTTGGGTCTATGGAGAGTCATGGCGATACCCGGCGCTTTAGCTAGAATGGGGATCCAGTCTGTGGGTGGACTGCATCACGTAGAGTGCTCCAAGGTCTTGACCACTATGAGACCTGATCTCAATCTTGCGGCCATATCTTAGAAACATAATTCTGGCATTTTAGATCAAATCAGTTTGTTGTTGTTGTTGTTGTTGTTGTTGATTGTTTGTTTTGCGCTCGCTCGCTTTGAACTCAAGCGTAGTCCATACACACTACTTCTGATAGTGCTGGACTGAATTTTGTGTGTGGATTAACTTTCCCTATTAACATTGTCCCTCGCTATCATCAGGCGAACCCACTCCGACATCAGAGATACTTGTAATTTACGTCCCCAAGTCAAGGAAAATAGGTCAACATTTTAGTCCAACTGTCCGGTGTAGGGGTTGAACTCCTTACCTCAGCATCAGTACACCGAATGTTTAAGAACATATGTTCTTATCCACTCAGCCATGCTGACCTACATAAACCAGTTTTAACATATGGTTGTCAATCAGGACAATTAATTTTAAAAAAATCCCTTGAGGTCTCAAAGGTGAAGTTTTACAGAAGAATGCTGAAAATGACTTGTCAGGCAAAATGAGTAATCTAAATGTTTAAAAAGTGACACAAACGTAATTTATCACAAACATAGAAAGAAGCAATCACCATTTTGGCCACATTATAAGAACAACTGGAACATTTTATGACAACTGCAAAAATGTATGGAGAAAGAGGAAGACAACAAGAGAAGACTGTTGACAGGATTTTATCAAGGCATGAAAAAGTATTAGCAAAAACTGATACATGCTTAACGATAAAGAAAGTTTTACGAGAACAATAAAAAGACAGAGGTCGACCAGCACACGAAGATGGAAACAGGAGACTAAAGACATCTTGGACATGAAAAGCCATGGGGCAGGAAAACCAAGACAGGATGGAGAATCTTGTCAGCTGTTGTGAGAGCAATGTTTGGCCAAGGAGCCTGATGTTGATGAGCTCATCTCCAGATATTATCTGTCCACTAACAAAAATGTAACTGATCTAGCCTGTTTACTTCATGAGATCTTTCACAGGTGTTGGAAAACAGTAACAATGACAATATTTTTAAAATCAAGATTATATATTAGATGAGATCACAAATGACAGATAATGAACAGCACAAATGTTATTGTTCTTGCATTGTCACTGTCATTTGCTGCCTATATACTACCTTGAGTCTGAGGTATTAAGGCCGCTTGGTTAGTGCAGTCGCCGCAAACTGTGCAGGTTAGGGTTTCTTTTTTTCCCCAGACAGAAAAAAATCCACACCATACCGAGGATTTGAACTCGGATCTCCCAAAAGAGAATCCAGCATTCTAACCTCCCGGCCAGCCATATTTACACAAACTAAAGATGTTAAAATTGTTAATAATGAATTAGTATTCTTATTTTGTTCCCCTTTTGATGAGTGTGTGCCACACCTAGTTATGTACCCCAAAGGTCAGTGTGTCCGACGTCGGCATTCATTTCTGTAAGGTCTTGCTTTCTCCAGGCAGGATCTATCCAAGATGACAAGCATGGCACTAAATCTATGGCAGAGTGACACTTTTAAAAGACTTCAATTCACTCAAGTCCTTGGCCTGAATCACCCGACTCGACCCGTTAACCTACTTGAATTACAACATTTCTTTGTTTACCTGTAGAGGAGACTGAAGGAAGTCTTCATATCCTTTAGCAAACTGGCTGACAACATCTGCAGGGTCCTGAGTCTGCCACAGGTGATCAACGTACTGCTGATATGACCTGATGGTTTTGTCAGGGTGGCGATCTTGGCCAGTCACTATTACTTGAGAATCCAGCTATCAACAAATGAATACATTAGACCATTACAACAGCAAGAAATTAAGAAATATTATTAAATCTATTTCTCTGTTGGTTTCAGTACTGTCATGAGCACATCTATCAAATCTCACCTGCCTACATTTCTATTCTCAAAGAGGGTTCTCATATTGAAGATTTGGTCCCCGATTCCCGTCCTGTCTAAAACCTGCCGGTATATTTTCTAATTCACAATCTTAACTTCCTTCCAATTTTCTTTATAATGATTAGCAAGAGGTTTTTGCTAGCATGGCTTAGTGTCATAGTACGATAGTTGGTACACAATTTTAAATTGCCTTTCTTTAGAAGAGGGATGTCGACTGTTCTCTTTCATACTTTGGACCAAACAATGACGTCCCAGGTCTTCAGATAACAGATACAGGCTTCTCCTTCTACCTGGTTTTGTTAGTAAAACATCACAGCCTGGTGACTTCCCTTGCTTCAGACTCACCACCCGGGAAGGTTAACCCGGTCAACAAATACCCGCAGAAGTCAGATGTGTCGGCCTAACGGCGCAAGAACGCAGCTCTGCTGTAAACAGGCACAACGCAATCACGTCCGAAATAAAAACTCCGGATGAACGAAGAAGAAGAAGAAGACTCACCACAACCATCTATGTTTAACATTCTCGAAAGGTTCAACCACAGATCATCTTCCTTGCCACCCAGTCATGCTATTCAGCGTTTTCTTCTAGCGTACTACACTACATCTATCCTGCCAAAAGCTTAAGGTTGAGGATGAAGCAGAGGTGTGTGTAACAAAAATGGCTGCTGGGACTATTAAGTATTCATACTCTTCTGAAGGAGAGTGAGCACATTCAGGCATGTCCTAAGTGCTGTGACAAAAATTCCTGCTATCAACGTGGGCACCAGACCCTCTCCTATCATAACAATACCAAACAATGACTGCTGGTGTGTCCTAGCATGGTTTATCATCTGCATATGCGAATTCTCCTCTTGCAATGCTTGAATATTGGTCTTCTTGCCTGATTGACTACCAAACAAAATAAGCTGCCTTTCTAAGTATGCTAAACATGATGTTACAGTACAAAGTAAAGGATCATTTCACATGTCAAGTTGTAGTAGATACATGGTGATAGTCATATATTTCTGTAGAGCAACTGGCACTTGATAGATGATGTGGTCAACATCACTCAGTCGCCTTTACTTCCCAGAACAATTGGTGGCATCTGTTTTAGACTGGGTTGATCTAGGATACAGTTCTTGCATATCCTTTAGAGGACGTAGCAGTCAACCCCAGCATTTTTTGGCTGTTCGTATTCCTGGGCAAGTTTATGTTCAGTTGTTTGCCATTGCTTTTTGAATGACCGGCACCCATACCATTTAATAAAAAACAACCAACACAGCTGTGTTTCGAACGCGGGCATGCAGGATTACGAACTGCACCTTCGCCACGGAGCCGGCTAGCAGACCTGATCAATTAAAGTAATCAGAGTTAATGGGGATTCTCAACCACATGACCAGGGGGCAGGCAGACAAGCATGCTATCCAATATGCCACAGTGGCTCCGAAACATAGTATTTTAAAAGTTACAAAAAGAAAGCAATTACCCTGAAGAACTTCCTGATAATATTTTGATGCATTTTGGACAATACAGGGTAGCCTTTCTTGTTAGTTAAAAACAGAGAAGTGGATAATACAAGGGCTCTGACTGGTTCTCCAAGCCACCTGTCAATCACTTGTGTAGGTGGCAGATTGGCCGTCAGTTCCAGGACAACACCAAGCCTTTTGTTATAGTCACAGAGAGATCGGAACTTATTCCACCTGCAAGACACAATAACAGACAACATTACTTCTTTTACAATTCAAGACTTAAACCCAAATTTAACTCCTTCTTAAAGTACTCACAAAAGCCATTATAGAACAGGCTTATAAACATGAGATATAAACACACAGGTACTGACTGGCACACCTGGAAGAAGCAGAAATCAGATTTGAACCTGATGTCTCAAACAAACAACTGTATCTCATTGAAGGAACAAGATGTCAAGATCTAGAAAGACATTTATGAGTTAACCCTTTACAAGGCGTAGCGTCCGTTACCGGCCGGTCTCTAAATACGAGCGTAACGGCCGATACTATTATGCATTGTAAAAACGCGATCTCTCGGCTTTCCGACACTTCCGTCGGCTACTTTCACTTTCGCCCATAGCTTGACAACGTGGCCGCCATTTGTAAACGCGCTACAATGACTTTGAACAGACTTTTACGGACTTGTTTTGATAGTTTTTGGGAGTTTTACGCTGTTTTTCAAAATGGATTTCGGCGATTCTTCAAGTGATAGCCGAGATTTCGCCCTGTTCAATTTAAATGACATTAAAGGGCACGAAGTTGATTATTAATCGGAGCTAGATATCAGTGCAAAGCGTTACTTTGCATTAGCAGTCGTGAGTCGGACTTTAAAGAAAGTGATTATGATTCTGAAAATGTGTTTGTAAATTGCCGTATAGATGACGGAAAATCACAAACAACATGCCGTATTTCGTAAATATTTGTGTTCATATATGGATTACCGGCAACAATCACGTGAGTAACATATTCTGCATGCTTTTCCCTTCATTGTGTTGTTTATTTAACTAAAATCGGTTGACTAACACCTTGTTTGTGATGTTTTTACTAACGCGACCCGAAATTTTTACAGAACCTGAAAAAATCTTGCCCGTTCAGGGCTACAAAACGGACAAGCGTCTGCCCTGTAAAGGGTTAAAGGAGTGTTCAGTATTAATTAGTCACTCACTGGTTAGATTAACCAAGTAGTAATACTGTGTAAACTAGCCACACAAGCTAGCATTAGCTGGGAACAGAAACCAGACCGTAAAGAATAGCAGAAAGTCTACGAGCAAAAATTTGGGAGTAGATAGATAGATAAGCTGAATTGGAGGACAGAATCGTCACTTTCGGCATAGGGACAGAACATTAAGACACTTTAGGGACAACAACTTTCCATTTCATCCACACAGACATGTGTTATACAAGTACACATCATTGTTCACCAGGGAATAGCTTTGACATCTATTATCTACATCTTTAACTTCATTTTTAACTTCATCTAAGTTACACAATGTTTACACTGTCCAAAGGATGTCGCCAAGAACGAGTGAGAGTGAAGGAAAATTATGAGTGAATGCATTCCTTGATGAAAGAGTGAGTCTGAGTTGAGGGTATATTGTTTCCAGTAACAAATCAAGTTAGTTGTGCATTCTTGAAAGGATGTCACAGTCTACCCCAGCATTTTTGGCTGTTTGTAATTTCTTGACAAGTTTACATTCAGTAGTTTGCCATTACTTTCTGAATGGCCAGCACTCATACCATTGTATGAAAACCAGCACATGGTGGTCTGCTTCCAAATCGCCCAAAACTATGTTTTGAATGTAGTATGCAGAACTGTGAACTCTTTTCCCACCTGTATAACAAGTCTTATGTTATTAAATAGTGTGATCTGTTTGTAATTGATAGCGACACATAGCAAAGCTCTACTAAGAAGAAGTATTGACAATAGAGGCGTGACGAAAATGCATGTTGTTGATGGACTGCCCATAACATGGAAAGGTGCAACTTGTACATAACGTACAGTGAGGGTGTATAATGGTTCAGCAAGAATGACAAGAGCAATGGACTTCAGCCGGCTGTTTGAGCATATAGAGTATTGTATCCTGTGGTAAATATTGTGAAGGTTGCCACTATGACTTCATCACAAGTTATTTTGCCCATTGATCGTTCACTAGAGAGCCAGTGCAGTATATGTGTGAAAGCAACTGTACTGTCTGATATACCATTGCCTGTTAAGCATATGCCCTTAGACACATACAACACACACTACAAGTCTGGCAAACTTGAGTACTTGTTCAATAAACCAAAAGTGATGTATAAAATGGTAAGCTGAGGGTAATGTATAAAATGATAAACAGAAGGTAATGTACAAAATGATAAGTCGAAGGTAATGTATAAGATGATAAACCGAGCATAACTATCTATTGCATGAAATGATAAACTGAGGGTTCTGTATAAAATGGTAAAACAGAGCAATGTATAAAATGATAAACCAAGGTTCATATATCAAGTAGGCAGTATAAAAGATGGTGAAGACAAGGGAAAAAAAAGTGAGAGAAACCTACCACATCCAGGTATCCTCAACCTTGTCATCATCCAAGTGTGGATCAACACCCTCTATCACATCATCACACTGGTCGGCATGACTGACTAGGGGCACATGGATCCAGTATTGCTGTTTAAACATTGGATGCTGTGATATTATTTGATACAAACAAAACTTTCTTTCATCTTTCTCTCTAATTTTGATGATCTTGCTCCAGTCCACCATTTTCAGTAAAATCAGATTGCGTTCCACAAAGTGGCAAAGCTGCCTACCTCAAGCTCTAAAGGTTATGGGTCCCTTTTCAGACCGGGTTGTTCAGACCAAGAGAGATTTGTCCACAGACCCCTGTGGGTCATCACTGGAGATATGGAGTTAGTACTTTGTGTGATGCTCTCAGCAGGTGCTAGCCATTTTGTGGAGAAAAAAAAATGAGCCACATCAGGCAAAACTCGGTGCCATGAAGTCGATTCTCTTGCCTTTAACACACTTCTTCCATGTCCTCCTATTCATGTAATTTGAACAGGTTCAGCAGGTTTTATGTTTGTCTCTTTAACAGGATACATTTAATCATGGTCATATCATCTTAAGCACTTGGATTCCATGAATTATTTACCATTACTCTGGCTCTCTACTTTCATCCCATATCATTGTTGTTACTATCTAAATCAATCAAGTGCCATCTCTACACGGAAGATCAAATGTAATGAGTCTCCATCATCGTCTGTCCTTTGTCTTCACGGTACATCTATAGTCTTCTTCCAGTCCACTCTTGATATTGTCCACCCACAAGTAACCTCTTTGTCCTGCATGCTTCTGTCCAGCACATCTTACACCAAGGAGCTGTGGCTCTTTATATGGCTAAAATATTACACATATGGAGGTGAAGAGATTCAAAGTACTTTAGTTTAAAACTGTTGTCATGGAGCAAGATCATAGCTTGATGTACTCCTACTTGCAATACTATTATTCATTTAATAAACCATGCATCAGAATAACACTATCCTTTTGCGGGTAAATCTCTCTCTCTCGCTGTATGTGTATATATGCATGCTCAAACACATATAAATGCAACAAAAACAAAATAATGGCAACTGATAAAACAAATGTGCAACAGTTTTATTTATCAATGGAGATAAATGACAGAAAGTGAGTAGTGTTAAATATCTATGTGGTTATTAAGACAAACAAAAATAGGAAAATGAAATATTTTGGACATGTCAAACATATACAAGTCTGGAAAACATAATTATGGAGGGAAATGTACAGGTGAGGTGGAAGAGAGGAAGACCACAATGTAGTTAGATTGAAGGTGTTATAGATAATTTACACATGACAGCAACAGAGGCAAGATACCTTAAGACAGAGAGAAATGTAAGAATTATGGAGGTGAAGGATCATATTTGTCCATGCCATAATTAAATCTAATATCTTTTTCAGTGTCATCCTCTATGTCTTATTCCTTGAATCCTACTGTTGTTACAATGTATTCTAATGTGTCACTTCTTACGGTATCCCAAGAAATATTTTCCCCATTCTAATGCTTGTGATAGCACTCAAATGTACAAGTTTCAAACTACTGCACAGCTTTAAAGAATGGCTATTAAAATATAATAAAGTTTACAGTTTACTTTAGTTTAGTCGACGGATCAACATCATGGCACATGGGTGTAACCCATAAGTGCTCCGTTCTACTCCGAACCCAAGCCTGAATCCAGAGAATCTCAGCTCAGTGCACAAACTCTGTAGCACCGGCAAGGATCCTGGAATACTTTGGGTAGATTTTTAAATCAAAATTTTGCCCGGGCGGCGCCGTTAGGCTATGTTTACAAGTTCCTGAAACCTGGCGTTCTCACCTGCTGGTAGTAGCTGGCTGTCATCTGTTCACTGAGACACTGGGCCAGGTTGATGAAGTTGCCATCACGAAGAGCTATCATCACAGCTGGTAGACCCAGATGGGCAGACCAGGTCAATTCCTCTTTCAGAGCCTGGTACCACAAGAAATATAAGTTACATGGTCTATTTTCTGAGCAGCTCACTTAAGGCTGCAGGTTCGTTATATAATGAAACAAAAAGGTATGTTCAGATGCCGCAGAGAAACAATACATATCTAATTACACCCCACAGAGGTCAGTGGACTTCAGTAAACATTTGTGATAGGTTTACCTGCAAGGTATGGCCTCACCTACCTATGGGTAAGTTTTCTTTCCCAACAAGTTTACCAGGACAGCATCCATGTAATCCACTGTTTGTGATTTCCAACCCCTGTTGCATTTTTAACGCATACAAATTGCAAATGGAGCTTCCTGATTGTTTTTTTTTCTGATCTGAATAGACTAGATATCCAATCTCACTTCCCAAAAGATTAGGGGGGAATGTGTGATATAACTAAACACCAATGGCTCCTGTAAAAATGCCCATTCCTAAGCTGGATTATGAACCAGCAACTTCCGAGTCTGAGATGGACACCATAACCTCTCAAGCAACCTCCTTTTTAAAGAATCCAGTTAAAAGCCAAGCCTAGCTCATTCTATACCAAAAAACTCACCATAGGTCAATGAGTTACTCCTTATATGAGCAGCACTTACAACATCCATCACTGTGCTGACACAATGTGATGTCTGCCTAATACTCTGAATGTTAAAGTGAAGAAGTTCAACTGAGGCCAGGTAAATGGTGGAAGAAGCTTGCACTATTGTCTGAAAGACAGTTACAGCAAATCCACCACAATGGTAGTAGACATTCAGCTTGAAAGCTTTGTACTCACAATTGGAGACCACAATCAGATGATCTAAATGAGTGTGCTTTTTCACTACAGGGATGGAAACACCACTTTACAAATTCATGTCATACAAGAGTGAAAAACTCCAAAAATTTAAAAAAAAAAAAAATGAAATTTGCACAATAAACAACATATAATTGACACAAACTGAGTCCAGGAAAGTTATTACCTGTAACAATTCTCTTCCAATTCCTAATTTCAATGTTTCTAGCCAAGCAGTAACCATTCTATTCTAGTTGTTACTTTCAATAATTCTAGCCTAGCTGCAACCATTCTTTTCTAGTTGTTACTTTCAATATTTCTAGCCTAGCTGTAACCATTCTATTCTAGTTGTTACTTTCAATATTTCTAGTCTATCTGTAAACATTCTATTCTAGTAATTACTTTCAATATTCCTGGCCAAGCTATAACCATTCTATTTTAACTGTCACTCTTTTTATGGTTCTGGCCTAGCATAGTAGCAAGTACTTTTACCAGCTGGCCTGGTGGTAATGTGTTTAAATCTTCTATGAGACAGATTTGTTGTGGTCTGGGCTCCCAGATCTACCCAGCCTAAAATGTGTACCAAGAAATGTCCTGGAAAGCAAAAGTGGCAAGCAAGATACTGACTACATCGTCAATCGAGCGCTGTTTGTTCTATACAAATATGTGGCAAGTACCAGATACTAAGACACCTCAAGGCATGTAGAAAAGCCCTCTATATTACTTTTTACTACAGCAACTACAACAAAGTAGCATTTTACAATCCATAGCACACACACTGTACTTACCACTTCAGAATTCTTCCTGGCACGGTAAAGTTTACTGTCTAGTCGAAGCCAGGGGGACACTTTGCCAACCACCAGGGTGCTCCAGTCTGTAATATGAAGTTAAGAGCAAAGATTAGAAAGCAAACTAAATAATGAGATTCAAATTATTCTAATACACTTCCAGTAATTAAGTGACCTCAAGAATTAAGAGAAACATAAAGATGAAAAGAAGATATGAACCATGTTCACACCTCTGTGAATCTCAATATAAAATGAACCAAAATAAGGATGTCCTTAAGGTAATCTCTACTGCCTGGTAACAATACTCCTTTTCCCTTGTTTTAATCACTGAGGGTCTCCAGCAGACTTTCATCTTATGGCTGTGGCCTTGAGTCCTCAAGTAAAGAGGATTTCTGACATGACGCCAACATGTGGGGATTTCATCATGAAACAAGTATATTCTAAGTAACAAAATAACACTTTATGGCAGACTAATTATTCATGGTATGACAGATGCAATAAGACAAAAGTGAAAACTGTACTTTACATATGAATGATGACAAATATAACAAAGTCAGAAAGTAAAGGCACTCTTTCACACACCTTAGATCACCAGCCATACGGTAAAGTACAATTTAAATGGCCTATATTTACATGCTTTGAGACATATCTGACATATGGTGCTAGTCCCATACTTGTATAGACAAATCGGCACGCAAGGGGGGATGTGGTCAATATCACGCTGATTGCCTTTATTTCCCAATACAGTTCCTGGTACCCATTTCAACCTGGGACACCAGGCCCTTGTTTTAAAAATCCACTTTAAAGCAAATTCGAACCCATGACCACGGGGCTGGCAGGAAACGCCCTAGTGTGGCTCCCATAATGATTATATCATTATCTAGTTGTAAGCGGATGAGTTTGAAATCTAATCACGTCTCTCCAATGGTGCCTGTCTTCAATTATTTGGCTCTTGATACGTCTCATTATTTTTGTTGTTGATGGGCCGCGTTTCAGAACCACACAGCATTGCTGGAAAGATGAAAGTGAGAATGATACTTTTCCTGAATACAATCTGTATCTTCTGCTTAAAAGAATGTTTTTTTTTGAAACAATGCAACTCAAATGTTTTCAAATATGTGATAAAGGAACTGACTGCAGTGGGTTTATTAATACAGATATACTGTCAGGGGGATGCTGATGTGTGAGGTGATGAGGATAGTTACACCATCTTTCTCTCACTACAGTTTTATCTCACTGTTGGGAAACTCACTGTTATAAACCCTACTCACCCAATGACAGCGGAGGTGGCTGTAAACAGAACTACATACATTACTTAGCCTAGGAAAACCTAAACTTAAGTTTAAGAAGTACATGCTTTTCTGCTATGGGCAGAAGTATGTCTATTCTGCTTTTGTTTTTATAAGTTGTCATGTAAAGACACTCGTGGCTAAGATGTGAAGACACTCATGGCTACAATGTGATGACACCCATGGCTAAGATGTGAAGACACTCATGGCTACAATGTGATGACACCCGTGGCTAAGATGTGAAGACACTCATGGCTACAATGTGTTGACACTCATGGCTAAGATGTGAAGACACCGTGGTTAAGATGTGATGACACTCGTGGATAAGATGTGATGACACTCGTGGCTAAGATGTGATGACACCCGTGGCTAAGATGTGAAGACACTCATGGTTATAATGTGAAAACACTTTAAGGCTAAGATGTGAAGACACGCTAAGGCCAAGATGTGAAGACACTCGTGGCTAAGATTTAAAGACACTCTAAGGCTAAGATGTGATGACACCCATGGCTATAATGTGAAAACAATTTAAGGCTAAGATGTGAAGACACTCGTGGCTAAAATATGAAGACACTCTAAGGACAAGATGTGAAGACACTCATGGCTATAATGTGAAAACACTTTAAGGCCAAGATGTGAAGACACTCGTGGCTAAGATGTGAAGACACTGTAGTTAAGATGTGAAGACACTCGTGGGTAAGGTGTGAAGACACTGGTTAAGATGTGATGACATTCATGGCTAAGATGTGAAGACACTCGTGGCTAAGATTTGAAGTAAGGCTAAGATGTGACGACATTCATGGCTAAGATGTGAAGACACTCGTGGCTAAGATTTTAAGACACTCTAAGGCTAAGATGTGATGACACTTGTGGCTAAGACATGAAGAAACACCAAATAGAGTACTAGATGGCAAAACGAGGAATGGATGGACCAAGGACATTTATAAGACAGGCATGTAGAGATACATTGTAGACCAATGTAGATCAATGTAGACATACATGGTACGGAACGATCAGAAAACTTCATGACCAGTCCAAGGGATGAATTATGTTTTGAGAGTTGCTGTTATGGCACTTACCCTGACTGGACAAGCACATGTCAGATCTTGTTAGTGCTCCCTTTCTTCCTTTAGCAGGACCTCCAACAAATTCTCTCTTATATCTTGGGTTGACCAGTGGCAGGCACACAAAATCATATCTAAATGAGAAAATTGATAACACATTTGTAAGATATAAAAACGACCACCTCTGTGTTACTGCAGCTCATAAGAAAAGCAAAGAATAGTAACATTATTAGATCACTATCTGCTAAGTGAAATTAAATTGTTCAAGAGAAACGTAGCAACTTATAAGTAGACATGGTAAAAGATTGTTAGCAGCAGATTAAAGGTGTTTGTAACAATCTTGTGCAGAAGTCCTTAGGAACAATGCCAGAAACACTTACCCCAAAAAAAAAAAAAAAATTAAAAGAAAGGAAAAATAAAATAAGCAAATGCAGATTTAAATTCTAGGAAAACCGGAGCATTTCTCAAAGATGGTCTTCTTCTTCTTCCAGAATGTTGTTTTGGATGTCAGTGCGTTGTGCCTGTTTACAGCAGAGCTGCGATATTTGCATCTTTTGGTCGACACATCCGACTTCTTCAGGCATTTCTTGACCGGGTTAACCTTCCCAGAAAGATAGTTCTCAAACTGAAGATATAGTCCGTTTCCTCTGTCATGTATGAAACCTGTCTGTGCTATTTGATAATTTATATTTATATAACTTCCACTCAATCCCCTTTATGATTTGCAAGAGGCTTTTGCTACCACTACTTACTAGTAAGATAGTACGACTGTTGGAGCACAATTGTACATTTTCTTTTCTTTGGGAGAGTGATGTAAATTATCTTCTATGCATTTGGCTAACTGACATTGATCCAGATCTTCACACACAATGCATGCTAGAACTGGATGCAGGTTTCTTCTCGGATCAGTTCTGCTAGTATATCGTCAGTCTGGTGACTTCCCTTTAATCAAACTTTGTATTGCTGACTATATTTTTCTTTAAAGGTTTTGGTTATTTCTTTGCATTTTCAAATGTATTATTTTGATTCATTCAGTGGTGTAGCTAAGGGGTGCGAGTGCTGGCTTTATACCTTATATTTTAAAAGTGGCACCTAGTTAACTTGTGCAATTGAAGTTATCTGGCATGTTCACCTGGAGTTATCAAATACTTGTGGTTTTATACTCACTCTTTTAATTGTATCTGACATTTGATCATAGCCAGTCACATAAATATCATGTTAGTTTGCTGCAAGTCCATATACAGGACATCACAATCAACCCTAGTGTTTTCTAAAGTTTGCCACATTCTGAACCAACGATCAAAACCCTGTGAAAATAAATGCAAAGTGGTGTGTATACAAATAGCTAGTGGCTGACTTTGAAACTCGACTGAAATTGCATTCACTACTCTTAAACTACAGATGCCAACCAAATATCATGTAGAGCAGACAATTATGAAATGCAAATGTGGCCTGGCAGCACTGAATACTATGGTGGCGACACGCATGGAACAGAAACTGCTGGTCTTATTGCTCAATCAGCTGGTCCTTTAGTAACAGATTATGGTCTGGGGATTGCTTCACAGTAGAACACATTCAAAGTGAAGGAATGTGAATCATCTTGGGCTGTATATGAGATACCCTGATCAGAACTATGAGATATATGCATAGGGTAACATTTAAGCTGAGACACTGACGCAGGCCTACATGCAAGTTACCAATGAATGAAAGATATCCATTGCATAGCAATCTAAATTATAACGATGCCTAAGGAAGCTGATTAAAAAGAGGATGGTATGAGCAGATATCATAAGGTAGGAGATCACAGCCAAGCAATTACACAGGGGGCAGGAAAGATTCGACAGCAGCACACACAAGAGTAGCTTTCACCAGGTAATCACCACACTGGGCAGAGAAAGGTATGGCAGAATTGGAGGTACAACTAATAGATGAAAATGCTAGGAGAGATGGCACAACTGTATTATCAATGTATATTGATGTTTCTTTGCATTGCAGTGAGAAATCTGGATGGGGCTTCTCAGCTGGAATAAAGGGGATGGTTGTAGTTGCGCACAATGGCAACTGCAAGTATACAACCTCAAGTATGAGGATGAAGGTGCAGGTGATCCTGGCAGCTTTGAGATGGATATCGGGTAGTAGAGTTATCAGAGCTATTCTTCTACTTCTTTTGTTTGCTTGAAATTTGTTTATAACTGCAATGTTGTCTCTTGTATGAATTTAACTGTCTTTCTTAGTTTACTCAGTGGTCCATAGTTTATCTTCCACGGTCTTTTCTCTGGACCAGAAGATATGTCGAGTATGTGATCTGCTATCTCCGGTGCCAATCCACATGACTGATTCACTAATTTTAAATTTCGTATACATGTGATTGCATAAGCTATTGTGTCCTGTTCTAAGGCACAGAATAATGAGTTGTTCTGTTCTGTCCATAATGTGGTGGTTGTCTTGAGCAGGTGTTGGTGGCTTTCTGACTGATTTGATCATTCTTTTCTTTTGGTGGTATGTAACGGGCACATCAGGTGGTTCTTCTTTTGCTCCTTCCTTAGCTAATCAACCAGCTTCCTCGTTTCTGGTTACTCCACAGTGAGATGGTATCCGCTGTATGGTGACCTTGCACTGGCTCCCAAGTTTAGAAAGTGGTGTCCGTATTACTGGCAATTTCTCAGCTTGGAGCACCTCGAGTACTGATTTTGCATCTGTCAGTAGCACCACAGGTTGTGTACCATAGCTGGTATTTAGCAATTTCTCTGTTGCTGTCTTGACTGCCTCAATTTCAGCATCATAGTTATGGCAGTATTTTCCTGTTGGACGAGAACTATCAATATCAGAGTCTGACATACAGTCTGTATTGCATAAAGTTAAGAACAGTTTTTCCTATCTTGGACGTGTAATAACAGATGATGGCAGAAGTGAAACAGAAATCAAAAAGAGAATAGGAATGACCAAAAATGCTTTCAACATCATGAAATCAGTATAAACATCTAGAGAGATTAACAATGCATTAAAAAATTAGAATTGTAAACTGTTATGTATATTCAACACGACTATAAGGCACAGAATCCTGAGTAATGAACAAGCAATTAGAAAGTCAAATAGAGGCCTGGGAGATGTGGATATACAGACAAATATGTCATATTTCATGGAAACAAATACAGAGGTTCTAGAAAAACTGGGAATGAAAAGAGAGTTGATGAAATAAATAAAAACGAGGCAAGTTAAATATTTATGCCACATTAAAAGACAACAAACACTCTTATAAAAACCATACAGATGGGTAAGGTTGAAGGCAAGTGAGCAAGAGGTAGACAATGATACCATTGGGAAGATAACATTAAGAGATGGAAGAACAGTAATCTGATAGTATGTAGTCAGGGCGAGAGACAGACCAACAGCGCTGAAGATCCATTGCAGCCAACCTTCATTGTGGAGATGGCACACAGTGGTAGACAACTGACATTACTGTGATAACATGTGTATATTTCAGCTTGAAGAATTTATCTAGTTATTTTACTTTATGTTGTATGAATTCTGCAGTATGTACTTGACAAGATGCAGCAAAATATCATGCCAGGCAAAGAAATCGTGCAGTCTATTGTTTGTGTCTTCGTTATTCAGATAGAGAGACTGTTGAATTTGAGTTTAGTTAACTCTTCGAGCTATAGTCTGTCCAGAAATGAATGCCTTCATTCACGATCAATTATTTTGACAACTGTCTGTTGCATCGTTATGAAACTTTTCCTGCCATCTTATATTTACCCCCACCTAAGGAATATGTCTTTGACAACTTAAATCATGGAAAGCGGTGACATTTCTTTGATGTTTTGGTGAAAAACTAGTGATTTCTTGCTAACAAACTTGTTTTACAGTAATGCCCCACCAGTTCGGATGACGACACAAGGCTCTACACGAGGCTCTTGTCATAAAGGCCAATCTCATGAGAAAATTAACTATTCAGCGTTAATGTTTCCGTGTGAAGATGTAATACAATACATTTAATAACATGCACTTCATCTCTGTCCCGTAGATTATATACCTCATATAAACAAACTTTGACAGCTGCTGTACAATCTCCAAAACAAAAATTTGTTTGTTGGGTGGACATGATAAGGTTATATTAGGGAGTCCCATCGTGCCATTACCGGAAATTAAAAAAAGTGATATACGGAGTCACCTAGCGGTGACTCACCTTGTCCCGGAAAAAGCTATCTAATTTACCATGCATTCTTTTCTGTGCACAGCGATTGGTTGAAATCATCGTGACCTTTTATATAAATAACATTATATTTCATACTTACCTTAATTAATTTTATTTTGGTGTTCCAAATCGAATTAAATCAATTATAGATGTATTTTTGAATTCTTCATACAATTTAAAATATATCTGGAAAGTTTCATCGCTTTAATCGCTGCGTGGTGGATGAAAAACAACATTTTCGGCGAAGCGTTTCTTTGTGAATGGGTAAACGCATGGCTATGTGCCACAGTGACTGCGCATGCGCGTATCGATCGCTGTGGCATGTTACACTTTCACTTTAAAACACTCAAAACGTGCAATATGACCTACTAAAGTTAAAGAGAACACAATTTAAAGATTATTAATTTATTTGTATACTTGTACTATTGTTTAATCATTTAACATGACGGAACATATTTTTGAAGTCAGTTTTCATAATCCGCCTATGACCCGTTTGGTTGCGACCAACCTCGAGCGCGGAGAAAAATGGAAGGCACATTGAACCGTAATTCATTTTTTCCTGTCGCTTTCAATAGAAAACCATCAATTGTAGATGGATCTTCGAATTCTGCATCAGATTTGTCAGAAATTTGGAAAGTTTTATCGCTAACGTGCTTTAATTGTGGTTGAAACGCAGGCAAAAATGTTACGATCATCAAACCCAAAACGGCGGCTTTACTATATAAATATCTTTGCAGAGCAAGCATTGTGTTCTCGCTAGCGTAAGTCGTAAGCAGCCCGCCTGTCACGCGGGAGATCAGGGTTCTGATCCCGGCTGTACTGGTTTTTTTTTTTTTTTTTATTTTTCACAAAATTATTAGGTGATATAATAGAAACTATTAAACATTATGAAGTAAAGTATTATACATAACTAAGAAAATGGAAGTTTGTGAATAAAGTGTGCTCTATGGATCTGTGCAAGCTGCAGACTGTCGAGGAGCGCAGCCCACAGAGGCAGTGGAATGATCGCTGCGTATCGGAATCGATGAATCCAATTAGATGTCTTTGTTTAATGTGAATTTTAATTGCCGTATAAAATATCGCCGCTGAATCAGCAAAGTTTCATCGCTAAACTTGCTCGAATTGTGGTTGAAAAACAGATTTTCTGCGAAGATGTGACTTTGTGAATATTGGAAACCCACGGGTCATGACGGCCGCCGCATATCGATTGCGCTACACTTTTCAACACACAAAATGTGCGATTTGACCTACTAAAGTTAAATAGAACACAAGTTTAAAGATTATTAATAATTTATTTGTATACTTGTACTATTTTGTAATCATTTAACATGACGGAACATATTTTTGAAGTCAGTTTTCATATGACCGTTTGAGGCAATCTCGCACGCATAGATGCGCAGACACCAGCGGGTGTCGATGGTTGGAGGAAAGGGACACATTGGAGAGCACTTACGGGTGAATAGGATGAAAAATCGCAACTTGTCTCACCTTCACAAAGATGTGAATATCTTCACTTAGAAGGCCTATCTACTGTCGTGCTCTCATTTGTAAATACTCAAAATTAAATTGATGATGGGACTCGCTATTAAAGTATAGTATAAGTTATATTAGCGAGTTCCATAGTGCCATTACCGGAAATGGCGAAAAAAAGTGATATACGGAGTCACCTAGTGGTGACTCACCTTGTCCCGGAAAACGCTATCTAATGTACCAGGCATTCTTTCGACGTCATTCATTCATTCACATCTCACGTGACAAGAACACACGTCATCCGGGGTTTCCCAGGAAAGGTATGCCCAATATTTTGTGCACAGCGATTGGTTGAAATCATCATGACCTTTTATATAAATAACATTATATTTCATACTTACCGTAATTAATTTTATTTTGGTGTTCTAAGTCGAATTAGATCAATTATAGATGTATTTTTGAATTCTGCATACAATTTAAAATATATCTTGAAAGTTTCATCGCTTTAATCGCTGCCGGATGGATGTAAACAACATTTCCTTCGAAGATGTGTATTATTTTGCTCTTTGCGCCATGTATATCGGACTGGCACGTACACTTTGTAACACTATTCTGGTGTTGCAGATAGAATTACATCAATTATAGATGTATTTTTGAATTCTGCATACAATTTAAAATATATCTGGAAAGTTTCATCGCTTTAATCGCTGCCGGATTTATGTAAACAACATTTTCGGCGAAGATGTGTTTTTGCTCTTTGTCCATATATATCGGATAATATCGGACTGGCATGTGCACTTTGTAACACTATTCTGGTGTTGCAGATAGAATTAGATCAATTATAGATGTATTTTTGAATTCTGCATACAATTTAAAATATATCTGGAAAGTTTCATCGCTTTAATTGCTGCCGGATTTATGTAAACAACATTTTCGGCGAAGATGTGTTTTTGCTCTTTGTCCATATATATCGGATAATATCGGACTGGCATGTGCACTTTGTAACACTATTCTGGTGTTGCAGATAGAATTAGATCAATTATAGATGTATTTTTGAATTCTGCATACAATTTAAAATATATCTGGAAAGTTTCATCGCTTTAATTGCTGCCGGATTTATGTAAACAACATTTTCGGTGAAGATGTGTATTATTTTGCTCTTTGCGCATAGTCACTCGGACTAGCATGTGAACTTTGTAACACTATTCTGGTGTTGCAGATAGAATTACATCAAGGACATGATAGATGTATTTTTCAATTCTGCATACAATTTTAAATATATCTGGAAAGTTTCATTGTTTTAATCGCTGCCGGATGGATGAAAAACAATATTTTCGGCAAAGCGTTTCTTTGTGAATGGGTAAGCGCATGGCATGCGTCATGGTGACTGCGCATATCGATCGCTGTGGCATGTTACACTTTCACTTTAAAACACTCAAAACGTGCAATCTGACCTACAAAAGTTAAAGAGAACACAAGTTTAAAGATTATTAATAATTTATTTTTATACTTGTACTATCTTTTAATTATTTAACATGACGGAACATATTTTTGAAGTCAGTTTTCATAATCCGTCTATGACCCGTTTGGTTGAGACCAACCTCGCACGCGGAGAAAAATGAAAACGGCAGATTGGACCGCAAATAACTTTTTTTTGACGCTTGCAATAGAAAACCATCAATTGTAGATGGGTCTTCGAATTTAGTATCAAATTTTTCAGAGATTTGGAAAGTTTCATCGCTAAACTTGCTTTAATTGTGGTTGAAAACCAGGCGAAAATGCTGCGATCGTAAATCCCCAAACGGCGGCTTTACTATATAAATATCTTTGCAGAACAAGCATTGTCTTCTCGGTAGCGTAAGTCGTAAGCAGCCCGCCTGTCACACTGGAGTTCGGGGTACACTTCCCGACTGGGCATGTATTTTTATTTTTTTTTATTTTTCACGAAATTATTAGGTGATATAATAGAAACTATTAAACATTACGAAGTAAAATATTATATAGAACTAAGAAACTGGAAGTTTGTGAATAAAGTGTGCTCTATGGATCTGTGCCGACTGCCGGGGAGCAAGCAGCGGAATTATCGCGTATCGGAAACCGATGAATCCAATAGATGTCTTTGTTTAATGTGAATTTTAATTGCCGTATAAAATATCTCCCCTGAATCAGCAAAGTTTCATCGCTAAACTTGCACGAATTGTGGTGGAAAAACAGATTTTCTGCGAAGATGTGACTTTGTGAATTGGAAACCCACGGGTCATGACGGCCGAGCATATCGATTGCGCTGCACTTTTCAACACATAAAACGTGCGATTTGACCTACTAAAGTTAAATAGAACACAAGTTTAAAGATTATTAATAATTAATTTGTATACTTGTACTATTTTGTAATCATTTAACATGACGGAACATATTTTTGAAGTCAGTTTTCATATGACAGTTTGAGACAATCTCGCACGCATAGACGCGCAGACACCAGCGGGTGTCGCTGATTGGAGGAAAGGGACACATTAGAGAGTTCTCTTTACGGATGAATAGGATGAAAAATCGCAACTCGTCTCACCTTCACAAAGATGTGAATATCTTCACTTAGAAGTGACATACAGGCATCATTGAGGTACTATTAGATTTTGAATTTCAAGGCCTATCTACTGTGGCAGTCTCATTTGTAAATACTCAAAATTAAATTGATGATGGTTCATGCTAGTTATATGCTAAATCTCACCATTTTCCCTCGGTTACTGAGATATGGAATTTTATACTGGGGCAGACAAAAATAAACAGACTATAGGAGGGACGTATAAAAAGAATATATATTTTTTTACACCAGCATGTTACTAGAATGATCAACAAGGCAACATTTGCAAATCAAAACGGTAATCACTCAACGACTCGACTAACAATGAAAATGATTTTAAATCAAATTTAAACATAAACATCAGACACGGACCCCGATCTACAAGCCGTTTCAAGCGCTAATCCAATATCTGGACAACAGTGAAAGTCTCTTCCACATGAAGCTCTGGAATTAGCTCGCGGCATGACTTCTGGTTCCGATACCTAGCAGAGATACAGCAGAGAAGAGCAACAGATGCACCGAGTCGGGTCTGGGGTTGCTCGCTGCACGTTTCTATCGACAACTGGTCACCATCATCTCCACTTCTGCTACAGTCAAACAAAAACTCTGAAGCCATAATTAGGAACGAAACAAATACTCATCACATCTCCTGTTCCTCTTGTACCTTGCGGTGTCGATGTAAAATATAAACTGCGGGAGAGTGCCCGCTTATGGGCTTCATGTATCAATATTCCCATGGACTCTGTTATTCCCTGTGTCCATCGTTTACGTCGTCGGCCTCTTCCTCTGCTTCCCTCTGGTCTGTACATCATTGCTTGTTGTGGTATACTGTTAGTTGGTAACCTACTTACTTGCATGGCCAAACCATTTGACTTGCTGCCTTCTAATAAAATCTAGTGCAGCTATAACCCCCCCCCCCCCACACACACACACACACACACACACACACTTTAGTCCCGATTTCTTCATTTCTGATCTTATCTCTTCTGCTTCTTGATCCATTGAGTATTCTTTTCAGGAATCTCATTTCTGTTGTGATTTTTCTTTTCTCTTTTTCTGTCACTGCCCAGGTTTGGCATTGGTAGTTACAAATACACGAAACAAATCCACGCGTTATAATTGTCGATCCGTTGAGTCTCCTAGTCAAATTACCCCATTATTCAAATCGAAAAACAAATCAATTTACACCATAATAATAGTTGGAAACCCTTACTTGCTTTAACAATGATATATTTTGTACAAAAAATAAATAATAAAAGAACGCTTTTCGCACACTAGCTTTCCTGTACAATTTAACGTTATCATGTAAATCTTGGAATAGCAAGGTAAACGACCAAAAAAGTTATTTCCCGGTCGCTAACTTTCTTAATACGTTTTAATTACTGTTTCTCGCCTTACGTAATTATTATTTTTAGAAAAAGACATTCAAGGTGTTATTGACGATGATAAATTTTGCTTGTTTCTTATTCCCGACCTATCTTCCTGTTGACAGTTTACAATAATTCAATATAAAGTTCAGTAGTTTTGTTAACTGACAAAGTTAAAGTAGTTGTTGAATTAGAAGACATGGAAGACGAATCTGGCGGCGTGGATATACCCAGGGTAACTAACTAACTATGAGCAGTTTGCGTTGCAATTTGTTAATTTGCATCGATTTGTGTTAGGGCAGGACATATTTATCAGATGAAGAAATGTATAAATGAATATTAATATTCTATTCTGTCCTTTGTAAATTATAGAATGCATTAACAGAGGAAAGAATAGGCAGAATAGTTTTCTGGTTAGTAAACGCTGACATAAGTAAAGTAAACGTAATTTCGTTTTGAATCATATAATAATTAATATATTTATATAATAAGTTAAAGTAATGACTTTTTGGTCTAACAGAGTTAACGTAATAATTGATAGGTACAATAATGTTACATTAATAACTGTTTGGTGTTACAAAGGTTAGGTAATAACTGCTTGGTCTATCAAAGTTAGAGTAATAATTGTTTGGTCTAACAATGTTAAAATAATAATTGTTTGGTCTAACAATGTTAAAATAATAATTGTTTGGGACAAAGGAAAAATTAAGAACTAAAGCAGAGTGAACAAAAATACTTACTATATCTGTGATTTAAAGAGTAAATAAATCTTAAGTGGTTGTGGCTATTTAATAATAGCTGATCAACATAAAGCGAGATGTTTGATAAAGAGTTAATTAACTTGCTCTCTCTATCAACCACTTGCTTTTATAACTTCTTCCACCCCAGATTTATCACTCGAAATCCATCAGAGCTAGGCAGTTATTTTAAAGTAACAACTGTTCAGGACATAAAAGTAAAAGTGTTATAAGACTAATTCAGAACACTGTATTCATGAGAACACGAAAAATAAACCGAAGTAAACTTGATTCAAACACCAGTTAATCATCTAGGTTTAGAATTAAGCTGTTACATATTTTAAAAAAAAAGGAAATCTTGGTTATCTTCAAGAAGGAAGAAACAGCACCATGCAGCACACAAGTAAACAAGCAGGGAAATGTGAAATATGGGAATATTTTCAATCATATTTACACAGAAAATTAGAAAATGCTTTGTAGATATTGGAACAATAATTACACTGGAAACGTAACTTAATTGCAGTGATAAAAAGAATATTAAATTAGTAATAAAATATATAATGTTATATTCATGAGAGCCTTAAACGATAAGCAGACAATCTAAGAAATACACATTGACAGCTGACATAAGATTTGAGAGGAAAATGCAGAGAATACAATTATTTTATATGTGGTAAAGACATAATAGTTAAACAGGTCAAGCATTTTCAATATCTATGCTACACAGTTTCATCTGATGGAAGATATGGTCAGATAATAACACCAGAAGCCTTGATTAAATTATGAACTAACAACCAAAAAGAATATTTAAAGTTAGGCATCATAAAAGAGCTGGAAAGCATTGGGCATGAGATCTTCAAGCACAGAACAGGACGATTTGTACTCAGAATTAATTCATATAATGAATCACATGTGGGAGTCTTCATGGCGAAGTTGTCAAGCCGTTTGACTCGGGCTCCGCAGGTGTTGGGTTCAATTCCGGACCGCGTCCTTTTGGAGATTCCTGTGGGTCGTCGCTAGAGCTATGGAGTTCATGCTTTGTACGGTGCTTTCTGCGCTGCAGAAAGAGACCGAGCCATATGGGATAAAGCCCGGTGCAATGAAGTCAACCCTTTTGACTGTTAAGCGACTTCTTTTATAATGAATCGCAAAGATCCTGCACTTTGCAACTACTGAGATGAACCAAGCAGCACTTGAAGGATGAACCAACAACACTTAAAGGATAAATCAAACAGCACTTGAAGACTGAACCAAACAGCACTTGAAGGATGGACCAAACAGCACTTGAAGGATAAACCAAACAGCACTTGAAGACTGAACCAAACAGCACTTGAAGGATGGACCAAACAGCACTTGAAGGATAAACCAAACAGCACTTTGAGGATGAACCAAACAGCACTTGAAGGATGAACCAAACAGAACTTGAAGGATAAACCAAACAGCACTTTGAGGATGAACCAAACAGCACTTGAAGGATGAACCAAACAGCACTTAAAGGATGAACCAAACAGCACTTGAAGGATGAACCAAACAGCACTTGAAGGATGAACCAAACAGCACTTGAAGAATAAACCAAACAGCACTTGAAGACTGAACCAAACAGCACTTGAAGGATGGACCAAACAGCAATTGAAGGATAAACCAAACAGCACTTTGAGGATGAACAAAACAGCACTTTGAGGATGAACCAAACAACACTTGAAGACTGAACCAAACAGCTCTTGAAGGATGGACCAAACAGCACTTGAAGGATAAATAAACAGCACATGAAGGATGAGCCAAACAGCACTTGAAGACTGAACCAAGCAGCACTTTGAGGATGAACCAAAAAGCACTTGAAGGATGAACCTAACCGCACTTGAAGGTTGAACCAAACAGCACTTGAAGGATGAACCAAACAGAACTTGAAGGTTGAACCAAACAGCACTTGAAAGGTGAACCAAGCAACACTTGAAGGTTGAACCAAACAGCACTTGAAGGGTGAACCAAGCAGCACTTGAAGAATAAATCAAACAGCATTTGAAGGATGAATCAAACAGCACTTGAAGGATGAACCAAACAGAACTTTAAGGATTAACTAAACAGCACTTTAAGGATTAACCAAACAACACTTGAAGACTGAACCAAACAGCACTTGCAGAATGAACCAAACAGCACTTGAAGGATAAATCAAACAGCACTTGAAGGATGAACCAAACAGCACTTGAAGGTTGAACCAAACAGCACTTGAAGGATGAACCAAACAGCACTTGAAGACTGAACCAAACAGCACTTGAAGGATGGACCAAACAGCACTTGAAGGATAAACCAAACATCACATGAAGGATGAGCCAAACATCACTTGAAGGTTGAACCAAGCAGCACTTTGAGGATGAACCAAACAGCACTTGTAGGATAGGATGAAACAAACAGCACTTGAAGGTTGAACCACACAGCACTTGAAGGTTGAACCAAACAGCACTTGAAGGGTGAACCAAACAGCACTTGAAGGGTGAACCAAACAGCACTTGAAGAATAAACCAATCAGCACTTGGAGGATGAACCAAACAGCACCTGAAGGATGGACCAAACAGCACTTGAAGGATAAACCAAACAGCACATGAAGGATGAACCAAACAGCATTTGAAGACTGAACCAAACAGCACTTGAAGGATAAACCAAACAGCACTTGAAGGTTGAACCAAACAGCACTTGAAGGATAAACCAAACAGCACTTGAAGGTTGAACCAAACAGCACTTGAAGGATGGACCAAACAGCATTTGAAGGATAAACCAAACAGCACTTGAAGGTTGAACCAAACAGCACTTTGAGGATGAACCAAACAGCACTTGAAGGATGGACCAAACAGCACTTGAAGGATGAGCCAAACAGCACTTGAACGTTGAATCAAGCAGCACTTTGAGGAAGTGAAGGCGGTCATCGTCATACTGAAAAATTCTCCTTTACATTTTGCTTATGTTGGAGTGATACTATCTTGGAAATTATGCTGCATTCTTTTTTGCTGACATTTAATGATAATCCATTGATGTTACTCTTCTCCACCTCCTTGTATAGTATGGTCCGCAGGCTACTTTATGATTCTGTTATTGAAACTATATCATGTGCACATCTTAGAATGGTTTTGTTTTTTCAAAACAGTTTCAGATAAATTGTATAAATACACAAGACACAAGGACAATGGCAGCACAAAGCAATGAGTATGTATTTGTATACACTGTTCTGTTAATAATTCTTGTAGATTAGTATGTTACGGTTTACTTTGAAGCTATTGCAGGGCAGTTTACACGGTTTACTTTGAAGCTATTGCAGGACAGTTTACAGTTTACTTTGAAGCTATTTCAGAGCAGTTTGTGGTTTACCTTGAAGTTATTGTAGAGCAGTTTATATAAGGGGCGTTCATTTGAAATCCGTTCATGCAGCACTGCGCATAATTGCGAACGTTGAACATGATCATGTCATAGTCATGTGATAAGTACTGACCAATGAATAAAAGAGTAGGTGCTTATCGTCCCATGATGCACAGGTTCTGTTTCTGACTGTTGAGAAAATGGCCGGGTTGATCCAAAATCCATCAAAAGAAGCTCAAAGAGTGGTGATTCAATTCTTTTCATTTGAAGTATGTCGACCAGTGGACATTCATCGAAGAATGCAGGCAGCGTACGGTAACAAATGTGTGTCGAAGACAACAGTGACAGACTGGGCATGAATGTTTCGGGAAAGGACATCAGTTCACGACAGATCTTCGACAGCCATGTCAAGCGCATATTGTTGCAACAAAAAACAACTATCGCCAAAATTGATACAGCAGTACAGATAAACCGTTGTCGAAGCATACGTTTGCTAGCAAAAGAATTTGATGTGTCAATTGGGACAATTTAAAAAGTCGTTTGTAAGAAACTGCAATATCGGAAGGTGTGTTCACTGTGGGTACCACAGATGTTGACCGACCACGAAAAAGAGGAATGCATGGGATGGTGTTTGAACCACTTGCTGCGTTACGGAGTGGAGGGTGATGCGTTTCTCTTCCGCATAGTGGCAGGCGATGAATCAACGTGTCACCACTTTGAGCCGAGCAGTAAAAGAGAGAGCATGCAATGGAAGCATGCTGGATCATCAAAAGCCAACAAAATTCAAGTTACAGGTTTCCGCTGGTAAGGTTATGCTGAGCGAGTTTTTTTTACTATGAAGGGCTATTGTTGGCCAACTTTAAAGAACCTGGTGTCAACATCAACTCTACCCATTACTTGCAAACACTAGACAAGCTGCAAAAAGCCATCAAGAATAAACAACCCGGCATGCTTTCTCGCGGTGTGAATTTGTTGCACAATAATACTCGTTCCCATGTCGCAAAGATTGTGCAGGAAGCATTAGCAAGGAAGAAGTGGGAAATTCTGCAACATCCAGCCTATAGTCCTGATTTGTCACCATGTGATTTTCATTTGTTCAGACCTCTAAAAAAAGTTCTCAAGGGGCAACGATTTCACACAGATGCAGACGTAATGAACATGGTAACCCTTGATTCAGTGAGCAACCACAATCCTTTTTTTCGGACGACATTCTCTGCCTACCTAAGCAATGGGATGCTTGCCTGAATGCCTACGGCGACTTCTTCTGCCCAACCCATGGTGCATAATTCATTCAAAATGAATGTTTTGTTTAATTCTACCACACCTGTTAATGTTTATTTCCTGCTTTTGTAATAAAGCTATGGGAATGAGTTTCAAACGAAGGCCCCTAATAGAATACTTTAAAGCTATTGCAGGGTAGTTTTAGTTTTATTTGAAGCTATTGCAGGACAGTTTATAGATTATCTTTTACTTTAAAGAAGCATGATAATTAGCAATGGAAAGTAGAGGCCAGCAATGAACATCATTATGAAAGGGAAGATAGTAGAACCAATAACAAGTTTCCACTTTCTTGGGAATGTAATAACAGATGATAGCAGAAGTGAAACATAAATAACAGAGCAAATAAGATGATAAAAAAATACGAGGGGCTTCAAATGAAAACCTTAAATGTTTGTTTGGTTTCTTTCTGAAAAAGTAAAGAACAAATTTATAATTTTTCGATTTAGTCACCGCTGCGTTCAATGCAACCCTCTAGCGCTGATAAAGTGCTTGGATTCCTGTAGAATAAAATTCTCTTGGTCGTGTGTGTAACTACTCATGCACCACTTGCTGTACCTCTTCATCGGACCAAAAAGTCTTTCCTCCCAATGACTCTTTGAGTTGTCCAAACAGGTGGAAATCACTTGGGGCTAGGTCTGGCTAGTATGGGGGATGTGGTACACACTGAAATGGTTTCAACTGTTGCACAGGCAGTATGGGGTCAAACATTGTCATGATGCAAAACTTTACTGAGAAGTCCACATCACTTGGATTTGATTGCAGGTCGAAGATGATTCCTGAGAGGATCTATATTCATATCACTGATGCCAGTTTTCCCTTTTGGCATGTAGTGCTCTAAAATATCGCCCTGTTTATCCCAAAACAGAGTCAGTATAACCTTCTCTGCAAATGGCTGCTTGTGAAACTTCATTGGCTTCGGTGAGGAAGGATGGTGCCATTCCTTGCTTTGCTCTGTTTGTGTCCAGCTCGTAGAAAACCCAGGTTTCATCTCTAGTAACAATTCTTGATAGGAAATCATCACCTTCTGCTTCAAAGTACTGCAAAAGTTCTTGACAAGCATCAATGTGTCATTGTTTCAATTCTGGAGTAAGCTGAGATGGCACTCATCTCACAGACACTTTGCGGTAATGTAACATATGGATGATGTTGTGTGCTGAACCTTGACGGATGTTAAGGTGTGCAGCAATATCACTCATAGTTAATAGGCAGTTTTTTCTGTATAAGGCCTTCAACGGCTGCAATCAACTCTAGGGTCACTACTCATTGTGCCTGACCCAGTCATGAACAGTCTGTCACGGAAGTCACACCATTTTGAGACTTCCTACTCAACTCACTACACTTGCTGGACTGACAGTCATGCATCACCATACTGGACCTTCATTCGCTGATGAATTTCCATAGGTTTCACCCCTTCACTTATAAAAAAACAGATAACAGAACGTAGCTCCTCTTTGGTGCATGTCAAAAGGGGGGTGGCCATCTTTAAACTGTCCGTGATGTCATATGCTTAACATTCTTGACATCCTTGAAAATGATATTGACAGGTTACTAGACAATGGCATGGTTATTGTATTTTCTATCACACTTGTCAGGTTTTCATTTGAAGCCCCCCCCCCCCCCCCCTCTCTGTCTCTGTCTGTCTGCCTGCCTGCCTGCTCTCTCTCTCTCTCTCTCTCTCTCTCTCTCTCTCTCTCTCTCTCTCTCTCTCTCTCTCTCTCTCTCTCTCTCTCTCTCTCTCACGCACTCACTCACACACACAGATATGTATATCCTGTTTATTCTTCAGGAGACGCAGTTTTTAGTGTTTTCCTGTGGATTATGTGGTGTTATTTCGTATTCGTTTATTGGAGGTGTTCACAAGAAGCTACGGAAGGCAGGTGGTGGATGAAACTTTGAGGGCAGCTGACAGATAGTTGTCGGTTATGGTCTCAAGTTTTGCGACAGTATGCAGAAGATCTCTTCCACTGGACAATGGCTGGCATCACCGACCAGTATTGTCACTGCCAAGGAAGGAAAGCAACGGCAAACTACCTTCTTTAATAGTGCCTAGTTCATTATGATTCGTCTAACTACAAATCACTGCAAGACAAAGACAGAGACATTAAAATTAGCAACATGGAATGTTAGGACGTTAAACGATGACGAAAAATTAGATAACATCAAACAAGAAATAGAGAGAAAATTAATATTTTAGGAATGTGCGAAACGAGATGGACAGAAGCAGGCATTAAGTTAGATGAAGATTTTAAGATTATTTATTCTGGAAGATAAGATCAACAGAGAGGGGTGGCAATTATCTTGGATCGGCAGACATCAAAATCTGTTCAAGGATATTGGGCGGTGTCAGACAGAGTTCTACTAGTTAAATTAAGCGGAAGACCTTTTAGCATAAACGTTATTCAAATATATGCCCCAACAGGAGAATCCAGTGAAGATAGTGTAGAGGAATTTTATAATGACATTGAGTCTTCTTCTTCTTCTTCAGCGTTCCGAGCCATTGAGGTTCTTTGCTGCAAATACAATCCGTCTCCATTCGTCTCTCTGGTGGACCTTCTCTTGCCAGTCGTTGATTCCAAGTGCTTGTAGGTCTGTAAATGTATTATCTCTCCACCGCCTTCTTGGTCTACCTCGGGGTCTACGGTCATTTATTTCCTGAGTGTAAGCGAGTTTTGTTTCCCTATTATCTTCCATTCTTTCTATATGCCCCAGCCATTGTAGTCTATTAGCCTTCATCATTCCAGTGATTAGCGGGGACTTAAACAGATCATAAATGTCTTTGTTACTTCTTCTTTTCCACTCTCCACTTTGTGTATCCCTAATGGGTCCAAAGATGCGTCTTAAAATTTTGTTCTCAAAGGTTTGTAACAAGGCTTCGTCTCCTTTCGTTGTACTCCAGGTTTCAGAGCCGTACAGCACAACTGGTCTGATCAGTGTTTTGTATATTGTGATTTTGGTGTTACGAGATAGCGCCTTTGATTTTAGTAGATGTTGTAGTGCATAGTATATCTTATTTCCAGAGTTGATTCTAGTTTGTATTTCTTCCCTTATGATGTTGGAGCAGTTGAAGATTGTACCCAGGTATTTGTATGTTTCCGTTCTTTTAATGGTCATATTATCTATTTGTATGTGGCCAGAGTTTCTAGCCATTCCGTCTCTTGAAATTACCATATATTCTGTCTTATCTTGGTTGATAACCAGCCCCATCTGTTGGGCTTTTCCCTTTAAGTGAGTCAATATTTCCAATGTCTTTTGTTCACTTTGCCCTATAATATCTATATCATCTGCATAACCAAGCAGCTTGGATGTTCCTCCAATATCACATTCCTCCTTTACCTTCCTTACAACTTTCTCTAGAGCCAGATTGAAGAGTAGCGGCGATAGTGCATCACCCTGTTTCAAGCCAGATGTTATTTGGAAGGGGTCTGATTTCCTGCCTTTATATGTTACTATATTATAAGTATCTTCCATGCATAGTCTGGTCATGTTGATTAACTTCCTTGGTATTCCAAATTCCTGCATAGCATTCCATAGACTATTCCTATGGACACTATCATAAGCCTTTTTAAAATCCACAAAAATGTTATGGAGATCTCTTTTATATTCCCAATGTTTCTCGGCTATTTGTCGTAAGATAAATATCTGATCTATTGTTGATCTGTTTTGTCTAAAACCCGCCTGGTAGTCACCTAATATGTCTTCTGAATATGGTTTTAGTCTATTTAGTAATACTGCGGATAGTATCTTATAGCTTGTGGACAGTAGTGATATTCCTCTATAATTTCCACATTGGAACTTGTCTCCTTTCTTAAAGATAGGTATCAATAATGACTCTTTCCAGTCATGGGGTAATTCTTCTGTCCTCCAGATTTTTATTATTAGTTCGTATAGCTTTAGATGTAATGCATGGCCACCTGCCTTTATAAATTCAGCAGCAATTCCATCAGTCCCAGTTGCCTTATTGTTTTTAAGTCGTGTGATTACATATAGGATTTCTTCAAATGTAGGTTCTTCAATTTGTAGTTCGCATGTTAGAACCTCTTCCTGTGGGAAAATGTGACTTGGAGCTTCACAATTTAGTAATTCAATAAAATATTCTTTCCATGTGTTGCACATTTCCTCATTGGTATTTATCATATTCCCATTTTTGTCTTTTACACCATATGTGTTTTGTTGGTGCCCTCGTTTCATTGACTTCAGTTCTTTAAAAAATTTTCTGGATTCATTTTTCTGGTGATTAGTTTCCATATCTTTGATTATATTACTCATATATTCTCGCTTCTGCTGTCTGATTATTTTTGTAGCCTCTTTACATTCATTTCTATAATGCTCTTCCTTTTGGATGTTATTGATGTCATTTAACCATACATGTCTGGCATTCTTCTTCCTAATGACTGCTTCTTCACATTTTTGATTGAACCATCTGTTCTTTCTATGCGTGGTTAACTCACCGAGACATTCTTCTGCGGTAGACTGAATTGTATTCTTGATGTTCAACCAAGTTTGGTCAACGCTTTCCTCCAAAGGGTTTTGCAGAGTTTCAAGTTTACATTTTATTTCATCTGTAAATTTCTCTTTGACTGTAATGTCTTGCAGTTTTTCTCTGTTATATGTTGGGTGTAATCTTTGTAATTTAGTATAGAAAGCTCTCTTAAGTTTTATTTTAAATTTTGCTCCAACGAGGAAGTGATCACTGTGGCACTCAGCTCCTCTATAACTTCTGACTTGCTGTATGTTTGATGCATTTCTGTTGTTAATTAAAATGTGATCTATTTGATTATAGGTTCTCTTGTCACATGATTTCCAAGTTTGTTTGTGTATATCCTTTCTTTGTAGTCTGGTACTGCTAATCTGCAGTCCTTTGGCTTCTGCCAGGTTGATGACTCTCCATCCATTATCATTTGAAGTTGTATGTAGGCTTTCCATACCGGCCACTTTTTTATTAGTTTGCTCTCTACCTATTTTTGCATTGAAGTCTCCCAGCACAATCAGGATGTCCTGTTTGGGGGTTTCTTCTATGACATCTTCCAGATCATTATAAAAGTCTTCTTTAATATCATCTTCTTTCTCTTCAGTAGGTGCATGTACATTAATCATCGTTATATTTTTCCATTTACCTTTTATTCGTAATTTACTAATCCTGTCATTAAAAGCTTTAAAGTTTAAAACGTTCCCCCATAACTCTTTTTTGATGACAAATCCTGTTCCTAATTCATGTTTATTTTGGGTGTTTCCTCCATATATTATAATCATTCCATTTTGCTCTAAAGTACCCTCTCCTGGCCACCTTATTTCTTGAATTGCTGTTATATCCATTTGATATTCACCCAGCTCCCGGGTTAGTTCTTCGGCCGCTCCAGCTCGATATAGTGTCCGTACATTCCATGTTCCAAATCTCAAAAGTCCTTTAACGTTCCAAGGTCGTTGTCCAGATAAGTCAGTCCGGTATCGAGGCTCATGTATTTGTTTCGTAACAAAGAAAGGTTTTTACAAAGGTGGGGATGTTAACCCCACGCTTCAACCCCCAACCTGGAGGACCAGGGTGTTTCTCTTTGTCTGTTCTCTACCCTTTGACCTGTCCGGCTTGGGAGGCCCTGCTTGTAGCTACGCTACCGCCGGCATAGCTCTCAGGGTCATTGAGAAACTCAAGCTCCCCCACCACGACAAGGTGGAAACACCATCGGGGGAGGACATTGAGTCTGCTTTAAAGAAATGTAAAAATTCAGAAATAAACATCATAATAGAGGACTTCAATGCAAAAGTAAGAAATCAAGGTGATAGATACACAGTAGGAAACCATGGTTTGGGAGAGAGAAACAAAAGAGGATACAGACTTGTAGAGTGGGAAAAAGAGCAGGAAATTATTTTAAGAAACATCTGGTTTAAACAACACCCTAGAAGATTATGGACATGGAGGAGTCCTGATAGCAGGATTAGAAACCAGACTGACTACAATTTGGTTAGCAGAAGGTTTCAAAATGCGTTAACAATTTGCAAAAACAGTTCCCAGTGCTGATTGTTATAGTGATCACAGATTACTTAAAGGTACATTGAGGGTAAAGTCAAAGAAAGTCAAGTATATAACAGGAAACACTAAATATGATCTGTGTACATTGAGAAATGACATGGAAATACAAAACAAATTCAACATAGAAGTACAGAACAGATGTGATGTATTGTCTGATCTAGAGATCCTATTTCAGGGTGTGGATGATCAATGGGAAATGTTGAAGAATTCAATCAGTTTGGCAGCAGAAACAACTATTCCAAAATTAAAGAAGGTACCTGGTAAGAAATGGATGACTGAAGAAATTTTACAACTAATGGAAACAAGAAGACTCAACAAAAATAATCCTGCCAAATATGAAGAAATTCATAGACAAGTTCAGAATATTATGTAAGGAGGCAAAAGAAGCATGGCTTGAGAAAAATTGCATAGAAATTTAAAAACAACACAACAGTCAAAATACCAAATTAGTGCACAAATGAATTCAGGAACTTACTAATAAAAGAACAAGAACATCAGCAGGCTGTCTAAAAACTAAAGATGGCAAAATAATAATAAAAGAAGATCAGATTCTACATGAATGGTCAGATTATGTTAAAAACCTTTATGATGATAACAGAGATGAACAGTATGATATTCGATTTAATAATGAAGGACCACCACATTTGAAGATGGAGGTTTGGAATGTTCTTAAACAGATGAAAGCAGGCAAGAACCCCAGCTCAGATAACATCACAACAGAAATGATTAAAACTTTAGGCGAAAATGGAATAAATCAAGTCACCAGACTGCTGAACACATTATATTATACCTGAGATATACCTTCTGAATTATGTAATTCTGTATTTATTGCAATCCCAAAGAAATCAGGAGCCATGGAATGTGATCAACATAGAACAATTAGTATAATGAGTCACATCACGAAGATTTTGCTACGAGTTATCATGCAAAGAGTGAGAAAGAAAATACAACCTGAAATAGGGGAAGAACAGTGTGGGTTTGTAAAAGGAAAGGGTACAGTAAATGCTGTGTATATGCTACGATCAGTTATTGAATGTTCTATAGAAGTAAACAAAGGTATACATCTTTGCTTAATTGACTACACAAAGGCTTTCGATAGAGTAAGACATGTCAACATGGTAGATATGCTTGCAGACCTACAAATTGATGGAAAAGACATTAGACTTATTAAAAACATATATTGGAAACAACAAGCTGTCATAAGGATTAATAATGAAGTAGGACAATATCAGCCTATTAAGAGAGGTGTGAAACAGGGATGTGTAATGTCTCCAGATCTTTTTCCCTATACAGTGAAAATATTTTCATAAATGTAGGAGATATGAATGGAATCATCATTGGAGGACGAAACAGCAATAACATTAGATCTGCAGATGATACATTATTGATTGCAGACAATGTGCAGGATCTGCAACAATTAGTAGATGCGGTTGTTGCACACAGTGAACAACTGGGGTTAGAATTGTAAAAAGACACAGATTGTGGTCATCACTAGGAAGAATGAAGTACCACAATGTAATATACAAGTAAATGGGAATATTCTTCAACAAGTGAATGGATACAATTATCTTGGAACAGTCATAACATCTGATGGGAGATGCCTTGAAGAGATTAGAACAAGAATCGCGTGGCAAAAGTAGCCTTTAGCAAAATGAAAAACATACAGACCAATAAAAAGATGTCAACTGAAACGAGAAAAAGAGTGTTGAGGTGCTACATAGAGTCTGTACTTTTGTATTGCTGTGAAACTTGAACAAGGAGCAGTCAAGCTGAAAAACATCTGATGGCTGTAGATATGTGGTTTCTGAGGAGAATGTAAAGAATTCCATGGACAGACTGAAAAACAAATGACCAAGTACTACGGGAAACAAATGAAAATTGTAAATTGATTAGAGAAATTAGACCTAGACAGTCAAAATTTTTTGGACATGTTATGAGAAGAAATGAATTGGAGAACTTGATGACACCTGGCAAGATCGAAGGGAATGGACCAAGGGGAACACCAAGAAGTAAATACATGGATGGCTTGGCCAAATGACATGGTCGGGACAGGAACACTGAGCTGATCTACGACTCTGGTGATCGAGTGAATGGCGCGTCATGACTGCCCACGCTTTCCGGCATGGCACATGATAGATGGATGGATATATATATATATATATATGTATATATATATATATATATGTATATATATATATATATATATATATATATATATATATATATATATATATATATATATATATATATATATATATATATATATGTTGCCACGTTTCCATCCTATTTCAGGATATTGCGGTCAACATCAGCATCTTTCAGCTGTATGTTGATTCCTAGGCTAGATTACGCTCATCAGCACGCCACGACTTTCTGAGCCATGGGCTCCATGCTCTCATAAGTCACTGGCGCGACTCAAACCGCTTCCAATTCTCATGTGCTCACGTCAATCATGAGAGTATTCGGGGTTACGGAGAAAGCTGCTAACCTGTCGACCAGGGAGACCGGTATATATATATATATATATATATATATATATATATATATATATATATATATATATATATATATATATATATATATATATATATATATATATATATATATATATATAAAAGAGAATAAGAGAATGTTTGTGTCTTTGTGTGTCCTTCTGATTAAGATGAAATTTTCTACAGATGTTCTTCTCATTCCCGCGCAGCCAACTGGTATAATTTGTTAGTTTAAAAACAGTTATTTACATATTAAATCAATATTAAAAGGAAAGGTTCTAATTAATGGGACTTAACAACAAAAGTTATATCAAGGGACATTACTTTTAGTAACATTGCTATATTATGTAATTTAAATAATTGTTGTATTTTTCTTAAAGTTTTATAAAATGTTTAAAGTAGTTATCTACAGGAATATGCGTTAAAAAAAAGGTGATAAACACTTTCAGGCATATTTAAAGTTTCCGTAAAAATAATGGATCTATTTTAGATACGTGAAAATTTTCGAACCCATTTTTCCCGCAAGGTGAACATATACTCTGTGCACCAAAGTTGTATCTGGTATAAACAAAGTGATAACAACTTTAAGGACACAAATACTCGTTCTGTATGCAACGATGGCGCAAGGTAAATTTAAGAACCCGAAAGTTCAAGTTCCTGGGATAAAGGACAAGGGGAAAAGAAAACAAAAAGTTTTTATAAAAAAGAGTAGCATGAAGATTGCACCCAAGAAGCAAAAACTAATAGAAGCTGCAAAATTGAAGAAGGACCTAGAGAAAGGCATCAGAGCATGCATTGAAGACGAACTAACAGCTAAGACAGTTTCACTAGAACCTTGTTCACTCTGTATGCTCAAACCTTCCACGTCAAAGAGCAAATCCAATAAATCTTGATTACACTAAAAAAAAAAAAAATAAGGACACAAATACCATACATGCCTGTTAAAATACTAACAACACAATTGCAGAAGCTTTTAACACTCAATAAACGTTTAAAAAAAAAAAAAAAAAAAAATAAGGCATCTTCAAAGTTTTTGTAAAAGTAATGGATCTATTTTAGATACGTAAAAATTTTCTAACTGAACAATATCATCGAAGCTACAATTTTAAATTTAAAGGAGAAGATGTACTGTTGCCTCACATCCCAATGATTCCAACACAAATGCCATTTGAATTCAGACGTCTGCAGTTTCCGGATAGATAGATAGATAGATAGGTAGGTAGGTAGGTAGGCAGGCAGGCAGGCAGGCAGGCAGGCAGGCAGATAGATAGATTGGATATAAATAGATAGATAGATAGATAGATAGATAGATAGATAGATAGATAGATAGATAGAGAGAGAGAGAGAAAGGCGGAGGGAGAGACGGTCGGACGGACAGATGGGTAGGCAGGCAGGCAGGCAGACAGACAGACAGACAGACAAACAGATAGATAGATAGATAGATCTCCACCAGGGGCTGGGCGAAGCTGGGCTGGGTCAGCTAGTATATATATATATATATATATATATATATATATATATATATATATATATATATATATATATATAAATATATATATATATAAGTCAATGGCAGGCGAGCAAGAGGTAGACAGCAATACAAATGGAAAGATAACATGAGGAGATAGACAAACAGCAGTTCAGGTGTGATGTGGTCTGTATCACACCATCTGCCTTCATCCCTCAAGACATTTCCTGGTGCTCAGTATGGGCTGGGTGGACCTGGAAACCCAATTCAGTTTTTAAAAGCCGCCTCAAATTCAAAAAGTGAGTATGCCCAACATTACTTCTCTGAAACTGCACAAGTGAAAGTGTAGTTTTTTATTACATATTCTTGTATTAATAAGATTTATTTGTGTTTTTTTTTCAGGGAGTATGATGATTCAAATTTTGAATGGAGTTTTTTAGAGCTGACAGAGAAAATGCAGCATTATCTGAAGGAAGACAGACATAATTTCTCAAGATCAGGCATGGCCAAGAAGTAATCAAATCATTATATTTCACTATTTGTGATTTCACTGCTTTTTAAAATAAAAAAATTTATTAAAAAAAAAAAGCCAAGATACAACAATTCTTCTTGTGGCATTAGCTATTGTTTCAGGACAAGTAAAGAAATTGGAATATTTATATACATGGATAACATCTAATGAAAATATGCCAGAAATAAAGAACAGCATGAGACATGCAAAAACTGCATGTTATAAAATGATAATCTTCGTGTGCAATAAATCCTTGTCATTAGAAGCTCAAAAAGAGTTCTTTTGAGGTCCATAGAACCAGATAACTTACATTTAGTAAACAAGCGAGAAAATGTCTTTTTATAGAAAATTATTGAAAACACCACAAACAACCAGAATGTGTTGTTTAATGTTGTGAAAGAGGACAAGACACAGAGCAAACTTTTCACAATCATCACAAGGAAGCAGACAACTTTTTCCATTTCTTCTTGTGTTGCTTGAAATTGATTGTTTATATCTGCAATGTTCTTCACTGTTTTTTTTAGTCCACTCAGTGGTCCATAGAGTTTATCCTTCACTGTTGTGTCTCTAGGTCAGAAATTTTGCCTAGGTAGTCATATTCGAAGCAGTCTTGGAGTATGAGATCTGCTGTCTGCGATGCCAATTCATATGTGCGCATGGCAGATTTGCCCGTCTTAAATTTTGTATACATGTGGTTGTGTAATTGATTGTGTCCTGTTCTGAGGCAAGAATAATGATTTGTTCTGTTCTATCAAACAAAAAATGGTAATTATCTTGTGCTGGTGTTTGTGGCATTCTGATTGATTTGAATTGAATGAATTATCTGTCACATCTTGAATCCATCTACATTGTAGTCTTTCTCTTCTCTCTCTCTCTCCCAAGTACGCTCTTGAAGTTTAGGTATTTGTTATTTTCCTCCTATTACACTAGGATGATATTATTCATTGTCAGTATTTTCTCAGACATTTCTCTTGTTTCTCAATATAAAAGTTAAACAGATTGGGGGGGGGGGGGGGGGGGCACTAATGTAGAGCATTAGTTTACAAATAAGGTCTGTCAATTACGATGCTTCTCAATGACACAGTCACAATAATAGGACATTTTCAGAAACCCTTCTGAACCAAGTTTGAAACACAGCTTTCGGGCGATTTGGCAGCAGACCGCCGTGTGTTGGGTTTTTTATAAAATGGTATGGGTGCCGGTCGTTCAGAAAGAAATGACAAACTACTGAACTTGCCAAGAGATCACAAACAGCCAAAAAATACTGGGGTTGACTGTGACATCATGTAAAGGATATGCAACTAACTTTTTAAAAACTTCTTATTACATTTTCTGGTTCTCTGCCTACCTGCTTGCCTGTCTGACTGTCTGTCTGCTTGCCTGCTTGTCTTGGCAAAGGATTGAGCATCTGTTAAGCAGGCTGTGATGAGAGCAATGTTCTGCACATTATCTGCTTCATGTTAATGATATTCTTGTGCTGTTCCAAGTTCTCCCTAATTTGGAATGTAAATGAACAAATTAGGAAGAACTTGGAAGCAGCAGAGATGTGGTTCCTGAGAAGAATATTGTAAATTCCTTGGATTGCCAAAGTGACTAACAACTATTGCCTTAAAGATGCAAATGAAACAAGAACATTACATACAAGAATAAGAAAGAGACAAACCGCTTTCTTTGGTCATGTGATGAGGAGAGAGGCATTGGTGAACATTGTGACGATTGCCTTAAAGAGGCTAATGAAACAAGAACATTACATACAAGAATAAGAAAGAGACAAACAGCTTTCTTTGGTCATGTGATGAGAAGAGAGGCATTGGAGAACATTGTGACAACTGGAAAGATCAAGGGGAAGAGAGACAGAGGCAGACAGAGAGAAATGATACTGGATGGATTGAGACGGTGGTATGGATGAATATCATCAGCAGAGTTGATCCAGGAAAAACAAGGACCGAGATCTGTGGAGAGTCATGAACGCCTACGCCATCTGGCATGGCACTTGATGATGATAATGATGCTGTTATGTGTTGCCCAGTTGTTTAAGCTTTCCATTGACATCTTTCTCTGTCTTCCCTTGCCTCTCTTGTCTAGTATTTGTGTATAGAAAGTCAATTTCTTGATAAAGCCTGTTGGTATCTATATTTATAAAACACAATGTATGTATGTATGTATGTATGTATGTCTGTCTGTCTGTCTGTCTGTCTGTCTGTCTGTCTGTCTGTCTGTCTGCCTGCCTGCCTGCCTGCCTGCCTGCCTGCCTGCCTGCCTGCCTGCCTGCCTGCGTAGGTAGGTAGGTAGGTAGGTAGGTAAGTAGGTATGTCCGTTCTTTATGCGTTCGCGAATGGTCCATCCGATTGAGATGAGATTTTCTACATGATTTCTTTTAATTCCCGTGCAACCAACTGTAATAGTTTCTTAGTGTACAATCATCTGTTTACTTACTAAAATTTAATTTTGTAATTCCATGACTCAACATAAGAAAAAATAAAACAAGGGACATAACTTTTAGTAGCATTGCTATATCTTAAGTTAAGTCCCCTGGCTATTGATAGATAGATAGATACATAGATAGACAGAGAGACAGATTCCCGCCAGGGACTGGGCAAAGCCGGGTCAGACAGACAGACAGGCAGACAGACAGACAGTCGGGAACGGGAACTTATATGACTACTTATATGAATTAAATGAGATGCTCCCCATCAGGGGCTGGGCGAAGCCGGGCCGGGTCAGACAGACAGACAGACAGACAAGCAGACAGACAGACAGACAGACAGACAAGCAGACAGACAGACAGATAGATAGATAGATCCCCACCAGGGCCTGGGCGAAGCCGGGCCGGGTCAGCTAGTGTCACATAAAAATGTATTATGTTCCCTTATGGTTTTGATGAGTGACCTTGCAAAACTTGCAGCTCCCAGTACCATATGCTTTTCTCAAACATTCCAGTTCAACGTAAATCTTATTTTCATGTGGTTTACCTATGAATCTTACTTTCATGACTTTTATATGTGAATCTTATTTTATTGGTAGTCATAGCCATGTTTGTCACTTGTTCTTTAAATAACGTAGAAGAAAAGGACCCTTTACACGCCATTAGGTACATTGGGGATGTAGTGCTAGACACAGATTTATACAATGCAGACCTGATAATTCAACCTCAACATCAGACCCAAGAAATAGTTCTTCTTATCAGAAATCCCTCTTATAAAAGTTTAAGCATAAAGTAATGCATTTACAACAATAGTGACACAATGACAGAAATTAAACGGCGACTATCAATTGCTCTTCAAAGACTAAAACAACTGAATAAATGATGGAGTGGGACAGACAGAACTACAAAAATTAGATTTTTAAGAGCATGCATCTTTCCCATTGCAACATACGCCTGTGAGACATGGATACTTACTAAACAAGCTGAACAGTGCATAAATGCCTTTGAACATAAATGTTATAGACGAGTTCTAAGAATATCTTGGGTAAAGAAAAGAACAAATGCATCCATACTTCAAGAATTGAATATTGAAGAAGGTTGGCTATTAAAGACGATAAAAAAAGAAAATTGAAATATTTTGGTCACTTGAAACGTCACAAAAGTTTGGAGAGAACAATAATGGAAGGATATATGCCTGGGAAGAGAGGAAGAGGAAGGCCAAAGAGAAGATGGGTGCAGGATGTAGCGGATGATCTCCAGATGGGTGTATCAGACGCGGGACATCTTGCTTATGATCGAGAGGTTTTCCGGAAGGTTGTTATGGCAGCGAGGTTCTGCAAAGGACATGCTACTGAATGAATGAATGCATTTACAAAGTATATATACTACAATATTGTTCTTCACAACAGAAATTCTTAAGCTGTTTGCACGATATTATTATTATCACTCACTGAGTGCTGATTGGTCATTAAAAATATATACTGTGTTCTTTACCTATTAAGAATGATAAGAATGTAACCATGATGACTCATGCATAACATTCATGTTTAATTACATTGTTACTGAGTGTGCCAGATTTTTCAACATATACCATCCAAGTTATAAGACCCAAATGATGACCTGAATGGCAATGAAGGAGTAATCTAGAACTGGATCTGACCAGTCTGAATCTTCATTATGCTATTACTCTGCTTTAACATAATTTCATTTTGTTCATTATTGTTACAGACATGTGACAACTTCATTGACTGAATCCGGTTTTCAACGAAGGCTTTCATTGGGAAGTGAAACCACTGGTGCTAATGTGGTAATGTGTTGATTGCATTTGTTATTGTTCCTTTTTATACCATCAATTCATTATTATATTTTTGCAACAATAGACAATGTCTGTTATTAGGAACTTGTGGGAATGCCATTTATTAGGATCATCACATTTTGTAGGTCTGAGTAGACAGAGAAAATGATGGCTAGTCTTTACCTCCCATAGCAAACGTCAAGAGCTGGCTCGAACTTCATCTGACTGTTTCATGCCATTGTCAGTGTAATGTCCTAACCATTACAGTAGTGTTTGCAAATGGAAAACATACTTATCGATTAAAAACTGTTATGTAAATTGAGTAAAAGAGGTTAAAATGCTGTATAGAAATTATATACTTCCTGTCCCGAACATGGAGGATAGGCATTTGAATGGTTAGGGTCTCTGGAGTGTTTACATTTGTGGCTATGGTTTGCATACGCATTTTCCTCATGTTGGACTGGAAGTACATGGTTCTGTCTCCCTGCTACTGAGTTGAGTGCGTGGAGTGACACTTTGAGGTGTAAATTTCGTTTGGAATGCTTTTACATCTGCCCATAGTTGTTTGTAGCATGAACTGCATGTTCAGAATGATGGCGGCTGACCTATCGCTAATCTGTCTTGGGTTGCCTTAAGCAGTAATGCGTGACTGCTGGTTTTCTAGCTTACATCGACGATGAACTGTATTTTTCGTGGAGGACTTTTGTGTTGGAATTCTGGTGGTGGCATTATGCATAGTGTACCTATACGGGCTGTTGGTTTGTCGAGATTACTGTCTATTCCACTTTTCACATTGGGCAGTGAGGAACATTTTATATGATATTCATTGGCACAGAAACAGAGCATAATGGGGATGACCCGTTGCCGTGAAGTTGAAACCGCAACTAATGACTAATGATTAATAGAAATTATACCATTGTATGCATGTGAAACAGACAATAAGCAAGATAAGCTGAGAAACGTCTAAAGACAGTTGAAATGCGCAAGAAATTGGCAAAGAATACCATGAACGGACAGAAAAATGAATGAGGCAGTTCTTCAAGACACAGATGAGAAATGTACATAGATTACAAACTGTCACATCCTTATGTGCGGTATTGCTTAAGAGCCTGTTTGGGTCCTGAAATAAAATGTTTCATTGTCCATACTCCTCCTTGCAATTTATAATAAATTCCTGTTACTTAATTACTTTCCCACATGCTTTACATTTTGTAGAAAACTTTGGTCATTCTCATTCCTTTTCTTTGCTGTAACCAGCATTATATTGATCAGATTCTTTTAGCTAGAGTGTATGCAGTGAAAGATGAATCTGTGACAGGCCAGGCAAGCTGACTGAAGAATTAACTGTCAACTCAGAGATGTCCAAGACAAAACTAGGAGATGTGCGATCTTTACATCTCCAACACTTCACTGAGGTAAACATGAAGTGAAGAAGAAGAGGAAGGGAAAGAAAAAGAAGTAGCCAGTTTTATGTTTTACATTTAATGGAATATAACTTTAACTATTCTGACTCCTTTTCTGAACACTGTAGCCTGCGTTATCATATTTTAAATTTGTTGGAATACAACTTTAGCCATTCTGATGCCTTTTCTGATTATTGCAGCCAGTGTTATATTTTATATTTGCCAGCAGGATGAACAATTATTCTTTTTTTTATCTTTCTCCTTTAAGTTGGATGTTTTGCCAAAGACAGTGTCATCTACAAATAAACGAGCAAACAATTATAAAGAGGTAAATTATGTTTAACTGTGTAAAGTCAGTTTAAAATTTCTTTTAAACAGATAAAATAAAAAAAAGCAACATAAAATGGTTAGAGAAATGCCAAATTGGGGGTCAAGATTCTCTGAACATGATATGAAGAGAGACATGAAATTTAGTGACAATTGGAAAACTTGATTAGAGACAAATCTGAAACTTAGTGACAGCTGGCAAACTTTGTTACATACAAATTTAAACAGCAACAACCAGAAAACTTGATTATACACAAATGTGAAACACAGTAACAAGTGGAAAACTTGATTAGAGACACCTTTGAAACTTTGTGGCAGCTGGACAACTTGATTAGATAGAAATGTGAAACATAGAAAGAACTGAAAAACTTGATCAGAGAAAAATTTTAAACTTACTGACAACTGAAAAGCTTGATTAAAGACACATTTGAAACTTACTGACAGCTGAAAAACTTGATTAGTGACAAATTTGAAACACATTAACATCTGGAAAACCTGAACAGAGACAAATTTGAAACAATTAATGACTGAAAAACACGATTAGATACAAATTTGAAGCATGGTAACAAATGAAAAACTTGATTAGACATACATTTGAAACATAGTAACAACTGGAACAATTTAAGAGAAACAAGTTTGTAACTTAACGGTTGGAAAACTTTAAAAGAGCACACGTGAAACTTTATGACAACTGGAATATTTTAACAGAGACGAATCTGAAACTTACTGATAACTGAAAAACTTGATTACATACAAATTTGAAACATAGTGACATCTAAAAACCTGAACAGTGACAAATTAAGAACAATTAACAACTGAAAAACTTGATTAGATACAAATTTGAAACTTAATAGCAATTGAAAACTTGATTATAGATAACTTTAAAACATTGTAATAACTGGAAAAATTGAACAAAAACAAGTTTGAAACTTAATGAATGGAAAACCTGAAAAGAGACATATCTGAAACTTAGTGACAGCTGGAAAACTTGAACAGAGAGAAATGTGAAAGTTAGTGATAAATGAAAAACTTGATTGGGGCAAATTTCAAACTTAATGGTCAATGTAAAACTTGATTAGATACAAATTTGAAACACAGTAACAACTGGAAAACTTCAACAGAGACAAATTTGAAACAGCAATAACTGGAAAACCTGAACAGACACAAAATGGAAATTTAGTCGCACCTGACAAACTTAATTAGCGACAGATAAGAAATTTAGTCACAGCTGACAAACTTAACTAGCGATATAAGAAATTTAGTCGTAACTGACAAACTTAATTAGCGACAGATAAGAAATTTAGTCATACTTGACAAACTTAATTAGCAACAGATAAATTTAGTCACAACTGACCAGCTGAACTAACAACACCAGGGAAGGCTAACCTGGTCAACAAACGCCCGCTAAAGTCGGATGTGTCGGCCTAAGGACGCAAATAAACAGGTACAGCGCAAAAACGTCTGAGTGAGTGGAACGTCCTTCATGAAAAGTCCGAACTGAAAGAACGCAGAGTGGATGTCGTTTGCATCCTAACCTCCCCTGGTCTGCGTGGGGAGCGGCCTTTGGTGAATGAAATGCCCAATATATGGAAGTGAGGAAGTGAAGCAGCCATGTGCGGGACATGGCGATTCCTTGGGTGAGCCCAGTACCAGAGCGCTATGTGTCGGCTCTGCAATTATGGAAGCCTCCTTGGATGGCGGATAATGCCCATGGTCTGCCCCTGCCTTCCCTTGAGGGCTGACAGTGATGTCTTCAACTGTTCCGACTTGACCAGCTGGGATGTGGACGGCACCACAACAGTGAGAATCAAAAGTCCTGCACCGGGGAAGGCTAGCCCGGTCAACAAATGCCCACTAAAGTTGTATGTACTGGCCTACGGGCGCATAACCAGGCACAACGCAAGTACGTCTGAAAAAACACCCTGGATGAATGCAGCAGGAGAAGAAGAAGAACTAGCAACAAATATGAAACTTAGTGACAACTGGAAAATTTGATTGTAAAAAGAGCAAAAGAAAGACAAAATGATAACTACTTGAATGACTTGGCTAGATGGCATATTAGAAATGAGAACACAGACCTAATTTATGGCTAGATATTGTATGAGAGGTAAACCCTGACTGCCAACCCTGTCTGGTATGGCACATGGTGTTGATTTTGTGATAGTTTGCAGCTTTCTTATGATCACAGTAAAATTCTTACAATGTTCAGCACAGGTTTGGAGCTGCATTAACACAATTGCTAGAAAGGTTTTCTGTCAGCTTGATGGTCATATGTTCGAACCCCTATCGAGGCAGATTTGATCAATTGACCAGGGCTGCCAATTGACCCAGTATAAAATGGGTACCAGGGAATGCCCTCGGAAGTAAAGGCGGCCAATGGGACATTGACCACGCATTCATCACGTGCTGATTGGACTATAAAATAACAGGCCAGGACCATATACCCTGTACACAGCCAGGCATGTAGAAGGGTCCTGTACACTTTACTACTGAACGTAAAACTTGCCAAGAGATCACAACAGCAAACAATGCTGATGTTGACTGCAACGTCCTGTAAAGAATATGCAACTAACTAACATTTTACCATCAGCACATGTGCCTGTTTAATGTGCGCAACATATGATCTCAGGACCAGTAGTGGCGCTGGGATAGCATGCTGACATGCTGGCTCAGCGGTCATGTGTTGAAGTGGAGAATTTTAAAATAATTGTCCGGCACTTCCAAGTTGACCTAGATTAACATTGGTACAAGGATATGTTCTGGGAAGTAAAAGTGACCAGTAGGGAAGCATATTTTCAGAGTACTTTGACCACATCAAAGGTCATATTGGTTTAGATAATCAAATATGGATGTGGTTTCTGGATGAAACGTAGGCCAGAATTTCCTAAGACAATGGTGAAGGTGGGATACTAAAGACATGTAGAATGTGGATGTTTTATGTGACTTGAGTACTTCAATTTCCAAAACATGATCTCGTTTGTGAGCTAAGTTTCTGCAGTGTTTAGAAAACTCATTAATAATGAGATAACACTAAGACAGAAGAGTGGACACCATTTAAAGGGGAGGAAATCCTGTCCTTTTGAAAATAATGTCTTAGTCAAGTTCTTGTTACCTACAGCCCTATCATGACAACACATCCGCCCATTCTTTGCATCTGATTCAGGCTTCCTTAGCCAAACACAAGTTGCTCTGGTGTGTCAGCCTCCATACTCTCCCAACATGGCCACTTGCAAATGTTGGCAGTTCCCCAAGCTGTATATGGCACTGAACGTTTCCTGATTTGAGCCACAAGAAGACATTATGCCACGCTGTACTCCATTGCCAAAGAGGCATTCCGGAAATGCTTCCTGCAATGGTGGGACCACTGTGAGAAGACATACCATGCTGTACCCTATTGCCAAAGAGGCATTCCTGAAATGCTTCCTGTAATGGGGGACTGCTGTAAGAAGACATTATGCCACCCTGTACTCCATTGCCAAAGAGGCATTCCTTAAAAGCTTCCTGTAATGGTGGGACCACTGTAAGAAAACTTTATACCACGCTACACTCCATTGCCAAAAAGGCATTCCTGAAATGCTTGCAACAGTAGTGGGACCACTGTAAGAAGATATTATACCATGCTGTACTCCATTGCCAAAGAGGCATTCCTGAAATGCTTCTTGCAATGGTGGGATCACTGTGAGAAGACATTATACCACACTCTACTCCATTGCCAAAGAGACATTCCTGAAATGCTTCCTGTAGGGGGTAGGGGGGGATGAGTGGTCTCAAGGTATGGTGTCTGCTTTGAGTGCTGGAGGTCCTGGGTTCAAGCCCCGGTGAGGGCCGGGATTTTTTCACATGGACTTCTAGTAACAAAATTTCCCCTGGTCTCTGAGTAGTGAGATCGGATGCCCATGTGTATTGCACACGTAAAAAATCCCTTGGCAGTTGGCAATCAAAAAAGAGTAACCTAACGGCGCTGTCCGGGCAAAATTTTGAGTTAAAAATCTACCCAAAGTATTTCAGAATCCTCGCCGGTGCTACAGAGTTCGTGCACTGAGCTGAATTTCTCCAGACTCAGGCTTGAGTTAGGAGTAGAACGGAGCACTTATGGGTTATACCCGTGTGCCATGATGTGAATCTGTTGACTAAACTTAATATAAACTTAACTCAGTTTAAACTGTTTGAGAGCAACTGGTGTAAACACTTTGTGAGCCATTGGTTTAAACTTTTTGTGAGCCACTGGGGTTTAAATTGTTTGTGAGCCACTAGTTTAAATTTTTTGGGAACTACTATTTTAAGCTTCAGAAATTTCTGTGTAAAATAGGAAATCGACAGGTGGTCTTTTGACATCTTTTCCCTGAGCTATGCCAGCAATGGCCACCCAATGCAGTCATTAGCCTATGACATTTTCATCGTCCATGGTCTGTTGCCAGTGTTTCAGTTAACGGAGGAGCATTTCATGAAGTTCATAATACAGGTAGGACATGGCAGTGTTGCTTAGATGGCTCTGGTTGTGTGTGTGTGGGTGTGGGTGCAGGGCAGAGTCGGTATGGACAGGACCCTTAAAGGAACAATGGACAGATGGTGTTCGACCCATACTTGTACAGAATGGTTGGCACTGGGTGGTTGATGTGGTCAGTGTCACGCCAGCCACTTTGACTTCTCAAGATGTTTCCTTGTATCCGTTTTATTGTGGGCTGACCTGGGAGCCTAGATCTGTTAAGGAATCCTCCATGATGTGGATTTGAACCCACGACCACCAGGCCAGCCGGCAAGCATCTAGATGTTATGCTACCTGGCACCTGGGTGTGGGGCATGGTTGATGTATTATTGTTTCTGTAGCTTTTATTTGCCTCCTCCTCCTCCTCCTCCTCCTCCTCCTCCTCCCCCTCCCCCTCCCCCTCCTCCTCCTCCTCCTCCTCCTCCTCCTCCTCCTTTTCTTCTTGCTGCTTCTTCACGTAAGTAAAGCTGGTCAGCATGGTATTGACCACATCCAGCATTGAGTGCTGATTGTGCAATAAGAACATGGGGTTAGCACCCCATAGCCAGATAGCTGTGGTAGCACAGTGGCTTGGACACTTGCCTGGTGTCAACAACTCGTGTTTCAGGCATCATCGGATTACTTCTCCCACACCCTACAAGAAACTTGCAAGTCGTGTGCGAGGAATGAAATGGTACATTTTATTGCCGTTGGCTCTTTACAAGTGCAAAAACAGTCGCTATCTAATCACACATAAAGTCACAATATTCTCTATCACTAGTTTTCCTACCCTATAGCTAATCTCTATCTACTAGGCTATATGAAAACACATCTATTCTATACGGTGTGAACACTACAGAGTCAGTCCCCAGTCTGACTTCCTTCACTCGCGTCGCTACACGCCACGCGGAAGGACCTTCATACGCCCTTCGGCCCTTTGCGTGCTAGGTCAGTTAGCACGCTTCTATTAGCTGGCTTTGGTTTGAGTGGCGATCGTAGCGATCACGCAGGCGTGATTCTGTCGTGACCAGTAGTGCTAACTATCTGGTCAACGCCTCCGTGTGAGGACTAGTTAATAGTCCCCCTTTTTCTATCATCTATCCTGCCCTGATCCCGGGCACTATATTCTCTCTACTCTATCTGAGGTTGACCCCACGTCCTGGTGGTGTTCTATCATGAGGCAGTCTTTGACACACACCCACCCCTCCTGTGTTGCGTCATCAACTTTGACTCATTGGTTGTGACGCAAGAGGTTTCTAAAAAAAATTAGTGTGTCTAATTTTTGTCAAAGACTGTAGATAACCTGGCTTTGGGCTATTTAATAGACCTACTGACTAATGTCACAATGTAGCATCACTTTACTTGGCTACTGGCAATCGCCACAAACTTGTCTGGTTGGCGTGAGCCCTATTCTCAATCGCAATATTATATTAATTAGAGGTATGTCTGAACCGGACCGTTGTCTTATAAGACCTGCCCTCAAATAGTAAATTAACTCACTACCCATACAAAGTTGACTTTCTGAAGGTCAACACATGAATTGCTTCATGTCCCCCATATAATATTAAACAACCATTACACAAGCTGTGAGCGACAGGCTTTACCTATCTCGCTTCCGCGTGTAAAGTCACATTTCACTGTTAAGTTAGTGTTTCGTTGTCTATTCTGTCCCCTGACCCGGAGTTATCTCTCTTTGATCTAATAAAAGTGTATGCAATTTATATGTTTGTTTTTCTGGTTGTTTGTGTGTTTGGATGTAATTAAATGTATAATCTACACTCTAACATGTGTATCTAACTATCATGTGTATGTAAGTTAGTTTTTCAAGTGCCATAATTCATTTAACTGTGGTCACAAACATGTGTATAATACAAATCTGTGACTACATTTCTGTCTTATGAGACTCAAAATACTTTCACTAAGATCCTAAACTAAATTACACAAATACATTCATTACAACACATTTTCAACATCGAAACCAACATTTGACGGCAACAAAAATAAAAAGTCTTGTTGAGCGGCAGCAAAAATCCGCTGACTGTTTTCACTCTCTCCTGTATATTTTACATTTGTTCTCACTTTCAAACTTCTGTCACACCTCTTTTACCTTCGCTTATGTCACACTTCTTTTACCCTCACTATTGGCACACATCTTTTACCCTCATTTCTGTCACACATCTTGCATCCTCATTTCTGTCACATATCTTTCACCCTCACCTTTGTCACACATCTTTTACATTCATAGTTATTTAAAAACCTTGGAGTGACACTGTACAAGTTTGGCTCAGTTTGACAGAGTTGAGCCTAATGACTGTGCATCAATCGTTGCACACGTCAAGTATTTACAACATATTTACATGTAAGAAAAAAGAAAAAAATTATTGGTTTGTACTATGGTATTCTTAACCACACTATTCTACTGAAATATTACTCTAAATACTGACATACTAATACTAGTTCTATAAATATACATTTAATGTGTTGCCTATTTTAATCTATCTGTCATATTAATTCTAAAATAAGCTTACATTACTCCTAATATTTATCTAATTTAAGGGATGGAATTTACCTATGTGAAATGAAATTGATGTGAGATGAGTGATGTCCCTTTGTGAAATGGGTAATGTGAAATGTAATAAGTTACGTCCCTTTCTAAAATGGGTGATGTGAAATATAACATATTCTAACTAATGTTTTTACATGAAACAAACTATATGATTGATATTCTTATTCTATATGGTGTAACTGATGTATATTTAAGTGTATAATATTTCTATTCTATTATGGTGTAACCTAATCATACTACTAAATGATAACGTTTGTTAAATGGATTGGTTAAGATGGAATGAAATCAAATGAAATGAACCAAAGTGAAATATAATAAACTAAATGATACTATTCCTATCTAAACTTCTTATAATTAGTTGTCATGTTTAAATTACTATCCTAATATACTTTTAAAGCTAAATGAATATGTAAATTAATAATCTATCTAAAGTAAAATGAAAAAGTATTATATTATCTAAATCTAACTATAAATTAAAATGACATAATCTATCTATATTTTATCGCTATATTAAAACATTATGATACATATCACATTAAGTTTATATATACATGTTCTATTAATACCTCAGGTTAGTTGTTGCCATTAATGTTCAGAAACATACTTTCATTGGCATACTATCTATACATTTGTTCTGGGTATTTGAAATCCATTACACAGTCATATTTGCTCTATGGATATTGTATCTGTAGAGTTCGTTTGTAGACCACTGTTCTCGTGTTTTTCTCTGTTTAACACAACTACTTCACTGGAACATATCTGGAGCTTAGCAAGTAATAAGCTGTCCTAGTTCACAAAGTGATATATTTGTTCCCAGAGTAAAGTTCTTACTTTTGATGTCTACAGACACATAGCAGGTCAATGTTTTTTGGTACTTAGTTCAGCACACAATATTCATGTATTTCTAACATATTTCACATAGAATATTTGACTGTACTAAATTAACATATATTACAATATACTCTTATGTGGAAATTTCTGGTATTGCTACATCAGATGGTCGACTAAGGGTATCAGCCAAGATGTTATCTTTCCCCTTAATATGTTCTATACTAAAGGTGTAATTTTGTAGTATTAGCGACCACCTGTATATTCGGTCATTTCGATGTACACCACTCTGTATGACCGTTATTGGGGAGTTGTCAATCTGGACAATGAAGTGCACACCCGCCAGGAATCGATGCAGCTTTCTCACCGCATAGATGACGCTTAAGGCTTCCAACTCGGATATGGAATATCTGGACTCGGTGGGTGCGATCTTACGGCTCACGTAGCAAATCGGATGGAAGATGCCCTCATAAAATTGGCCTAGTACAGCAGCGATGGAGATCCTGCTGGCATCTGTCCTAAGATAATAAACGAGCCTCGGATTAGGCAAGCGGAGGATTGGAACATTACTAAACAAAATTTTCAATTTTGACAATGCAGAAATTAATAATGCATCTTTGACATCCAATTTTACAGAAGCTTTTAAAACATTGGAAAATACACTTGTAATCTCCGCTAAATTTGGAATAAATTTACTATAGTAATTCACTAACCCCAAAAGGCTTCTGACCTGTTTCTTGGTGGTAGGCATGGTCAGATTCATAATTTTGGTAATAATTTTCTGGTCAGTCTTTAGTTGACCTTGAGAAATGACATGACCCAAAAACTCAATTTCTTTTAGGCCCAATTCGACTTTGCTCGGTTTGAAAGTGAGCCCGAAGAGTCGCAACCTATTAAAGACATGTCTCAGTTTCAGTAGGTGTGTTGTCCAGTCATCAGTATGGACACATATATCATCTATATAGGTCACTGTATTCGTCACTCCATGAAGTAGATCTCTAGTTAAGCGTACGAAAGTGGCAGGAGCGTTTCGAAGTCCGAAAGGAAGAAAACGCCACTCGTAAAGTCCTAAAGGAGTTGAAAAAGCAGTAAGATGGATGGATTGAGACTGCATAGGGACTTGCCAACATCCCTTAGTGAGATCTAATTTAGAAAAGATTTTGGAGGTGGACATGTCAAGAATAAGATCTTCGCAGGAAGGAATTGGCTCTGCGTCGATCTTGGTGATGTTGTTGAGCTTTCGATAGTCCACGCACAGACGAATTGTAGAATCTTTCTTCTTAACTAGAACAATTGGAAAGGAGTACTCAGAGGTGGATTTCTGGATGATCCCACTAGCTTCTAAATTCAGAATTTCCTTATTTAGATTTTCCCTGTGGCTTAGTGGGATTGAGTACGGCCTGCATTTAATAGGCTTAGAGTCCGTAAGAAGAATGGAGTGTTCGATTCTGTCCGTCCTACCTGGAATGTCAGAGAATATGTCTTTGTATTCCGTCACTAATTCTACTAATTGTCGCCGTTGACTGTCTGTTAGTCCCTGTTCTATATGTATGCTATCTAATGTAGCCGTCTTGTCTACAATAGGAACTGGTAGTTCCATTCCGTCGTCGTCTACCTGATTCAGTACGGTGGTGGTGCTAAGTGTGTATTCTGTATTCTCGCTAAGTGTATGCTCGTCGGATATGCCAGTCTCGCTAACTAGTGTATTTGCGTTGTGTATGTCTGTCGTCTGATCACTTGGTGTGGGTGCACTGTGTTCGTCTGTCTCTACTTCTGTCTCTTGTCGTGAATAGTAAGGTTTCAACATGTTGACATGGAATATCTTTAAGTTTCCGTTTATTGATATTTCATAGTCAACATCTGAAAGTTGTTGTATCACTTTGAAAGGCCCTTGCCATGAAGTTAACATTTTATTATGCTTGTCTGGTAGTAGCACCATTATGTATTGACCAGTTTCAAGTGTTATGGGTCTAGCACCTTTGTTAGGACTGTGATGTCCGAGGATATCTTCACTGTTTACTGGAGTAAAACCATTATTCTTCTCCCAGACAGATATTTCTTCATCTGTACAGTGCTTTAGCTGGGGCAGACACCCAAGAATTAACTCAGCACAAGGGTTGTCTAGTATTGCACAAGTAAAGGTACCAGCAAGGAACGGGGTGTTTATACGGGCTCTTGCCAGAGGATAGGTTTCTATATTACCAGAAAAAGTACGGCATCTTACAGAGTCACCAGTATAATCCTTTGGATTAACAAGTTCCTTTTTCACACCAATAATAGAGCTCCCACTGTCTAGCAAACATCGACATGGCTTCTCATTGACCAACGCAGAGTGAAACAATAGATTGCCTCTGGAGGCTATAGCTGCGTTTGCATTCTCTAAGGAGGATGTTACAAAATGCCCACATTCTAATTTTCCGTCTGCATGAAATTGGTGACATTGGACACAATTGTCAAAGCTTAATACATCGCTCACACAACACACATCTTCAGATTGCTTGAAAGGTAATACATTCTCAACATCACACTCAGTCTCACTACCACTATCAGAAGATGTATCAAGTAAAATAGCATTGTTGGCTTTCATACGTTGGCGGCCTAGGCACTTATTTGAATAATGGCCGTAGCTGGAACAAAAAAAACATTTAATGGCACGCCGGTATGCAGATCTTTTGTTCTGTTGCTTCTTAATCACATTTTCAAGATGTGCCGGATAACTCGGCGATTTGTCACACATTGCATCAGTGTCATGTAAAAGTTGACAGTGGATACATTTTGAAACTTTTCTATCTTTCTTGTCAAATTTATTAAATGGTTTTCTATTGCTCTGATAGTTTTTAGATTGATCTTTTACAAAGGAAACTATTTCAGAGTCATTTGAAGTTTTAAAAATATTTATGTTTGAAGAAAAATATGCTGACCCTTTCTTTTCAAACTGTTCTATGGTTTCAATGTCTGACTGCTGCAAAAATTTAGCAAAAGAGGATGGTATCGTGGATATTACCTTATCCATAGTTATTAAATTTTTCAATCTATCAAAGTCTTTTCCTATGTTAGCCGCTTTAAGCCATCTATTTAGTACACTTTGAACATTTGAGACGTAGTCAATGAAAGTCTCAGTAGGTTTAGGTTTTAAATTTGAGAACTGAACCTGATACCCAGGGGCATAATCCTATCACGGATGTATTGGTAGTCAGATCTAAGATCGGTTGGTATAGATTCTATTACTTTAAGGGGCTCACCACTCAGGTTCTTCATATAAATCATAGCCCACATCTCTAAAGGAACTTGGTGATATTTAAACTGATACTCGACGTTTTCTGTCCAGGCAGATATTGAATCGTCTTTACAATATGCTTTGATAATATTTTTGTATTTGTTGAACTTATTTTCTTCTTGTTGACTTTTAAGTTTAGTGGCAGAGATCTCTGCGTGTGAGTCTACATCCATCTCTTTCATCTTTAATTGTGTCTCTGATTCTACTTGTATTTGTTTTTCCTTAACTCTTGCCATTTCATCTATCTCTTTTTGCTTTAATTCTTTCTCTTGATCTAATGTCTTCTGTTTTAATTCTAGTTCTTTCTGTTTAATTTCCTTATCTTGTTGTAACTGTTGTTGCTTAATTTCTAATTCTTTATGCTTAATCTGTTTATCATCTTCTAGATGTTTTTGTTTTGTTATTTCCGCTAGTTCTGCAATCTGCTTTTGATGTTGTCTTTCTAGTGCCCGTTCATCTCTATCTGCATTATCTTTTTGTTCCCGTTCAGTTCTCTCAGCATCTTTTGCTTCTTTAAATTTCTTATCGGCATATTGTTCTAGCTCTTTACCTGTGTATTGCAATTCTTTGCCAGCTTTAATGAAGTCAGCTAGAGTAGCCATGTTGTTGGGTAATTGGCTCGCGTTGACTTTAACTAACTGCTTTAATTAGTTATTATTCTTTGATATGCTATGTTATCTAATATCTGAGCACTACAAATTGTACTCTTTGTTTACAATCTGGAAAATTGTATTCTCCAAAAAATTAGAGCACAAAGTCTGTTCATACAATACACGCTGAAAAAGAGATGCACTATTAATCACAATGCATGCCAAAAACGTAGGTTTTACTCAACTTAATGTTCCCTAGAACAAGGAACAACACGTCAGCAACACCGGTCCCGTTGTTTGGCACCCCGGAATACACACGAGTTTTCTACTCAGGTCACCCTGTTTGGCACATCGGCACACTCTCACGTTATCACTCAGCTGTTGTTCGCCCTGTTTTACAGAGCAGCAACAATTAACAACTCGTAAACGAAAAATAGATTTTTGACAAATTGTTACAATGACACAGACATGCCCACGAACAAACAGAACATCGATTACTTAATATTTAATGTCACTGTCCTGTCTTCGTTCTACCGTAATATGTCTTTCGTTACTAACCTAGTTTAATCTATGGAAGTAAGGATGGTGCAGGCCAAATCTAATTTGCATAGCCGAAAGTAGTGCCCTCCTGACGGTAAACAAATAGAAAAGTACGAAAAAAAATTCAATAACTGCTTTTAAATAAATTTAAATATAATAATAATGTGTAAATAAATAAATATATTCATTCTCTAACTTAGATAAACAAATAATAGTTAATATATCGTAAAGATTCAGGCAGGCAGCAGCTTGCCAGTATGTAAACACTGAAATGCTGATTGCAAATGGCGAGGCCCAACTGTTTGTCAATCGTGCCACGTCACAGGCGCAGCGCTATTTTTAGCTTGCAAAAATCAATACTGTCGCTGACCTTTGTATTGCTCCGCCATGAATCATTTGTGACAATTATTCAAAAATAAATAAATAATTACATAAATAAATGAAAGAAGAACATAATATGCATACTTACAACTTTGAAAAACACATTATTTAAATATATAACATTCTAATAAGCACAAATAAACATTATTTCATCACGATAGGCACAATTCTGCTGGCAACTCGATCTAGTCTGCACACGTCATAGTCACTGACACAAATTAAACATTTAATCTTTGTAATATCCTATCTGTAACCCTAGTCTAGAGCCGTGGGTAAGTGTATATAGCTTGAACTCAGGTTCAAGCAGCACTTCTGACACCACATTTAATCCTATTGCCTGTCAACAACTCGTGTTTCAGGCATCATCGGATTACTTCTCCCACACCCTACAAGAAACTTGCAAGTCGTGTGCGAGGAATGAAATGGTACATTTTATTGCCGTTGGCTCTTTACAAGTGCAAAAACAGTCGCTATCTAATCACACATAAAGTCACAATATTCTCTATCACTAGTTTTCCTACCCTATAGCTAATCTCTATCTACTAGGCTATATGAAAACACATATCTATTCTATACGGTGTGAACACTACAGAGTCAGTCCCCAGTCTGACTTCCTTCACTCGCGTCGCTACACGCCACGCGGAAGGACCTTCATACGCCCTTCGGCCCTTTGCGTGCTAGGTCAGTTAGCACGCTTCTATTAGCTGGCTTTGGTTTGAGTGGCGATCGTAGCGATCACGCAGGCGTGATTCTGTCGTGACCAGTAGTGCTAACTATCTGGTCAACGCCTCCGTGTGAGGACTAGTTAATAGTCCCCCTTTTTCTATCATCTATCCTGCCCTGATCCCGGGCACTATATTCTCTCTACTCTATCTGAGGTTGACCCCACGTCCTGGTGGTGTTCTATCATGAGGCAGTCTTTGACACCTGGTTTTCATATGGTTGAATTCCTATTCAGTTACATTTCTGTATACAGACGCAACAAAGAGTCATGGCTGAATGCGGCGGTCTTTGCTCAAGATGTTTGCGAAGGATTTCAGGTCAGAGAAGAGACATGTGCGGCCGCCATAGACTTAGAGGACGCATATAACAGAGTATCTTTCGAGCACTTGATGCAAACCCTCCTCAGACTGAAAGTGCACCCTCACCTTGTACGATGGATAGCTGCAGTTCTACTCCAAAGGAAGGTGGTGCTAAGATGCGGGAGTTGGTCTTCTGAGCCGATAACGATATGTCCAGGACTGCCGCAGGGTTCACCACTGTCACCAGTACTATTCAACGTGTATACGGTGCCGATCACTGAACAACAGTTGGATGGGAGGGGTAGGACTCTATCATTCGTTGACGACATCCTCGTGTATCGACAGGGTCGAGATAGACAGGCGGTTGCCAACTATATGCAGGGCGAACTAGATCGAATTTCCTCATGGTGTGCTGATGCCGATGCCCTTGTCAACCCTGCAAAGGCAACGGTTACATGGTTCTCACTAAACAACCATATTGTGAAAACAGACCTGCCGGCAGTAAGAATGGATGGGAGCATTCTGAGTAGAACCCAGTCAATGACATATCTTGGCGTGAGGCTTGATCGTAGCCTGTCCTTCAGAGATCATGTCGATTATGTCATAACGAAGGCTCGAAAAGGTTTGGCAGCAATGAGAGTCATGGCGAGTGCCAATATCGAGCAAAGACTGCTATTACTTCTGTTCCAAGGACTTGTGCTTTCACGCATCGAGTATGCCCTGGCCATCCTCACTGTCAGCCCTACACAGATTGGAAGACTTGAAAAGGTACAAAACGAAGCCATGCGCATCATTTTGGGCTGCACGAGAGACACCAGCTGTGTAGCAATGAGATACCTCCTTGACTTCCCGACAATGGAACACAGGATCAAGATCTGGAGAGCTCGTGCATACTTAAAAATAAGTGCAGATGAGCAGCACCCTCTGCATGACGCTGTATTCAGAGAAAAGGGTGACAGGCTAAAGAGGGGCAAATCATGGATGGGTCGGGCGGAAGATGTCGTCGGACAGGTCTGCAGTCTTACCAGTATCAACCCCGGCAAGGAATGGGTGCCGGTGCCTCCAGCTTTTAAGTGTACCTTCTCCTGCATTATCACACTCGACAGACGGTGCAGAGAGCAGAACCCTGCCGCTGTCAATGCAGAGGTTAACGCGCTCATCTATGATCACTCAGATAGCCCCGAAGTGCTCATCTATACAGATGGATCTGTTGTAAAGCAGCAGAGAAGTGCGTGGGCATTTACAGCCCGCTCAGCGGGCCGAACCGTTCAAGAATCCAGTGGTGCCCACTCCATGACCACGAGCAGCATGACGATGGAGGTGATGGCAGTTACACAGGCTTTCATATGGCTGGAATCACAGCATTATACCAACGTGTGTGTACTAAGTGATTCAATGAGCATGATTCAGAAGGTCGAAGCTGGATCTGTACGTAGACAGTGGACTGAGTCGCTGCGGAAGTCTGTTGTCCGCAAAGTCACCTTCATCTTCGTCCCGGGACATGCGGGAGTCGAGGGAAATGAACGAGCTGATAAATTGGCTGGCTCTGCACCCCCTGTAGATGGCCAGCCCATGGATCGTGCCGATGTTATTAACGCCCTTAAAGATATGGCGAGAACAGAGGATTTTGACGCCAGTGATTCCACATCGCTTTCCAGGATGAAAGACCTGGGAGTAAGAATCGGCACAGCCAGACGCGAGAGGTACATCGGGAAAACAAAGCGCCTCGTCAACCAACACAGAACTGGCACTATTAGCCACCGGACGCTGATGCATATGCTGGGGGGAGGATCTGAGCACCTATGGACATGTCCGGAGTGCAACGAAGATACCCCAACTGATAACTAACTAACTAACTAACTAACTAACTAACTACATTTCTGTAATTGCCCTGAGCTCCCAGGTCAACCTAGCTTACACGGGGACCAGGAAATACCTTAGACCAGAGGTGGCTAACCTGAGGCCTGCGGGCTGCATGCGGCCCGCCGGGAGTCATGTTGCGGCCCGTGGAGTGGGAAGCGACGATGTGGTCGAGGCTGTAGCGCGCTTGCTTGCTTAATTTAATTAACAAAAAACAAAACAAAATTAGGTGAGTGGCCCGGCAGGAAATATTATTTCTGAAATTTGGCCCATCTGCTAAAAACGTTGGCCACCCCTACCTTAGACAGTACAGGTGGCTGATGTGATATTAGCCATATCCCCTATTGAGTGCTGATTGGTCGAATCCACATGCAAAAATCACTCCAGCATGGACAAACCTCGAGTTCAAAGCGAGCAAGCAGGGAAATCAATCTTACAAAAAAGTCCATCCATCCATCATGTGCCATGCTCATGAACGTGGGCGGTCATGATTCGCCATTTCACTCGATCACCAGAGTCATGGATCAGCGCAGTGTTTCTGTCTCGACCATGCCACATGGCTAAGCTATCCAGGTATTGATGTCTCTGTCTTCCACTTGTTCACTTCCCCTCGATCTTGCCAATTGTCACCAAGTTCTCCAATTTATTTCTTCTCATAACATCCCCAAAAAATTTTGACTGTCTATGTCTAATTTCTCTAAGCTGTTTACGATTTTCATTTGTTTCTTGTAGGAATTGGTCATTGGTTTTTCTCTGTCCAGACCAGCATCTAGCCATTATGCTATGATGGATCCACTCTGTAACTGATAGTGCAGCTTTACTCTTGGTTCATACAAGTAGTTTGTAACTAATAGTGCAACTCTACTCTTAGTTCATACTAGTTGTATATAACTGATAGTGCAACTTTACTCTTGATTCATACAAGTAGTTTATAACTATTAGTACATCTTTACTCTTGATTCATACAAGTAGTTTATAACTATTAGTACATCTTTACTCTTGATTCATGCAAGTAGTTTGTAACTAATAGTGCAACTTTACTTTTAGTTCATACTAGTAGTATATAACTGATAGTGCAACTTTACTCTTAGTTCATACAAGTAGTTTATAACTGATAGTGCAACTTTACTCTTGGTTCGTGCAAGTAGTTTATAACTGATAGTGCAACTTTACTCTTGGTTCGTGCAAGTAGTTTATAACTGATAGTGCAACTTTACTTCTTGGTTCATACAAGTAATTTATAATTGATGGTGCAGCTTTATTCTTGGTTCATACAAGTAGTTTATAACTGATAGTGTAGCTTTACCCTTACATATGTATAACTATTAAACAATATAGAAGAAATGACTGGATGTCATTAAACCGTTCCCAGGGAATATTGTGTAATATATTGTATATACACATTTATTGCTGATTGAATGACTTTCCTTTCCCAGGTGGAAAAACATTACAGATTGAACCCCTACCACAATGCTTGCCATGCTGCAGACGTGCTGCAGACAGTGAACTGTATGATTTGCAAAACAGGGTTCCTTGTAAGTATTAACCTGATGGGGTTTCTTCAGTCTTTTGTATTCCTCTACTTTCTGGTGTTTAGGAATTGTATTTTGTAATGAATATAGTTCTGTCAAACCAGAGCACAGCATAAATGACCTGGACATAAACATGCAGACTCAGAGCACATCTGCACCAGATGGGTCACACTGACTCTAGTCGTTTAGTCGACAGATCAACATCACGGCACATAGGTGAAACCCATAAGTGCTCCGTTCTACTCCTAACTCAAGCCTGAGTTCAGAGCAACTCAGCTCAGTGCACGATCTCTGTAGCACCGGCGAGGATCCTGGAATACTCTGGGTAGATTTTTAACTCAAAATTTTGTCCAGGCAGCACCGTTAGGCTACTCTTTTTCGTTTTCCAAGGGATTTTTTACGTGCGCAACAATACACACGGGCATCCGATCTCACTACCCAGAGACCAGGGGAAATTGTTATTACTAGAAGTCCACGTGAAAAAATCCCGGTCCTTACTGGGGCTTGAACCCGGGACCTCCAGCACTCGAGGTGGACACCATACCTTGAGGCCACTCAGCTCCCCCCTCCCCCGACTCGTCAGAGAGCACACCTCCATCGAATGGGTCTCACTGACTCTGCCTCTTGCAACTGTAGAGCATCGAAACATAAACTGGAGCATGTCCTACAAGACCACACTGACTTAGCCAGGGTGTATTTGTAATAACTGGGGCTTCTGACAATATTGCCGTTCCAAGTTTTGTATTTACCTTTTATGTTGCATGAGTTCACAGAGGGTAAATACAAAACTTGGAACAGCAACATTTTAATAAAACCCCACTGTCATTAAAAATACACCCTAGACTTTATGACAAGGCTGACATGGTGAAGGCTCTCTGGAACCAACAAGAAAGTGCAGCCAGAGAATCCACACCTTGAGAGGCTGATTCAGTGGGGTGTGAGCAGAGGGTGTGGATAACCTTCAACGTGTAAGGGAAAGTGCAGGTGGATGTTTAATCAGGCTACCACTGGTACCGTTAATATAGGAACTCTTCAGCTACTGAAGAAGGGGACAGAGAATGTGTGGGAATGTCTTGAGTGCAATAATGTTGATTGTTGAACTCATACTGATACTCGCTGAGTGAAAGACTTGGGTGCTGAATATCTACAAACGCTGTGAGGCATTTCATACTCTCTTGCAGTCTTAGTTTGCAATCTTTGTAGTTCTCAGCAGGCTACATCATAGTAGAGATCTTGGTTGCTCCTGTCTTCGTTAGCTAGACTAGTGCCTAGGATACGCCACTTAGAAGTATGCATATATTGGTATATATGTTTGTAATGTGTTTGTTATCAGGAGGTGTTATGTTATAGCATTCAGGGTTATGCTACTCTTATTTTTATCTTTGGGAGCTGTGGTAGCACGATGGCTGCTACACTTTTCTGCTGGCCTGGTGGTCATGTGTTCGAATGCATACCAACACTCATACAAGCCTCACAGCAAGAGCCTGCATGGTTTTTTGAATTGTTCGGACCATCACAATTTGTAGGTCTGAGTGCACGGAGAAATAGTTGGCTAGTCCTTCCTCCCGTAATGAGAGCTGACCTTGAACGTCGTTCGACTGCGGATATGTTGCCCATCAAGGTGGATTCCTTATAATGATTTGGGCTCCCAGATAGATCAAGCCTAAAATGTGTACCAGGAAATGTCCAGGGAAATAAATATGTGATATTGATCACATAACCCGATTTAGTGCTGACTGGTGTAAACAAATATGTGATATTGATCACATCACCCGATAGAGTGCTGATTGGTGTAAACAAACGTGATATTGATCACATCACCCAATAGAGTGCTGACTGGTGTAAACAAATATGTGATATTGATCACATCACCCGATAGAGTGCTGACTGGTGTAAACAAACATGTGATATTGATCACATCACCCGATAGAGTGCTGACTGGTGTAAACAAACCCGATATTGATCACATCACCCAATATAGTGCTGACTTGTGTAAACAAATATGTGATATTGATCACATCACCCGATAGAGTGCTGACTGGTGTAAAAAATATGTGATATTGATCACATCACCCAATAGAGTGCTAACTGGTGTAAACAAATATGTGATATTGATCACATCACCCAATAGAGTGCTGACTGGTGTAAACAAACGTGATATTGATCACATCACCCAATAGAGTGCTGACTGGTGTAAACAAATATGTGTCATTTTTCACATCACCCGATGAGTGCTGACTGGTGTAAACAAACATGTGGCCAACACTACATACCCAATTCACCTCAAGCTGTATAAAAAAACCAAGTCCCGCAGCAGGAACATGTTGTGGGTGTGTCAAGTGTGAGGACCCTCACATTTTCTTGGCCCGAATGCACCGAGAAATAGGTAGTCATTCTTTCCCTCTCTTAGGTATGACAAACACAGACATCAAATGCTTGTCCTACCAAGCTCATTACATTATTAACACAATCTTCTAATACAGTGGTTTTCAACCTTGTTTGGACTATATACACACACACACCCACACGCGTTTATATGTATGCGTGTATATACATATATACGTGCATACATATATACTCGTGCGCACATGCGCGCGCACACACACACACACACACACACACACACACACACACACACACACACACACACGCATATATATTCAAGAAAGGGGGATGATCGCGTTTTGTGTCGTCCTGAAGCCAGTTTGAGTCTGCCAATCTGTGGTCTTAATTCCCCCCTGGAAACCCTAAAATTCTTCCCTGGGGGGAATTCCCCACTGGTTGAGAACCACTGTTCTAATAGTTACGCCAATGCACCTGCTTAAGCTGTATAATAGGTTTCTGTAATTATTTGTGTTTGAACGCTTCAACGGAGATCTTGAATTACCTTAACTGGTGTTTGAACACTTTAACAGAGATTTTAAATTACCTTAACTTGCATTTTAACACTTCAACAGAGCATCTTGAATCACCTTAACTTGTCTTTTAACACTTCAATAAAGCATCTTGAATTACCTTAACTTGTATTTTAACACTTCAACAGAGCATCATGAATGACCTGGAAATATTCTGCTTGCTTCTGACTGCAATTGTCCATGATATTGAGCACACTGGCACAAACAACAGTTTTCATAAAAACTCTGGGTAATTTGCCTAGTTGTTGTATTGAGTTCACCACTAAGTTTGTTGCATGTCCTTTGCGGGACTTTGCAACCAACACCATTATTTATTGGCTGTTTGTGATTTATTATACAATTTTATGTTCTGTAGTTTGCCATTACTAACTAATAATATACGAACTAATAATAAAAATCTGGAGGACTGAAGAATTACCCCATGACTGGAAAGAGTCATTATTGATACCTATCTTTAAGAAAGGAGACAAGTTCCAGTGTGAAAATTATAGAGGAATATCACTACTGTCCATAAGCTATAAGATACTATCCGCAGTATTGCTAAATAGACTAAAACCATATTCAGAATACATATTGGGTGATTACCAGGCTGGTTTGAGACAAAAGAAATCAACAATAGATCAGATATTTATCTTACGACAAATAGCCGAGAAAAATTGGGAATATGAAAGAGATCTCCATAACATTTTTGTGGATTTTAAAAAGGCTTATGATAGTGTCCATAGGAATAGTCTATGGAATGCTGTGCGGGAATTTGGAATACCAAGGAAGTTAATCAACATGACCAGACTATGCATGGAAGATACTTATAATATAGTAACATATAAAGGCAGGAAATCAGACCCTTTCCAAATAACATCTGACTTGAAACAGGGTGATGCACTATCGCCGCAACTCTTCAATCTGGCTCTAGAGAAAGTTGTAAGGAGGGTAAAGGAGGAATGTGATATTGGAGGAACATCCAAGCTACTTGGTTATGCAGATGATATAGATATTATAGGAGAAATGAACAAAAGACATTGTAAATATTGACTTACTTAAAGGAAAAAGCCCAACAGATGGGGCTGGTTATCAACCAAGATAAGACAGAATATATGGTAATTTCAAAAGAAAGAATGGCTAAAAACTCTGGCCACATACAAATAGATAATATGACCATTAAAAGAACGGAAACATACAAATACCTGGGTACAATCTTCAACTGCTCCAACATCATAATGGAAGAAATACAAACTAGAATCAATTCTGGAAATAAGATATACTATGCACTACAACATCTACTAAAATCAAAGGCGCTATCTCGTAACACCAAGATCACAATATACAAAACACTGATCAGACCAGTTGTGCTGCATGGCTCTGAAACCTGGAGTACAACAAAAGGAGACGAAGCTGTCATATATTTTTGAAGGGAGTGGGAGATCACTGTAGTGCATGCCCCATCTCTAACAAAAGAAGTAGAGCCCCATCCTCTTCTATCTTCAATAACCCCAGAATATGAACCTTGAGTTATCTGCAGGCCTCGTTCTATTAAGTATGTCTAGGAGATATAGATTATGGCCCTGGTGAGAATGGTAATTACTAACTGGGAATCTGCCCCTTCTCCAAGGATTCTTTAGCTCTGGAGCCCCCTTTATTGGTTATCAAATCTGAGGAAAGTCTGGAGAATTTTCTCAGCCTGATTTAGATGAAGAAAACATGGATATTGAGCAGTTGATAGATCTAGAGTCTTCTCTCCCCCATTATAGTAAGTCTTTATGAGTTAATTTATTTTTAAACAATCAAACACATAATCAATCACATTAGATTCTGACAACATGATGTACAAAGAAGTTGTTGACTCACAGATAGGTTTGAACTGATAAATTAACAGAAGGTCAATTCATGTTAATCATTTATTGACTGGGCCTGAGCCTTCTGGTCAGTACATACATCTCTATTGGACGGGGCTCTATTTTAGAAACCCTAGTTTACAGGAACGACATTGTAGCACTCCAGGAGACGAGACTGGGCGATCAGCTACTCCAGATTGCCGGCTTCAAATGTTTCTACAACAGACGACATCTGGGAACGGCGATTCTCGTTCGCGACAGCATGGTGGTGTCAGAGCTAGACATGTCCAGTTGGGACAGTGACGATATACAAATACAGGCGTTGAGAGTTCATTCCAGTGTACCATTCGTGTTGGTGAATGTTTATGCCCGCAATGGGAGTATGGACGCCCAGAAGTGGCAGTGCTTAAGTGGCATATTAGGCCACGAGAGGAATGTTATTTTCTGTGGTGACTTCAACGCTAAAGGCAGATCATGGGGAAACACTTCCTCCAATACACAAGGGGAGGAGCTCGAGACTGCACTGGAAACCATCGACCTGGTTTGTATCAACAGTGGCTGTGTCACCAGGACAGCAAGCCGTCCAGGCGATGAGGACAGTGCTATTGATCTGGCGCTAGTTTCACCTTTATTCACTACAGTGTGTAGATGGGGTGTCCTAGGACACCATGGCAGCGACCACCACCCTTGCAGCATATTGGTGGAGAAAGGCAGAACCAGGCAGCACAAGCTAAAGGTAAAGACGTTCCAGTATGACAGTACAGGGCAAGATGTGGTGAGTAAAATAAGACGTGACAAGCGCAGAACGTTTCAGGGCAGGAAAAAAAGCTGGGAGCAGCCACCGTGGTGGAGTTTCGAGGTGGATAAGGCGTGGGTGGATAAGCGTAGTGCTGTAAGGAGATGGCAAAATGCCAAGAAGAACAGAGCTGGTCATCCTAGTCCCTGCTTGCACTTAGAAAGAGAGATGCACACAAAAGTAAGCTATTTCAAAAAACTGGTCACGGTGGTTAAAAGGGAAAAATGGGCAGAGGTGTGTCAAAGGGTAAGCACAGACAAGTCACTGAAATTGTTCTGGCGACTACATAAAAGCATGAGTGGTGTAGTCAAGAATAAGAGCATTTCTGACTTCCAAGGTGCTGACCTCATCTGGCAGAGGACTGACGAAGACAAGGGCAAAGCCCTCTTTGAACGCTACCTTGAGCAGGGCAACCAGACAGACATGGGAGGTCGAAATCTGGCCAAGGAGATCACCTCAGACAGATGCAAGGCCCAGAACACTCCGGATGAAGACACAGTGACAGTGAAAGAAATCAAGGCTGTGCTTCGACGATCAAAAAACAGTGCTCCAGGTCCTGATGGCATAAGATACGACGACATAAATAGGTGTACCGACAATGAGCTAGAGAAACTAGCAGACATGTACAACAACAGTATAGGGAGTGCTAGCATCAAGGAGGAATGGTTACACAGCTATCTGATTCCCTTGCCGAAGCCTGACAAAGACCACAAAAAAATTCAGGGATATCGAATTATAACCATGCAGAATACAATAGGCAAGCTGCTGGAGAAGGTAATTGCCAGGAAAATATCAAGCCAACTAGAGAGGCAAGGTGTTTTCCCACCTACCCTGGGTGGGTACCGTCCAAAAAGAGAAACCTGGACCAATGCAGCAGTCTTTGCCCAGGATGTCTATGAAGGTTTCCACTCAGGCACTGAAACCGTTGCTGCAGCGATTGATCTTGAGGACGCATACAACAGAGTACCACTGGATTTTTTAATGTTTCAGCTTCTTGAACTAAACGTAAGTCCATTCCTCCTTAGTTGGATCGCTGCAGCCCTCTTCCAACGGAAAGTAGTTTTTAGATGTGGCAGTTGGACTTCGGAACCAACAACAATATATCCTGGCCTACCACAGGGATCACCATTATCTCCGGTACTGTTCAACGCCTACACAGTGAGAATCACCAGTGAGCAGATCACTGGACCTGGCAGGACATTGTCATATGCCGATGATGTTTTAGTGTATCGTCAGGGTAAGGATAGAGAGGAGGTTGCTGGGGAACTACAAACCGAACTCAATCGCATAAGTACTTGGTGTGATGAAGCTGGGGCAATGGTTAACCCAACAAAGGCAACAGTGACTTGGTTCTCGTTGAATAATCATATTGTCAACAATCCAACACCAACTGTAATGCTGTGTTCAGAGACGGTGGAAAGAACGCAGGCAATGAATTACCTGGGGATACGGTTTGATCGAAGCCTTGCTTATAATGTGCACATAGACCAGGTGATAACAAAGGCCAAGCGGGGTTTGGCAGCGATGCGGGTGATGGCGGCAGCAAACTGTGAGCAGCGCCATCTATGTCTTCTGTACGAGGGGCTGGTCATGTCTGTTTTGGAGTATGCAATGGCAATCTTGACTCTCAGCCATAAGCAGATAGAAAGGATGGAAAGGATACAGAATGAAGCTATGCGCATTATTCTTGGATGTACAAGAGATACAGCATGCAGGGCGATGCGCTACCTTCTTGATTTTCCAACCATTGAAGAGAGAATACAAGTTTGCAGGGCACGCGCCTACCTCAGAATTAACGCAAACACACAACATCCACTGCATAGTGAAATTAGGAAGGTGAAGGGCAGCAGGTTAAAAAGAGGACGGTCGTGGATGGGTCAAGCCGAAGACATTCTTCAACAGGTGTGTTCACTTGAGGACTTAGAACCTGGCGAGGAGTGGGTGCAAGTGCCAACAGACTTCTGCACATCCTTTTCAGTTTGCATCCAATTAGATAGAAAATGCAGACAAGAAAATCCGGCTGCTGTTGAGGCTGAAGTACAAGCGTTGATTTTCGAGAATTCGCTAGACGGTGACGCGGTCATCTACACAGATGGGTCGGTCGTCCGACATGTGAGAAGCTCATGGGCCTTTACAGCTCGGGCCGGAGGGAGAATTGTGAAGGAGGACTCTGGTGCTTTCACTGAAACCACAAGTAGCCTGACCATGGAAGTCATGGCAGTAAGTAAAGCAATAACATGGCTCGAGACACAGACATTCACCAGGGCTTGTTTCCTTAGCGACTCAATGAACATGATCAAGAGGATAGAGGAGGGGTCGATCCGAAGAGAATGGTTGCTGCCTCTGAAGCAGTCTCGGCTGGCAAAGATTAGTTTCATCTTCGTGCCAGGGCATGCGGGAGTACAAGGAAATGAGCGGGCTGACAAGCTCGCAGGTGAGGCTACTGTGGAGGGCGGACGCGCCATGGACCAGGCTGACATTCTGAATGCTCTACGTGATGTGAGACTTTTGCGAGAACCAAGTGATGACTGTGAATCTACAACAATGGCCAGACTGCTAGAGCATCAAATTAAAAGAGGTGTGGCCAAACAAGAACACTACGCAGGAAGCCAAAGAAGATTGATAAACCAACACAGAACTGGCGTCGTTAGCCGCTACACGCTGCGGGATTTGCTGAGGAGGGGATCCGAGCACTTATGGACTGAATGGTTCGATGTGCAGCGAGGATGATCTGTCGACTAACTAACTAACTAACTATCTCTATTGTGATTTACACAAGATAATAGAAAAGTTGCACATTGGACCATTGTCCCAGACAATCAATCAAGCATCAATATATGAGATGTCAACAAGTGTGAAACATAGTAAACATTTTGATGTTGCACATATTAAGTGTGATGGTGATGAATCAACAATTAACTATCAGTTTCCTGAAATTGGGTGTGGTGTGTACCAAGGAAAATGTAACGTGGTGACTGGAAGATTAGGTAAGCCAGGGTCCATTGACAGATGGATCCACTTCAGGTCTGCCCGTATAGCTCCACTGAAGGCCTCCCCATACTCTACTCATGGCCAAGTCATCTTCCATCTCACTTGTGGTTCATCTCTTTCTCTCGGCTTCCCTCTTTCAGGTCTGATTTAGGTGGTTAGTTTGCTGATGTGTTGGGTGGTTGTTGGTATGTAGCCACCAAGATCACTGATGAATATTCACATATATATGTACATTCCTACCAATACAATCTTTTAAAAGTAGGTAAAAGAAACCTAAATTCCTGAAGTAGGAACTAGTTCCCCTCCCCTCCTTTTCTCTCTAAGCTAGTGTTGGGTTAATTTGGGGTACACGGTGTACGCCTTGTCTCAGTTGGTACCTGCTGTATGTAAGTTCTCATTTGACCTGGGGTCAGTGAACGTGTACAGTAAGACAGTGACAAGAGTGAGAATATGTCAAGATGCATGTAAATAAATGACATACATTTATAACATTTCTTCCACTCAGTGGTGTTTATCGCGTGTATAAATAATTCTTTGTGTTTTCCCAATTAACTTCTTCTTCTTCTTCTTGTGTCTAATAACTCTCTCCCATTATCTGTTGTTGTTGTGTTGAGTGGTGTGTTGTGTGGTGATGAGTGGTGTTGAGTGGTGTTGTGTTTTAAGTTATGTTGAGTAATGAGTTAAGTTCACTTCGTGTGATGGAGTTCCACGAAGCACAACTCTTCTGATGCAATGCAGTTCATAAGTGCTCTTATCTAATTAAAATTTGACATAAATATAAATATTTATTCCGTCAAACCCTATTGATTCAATAGATGAAGGAGAAAGGAAAGATTGATTTCTCTTTCAGCTTTCTAGATTGTAAATAGGCATAGATAAGTCTGTTTTAGAACAAGGCACTTATTCTAGTAAACGAACTGTCATTTCAGCTGTAGGTAGTGATAGCATCTGTTATCAGTGTTTCTGGTGAAATGCACAAGATTGCTTTCGAATCATCACTTCTCACAGTTGTTTAGAATAGAATGTAGTAGTATAATGCACTTCTTAAAGTTAATAATTATCTCTAAGAATATCAGAGATTGCAGTTTCATCGAAGAGAGGATTGGAGAGTCATTTTGCCCGGGAACGGCTCTGCGTCGTTGACATTACAAACACGGGTTACCATTACTTGATACCTGACACATCGGGTTCTTAGTCTAATCTCGGGAATAACAAGCTCACCTGGGATCCAGACATTCTGCCTCCTCTATTTGAAAATTTGGTCACACAATTTCTACATCTGTTCGCCAGGCATGTTTTTGCAAGAGTGCGCTGCTTATCATAATCTATACCGGCGTTGGCGCGAAAGCCGTGTCTCGTGTCTGTTTCGTCCAATGGTCTTCCGAGCTTTGTCTGATGAAATCTTTCCAAGAATCCACGTCATCTGTCACTTGTTCAGTTCCAGTTTCGATGTTAAGTTTTAAGTCCTAGTCTCCGTTTGCGGTTGTGTAGTCAATTTCTTTTAATGTTGTTTCCTCTTCTTGCGGCAGGTGTTGGTAAATGAATAATGGTGGTTAGCGTTATGCTACAGAAGCCTTGCTACAAACCTTTGAGAACGAAGTTTTAAGACACATCTTAGGACCCATTAGGAAAACACAAAGTGGAGAGTGGAAAAGAAGAAGTAACAAAGACATTTATGATCTGTTTAAGTCCCCGCTAATCACTGGTATCATAAAGGCTAATAGACTACAATGGCTGGGGCATATAGAAAGAATGGAAGATAATAGGGAAACAAAATCCGCTTACACTCAGGAAATAAATGACCGTAGACCCCGAGGTAGACCAAGAAGACGGTGGAGAGATAATATATATACAGACCTACAAGCACTTGGAATCAAAGACTGGCAAGAGAAGGTCACCCAGAGAGAAGAATGGAGACGGATTGTATCTGCAGCAAAGAACCTCAATGGTTCGGAACGCTGAAGAAGAAGAAGTTGCCATTGCATGGCTGACATCATACAATCAAAATCAATGCAAAGCGATCTGTGCCCAAATCACCAATGGCAGACCTCGAACCCTCAGTTCAGTATATTGAGGAATTGTAAAACTATGTTCACTAACCCCTTAGCCACAGATGCCAAGGAGTTCACCAGTTCAGTAGTGTGAAGGTCACTCTGGAGCAAGTACAAGAGGAAGCTTCTCATTGTTAGAAGAGGTTTTCCCCTTCTACAAATGTTTTGGCCTCATTATCTTCTTCACAGTCTCATTGAGGTGGGTACACTCATCTGAGTCATGATTTATTCATAGAGTCATTGAGATGGACCCACTCACCCGAGTCCTGATTTATTCAGTCTTATTGAGATGACCCACTCACCCAAGTCATGACTTATTCATAGTCTCAATGAGATGGGACCACCCACATGAGTCATGACTTATTCATAGTCTCATTGAGGTGGGCCCACCCATCCAAGTCATGATTTATTCATAGTCTCATTGAGGTGGGCCCACCCATCTGAGTCATGACTTATTCAGTCTCATTGAGGTGGGACCACCCACATGTGTCATGACTTATTCAATTCATAGTCTCATTGAGGTGGAACCACCCACTTGAGTCATGATTTATTCACAGTCTCATTGAGAAGGACCCACTAACCCAAGTCATGACTTATTCATAGTCTCATTGAGATGGGACCACCCACATGAGTCATGACTTATTCATAGTCTCATTGAGATGGGACCACCCACATGAGTCATGACTTATTCAAAGTCTCATTGAGGTGGACCCACCCTTTGTGGATCAACATCCTGGCACCTGCTTTAAGACATACATTCACTGTTGCTTGAAGTTGGTCCACATATTTGCATCTATGTATGCCTACCTGACAGCCACTCTGCTCGCAGGAAGATATACACCCTGTTCACGATGGTTTAATTTCTTCTCACTTTTGACTTGGTCAGGAGAAAGCCAGTTTCTCTCACATGGTGGTTCCAAAAGTTGCTGTATGTAGCCAGGGCGCAGAGTTGGGGATGAGCACCCAACCTTGAATAAAAACCCCAATGGATTGTGCATTCATTACCTCTGCAGCAAAAGTCCAACTCCTGGCCTTCATGTGACGGAACTGTTTTAACTAACAGGAGAAGGGGTTGCGGCGAGTCTCTGGCGCAAAAAAAATAACCAGTACGCTCTAGATGTGTATGCATGTACATGCATGTGCAGACACGTGTGTGTGCGTGCCTACACATCTAAACTTGAGTAAGACCACAGTCTGCTTTAGCAAAGGAAAGGTGCTGAAGACGGAGGCAACCAGCCAGGAGGCGCACCACAGAAATCAGGATGCCACACAATTACGCCATGAAATATATATATATATCTCACCTGGTCATTTGGTCTTTTATCTTTGCCTCTGCATCTGCAGTTTGCTATACCACAATGTGTGCTCTTGCTGCCATTTTGCCGCCTTTCGCACCCCATCCATAGCAAAAGGAATAACGTTTTTCCTGCACTCATTGGAAGCCAGGTCTTCCTCTTGGCTGTAATCAGTGTGTTCGTGGACTGGGTCTTTCTTTCCCTCACTCTTCTTTCTGCTGTGTAAAATGACCCTTGCGTAGCATCTCACTCAACCATCAGAGCAATGTTCTTCTGCATTCTCACTTCCTAACTTAGTTTCTCTCACCTACTCTTCTATGGGCTAGTGACTTTTCTCCCCGTACTGCCTCCAAATGTATGCAGGCAGTGGAGGTACAAGACTCTTTTAACCTACCAGGTGCCTTTTGTAAATGCACATTCTTGAGCTCAGTTTCAAGCAATTGGGGCAATGTGCTGTCAAGTCTTTCTCATACTGCTATTTTGCTGGCAGGCTGGAACTTGATCTTTACCCTTTGGCCATCAAAGGGGTGCCCAAGTGCGTCGCTCAGATGATAAACATGAATATTCTCAGCTCTGTGGAATTGTTCCTGGCTGAGACCTTCTGACAACTTATATGTCGAGACAGTACTCTCTCAATCATCCCATGATGTACTTGTGCACCTCTTTTTTTTTAACCTTTGTAGATTTGCATTTCTCACTGTGTTATGAGAAGCGCACTGGCAGTCTGATCTTTGGCCTATGTCAGAGGCCTTGTATTGTCCTATTCCATGTATGTAGGAATGTCTATGAAGTCTTCAAGCGCTTCCTTTTCATTTATCCTGGTAGCAGTTATCTTTGGTCTTCAGGTGCTGGTATTTTATGCAATTTGCTGTTGGCTTCACCTGTCATAAGAGAAGTCACTATGTACAATGATGCTTTTAGCCAGTCTTTCCAGGGCATCATTCCATCTGTACTTTTTTTGAGTTGAGTTTAGTTAAGAACCAACATCACGGCACTCGGATCATTCCCAGACATGGCCCACCCTCATCTGCAACAGCCAGCGAAGAGTCCCAATACTAATGGTACCAGTAGCAGTCTGATTCTAAATATGTGTCTGGCCTTTCTGCAGAGTTTTGAGTGTCGGCCAGATCATCTGGTCACTCCCTGCAGCACCATTCTTTCTAAACCATGATGATCTGCCCACTCTTCTGCACTATATACATAATTCACAGGCTCCCTAAACAAATGTTTTACGGCGAGTTGCGTTGTGGTAAATGCTCCCAAGGCGGCCAGAGGAAACGCTTTAAAGACACTCTGAAAATCTCACTGAATGCTTTTGGAATTCATCATGACACCTGGGAGACTGCAGCCGGAGACTGAAATTCGTGGCATGTATCATTACGCAAGGGTGCAGTCACGTGTGAGGCAACCAGGACTGCAAGAGCTGTGAAGAAAAGGCAGGACAGAAAAACCACTGCAGGAAATCCTCCTCCAGAAACGTAAAGCATTCTTTGTCCACATTGTCAAAGAACATTTCGAGCCAAAATAGGCCTTATCAGTCATCTTAGAACTCACGGCTCCATACTTTCAACCCCACTGGATGAAATGAATGGTCATCATCATTCTTGATGGACAAACAACAACATACACAATTCCAAAGGGCCCAAACCACATCTGCCTTATGATGCCCCAATACCCCCACCAAGGGGTACAGGCCCAGCCAATGTGTCCGCCTGCTCATTTCCCACAACACCAAAATCTGTATCTGTGCTTTTCATATCCTCTAATAGAATGACCATGTTTAAGTAGTATGAACCCCACCACGGAGCAAACATAACAGGTTACACAAATAGCAGTTTTGGTAAGGTACTTTGTCTGCCTGTTTTACTTTGTTCATTGCAAAAGCAGTTCAGTTAACTGTCTGTGTCTTTAATGCACACATTAAAACACAGACAGCAAATTAGTTCTTTAAAGCAGAAACAAAAGTCTTGAAGTAGGAGCCAGTTATGGGTCTGTGATGTTCTAGGGCCAACACATTTTATAGGCCTGAATGCATGGAGGAATAGTGGCCAGTTTTTTTCCTCAGAGTTTAGTGGATGAGGAACACAGGCATTGAATCATTGTCCAACCATGCTGATGACACTAGCAGCTATTAATTTGATTGGTAACATGTGTCTTTGTCAAAGAAAGAAATAGACCTTTTTTTTTGGGGGGGGGGGGGATAGTTTCATGAAGCAAGGGAATACATATTTATGAGTTCTTAATTTTCTTCAAAACAATTTCTGAATCTTAGTTTTCTTGTGTTCTTTTTCTGTTTGTAAATAAAGTTTGATTCTACATGTTTAAAAACTTCTATGTTTACAGTTCTGAGTATGCCAAAATGTATGTTGTATCTGTACTGGAGAACCACCATTTGCGGGTTGGACTTCGGTTGTTGCAGGAATATGATATTCTGAAAAGTCTGGACAGCGAGAAATATGAGTAAGTTGGGCGACATTGTTTACTTGTGAAAGTCTGCTGCAGAAATACTGCATCCTGTGTAAATCCATGACAAAATTGCTGTGTGCTATAGTTGTATGTTAATGAAATGCTGTTATAATATTGCTTGTCCTTTGCAGGACATTGCAGGCCACCCAAGCCAGTTTGTTTAGGGTCAACCAGAGCCTCGATGTAATATTTGCATTTGATAATGAGCATACTAAAGAAATCTGGCTGCCCCAGTGGTCATTATCACTCATATTTAGCCTCCTTGAAGAGCTGCCCCAGTGGTCACTACGATTACATATTTAGCCTCCTTGAAGAGCTGCCCCAGTGGTTACTTCCATTACATATTTAGCCTCCTTGAAAGTATTGCACTCATGATTTGTTTAAGTGGTTAGGTTACACTTGAACCCTACTGGGAAATCTTGTGCAGCTGAAAAAGTTGAAGATTCCACGTGATTCAAAGAAAATGCTTCAGGAAATGGAAACTGTGGCATGTCCTAAGTGGGGTGGCTTGCATCGTTTAACAAAATGCAGTTTGTGAGCATATCATGAATTTTTGGCAGAGAACATGATGGTATACAGGCAATTAAAAGGCAGACAGACTGGCTGCAATTTCCCTTCTGGGCCTAGGGATATTGTATGGTTTGGGTGATGTGGTGAAGGCTCTTTGCGATCAGGCAGAGAGTGAAGCTATCAGACAGAGTATCCATATCAGAGGTTCAGAAGGGAGTGAATAGAGGGCTTGGAAGATTAATCAACTTGTAGAGGAAAAGCCAGGTGGACTTAAATCAAACTACTAATGAAACTATCAGCATGGGAACATTTTGGTAGCTTCTAAGAAAGGGGAGAGAGCATGTATGGGAATGCCCAAAGTGGAGTGATGCTGAATATGAAATGAAGCATTAACCAGATCATGTGACTTATTTCAACAAAAGTCAGTTAACAACATGCAAGTATTTTATCACAGTGTTAATCTTTCAGTGAGTTCCAGTACATGCTGGTGACAATGATACTGGCCACGGACATGGCCAACCACTTTATGCTGATTACAAACATGAAGCTCATGCTGACCATGCCCACCAAGTAAGACTGGTGCTTTCATTAGGAATCATTGTTGTATTCATGTCTGGCTGGTGCTTGCTATTGAAAATCATTGTTGTATTGTTGTTACACTAGTGCTTTCATTGGGAATCATTGTTGTATTCTTGTCTGACTGGTGCTTGATATTGGAAATCATTGTTGTATTCCTGTCTGACTGGTGCTTTCATTAGGAATCATTGTTGTATTCTTGTCTGATTGGTGCTTGATATTGGAAATCATTGTTGTATTTCTCTCTGACTGGTGCTTGCTATTGGAAATCATTGTTGTATTGATGTCTGACTGGTGCTTGCTATTGGAAATCATTGTTGTATTGATGTCTGACTGGTGCTTGCTATTGAAAATCATTGTTGTATTGATGTTTGACTGGTGCTTGCTATTGAAAATCATTGTTGTATTGATGTCTGACTGGTGCTTGCTATTAGAAATCATTGTTGTATTGATGTCTGACTGGTGCTTGCTATTGAAAATCATTGTTGTATTGATGTCTGACTGGTGCTTGCTATTGAAAATCATTGTTGTATTGATGTCTGACTGGTGCTTGCTATTGAAAATCATTGTTGTATTGATGTCTGACTGGTGCTTGTTATTGAAAATCATTGTTGTATTGATGTCTGACTGGTGCTTGCTATTGAAAATCATTGTTGTATTGATGTCTGACTGGTGCTTGCTATTGAAAATCATTGTTGTATTGATGTCTGACTGGTGCTTGCTATTGAAAATCATTGTTGTATTGATGTCTGACTGGTGCTTGCTATTAGAAATCATTGTTGTATTGATGTCTGACTGGTGCTTGCTATTGAAAATCATTGTTGTATTGATGTCTGACTGGTGCTTGCTATTGAAAATCATTGTTGTATTGATGTCTGACTGGTGCTTGCTATTGAAAATCATTGTTGTATTGATGTCTGACTGGTGCTTGCTATTGAAAATCATTGTTGTATTGATGTCTGACTGGTGCTTGCTATTGAAAATCATTGTTGTATTGATGTCTGACTTGTGCTTGCTATTGAAAATCATTGTTGTATTGATGTCTGACTGGTGCTTGCTATTAGAAATCATTGTTGTATTGATATCTGACTGGTGCTTGCTATTGAAAATCATTGTTGTATTGATGTCTGACTGGTGCTTGCTATTGAAAATCATTGTTGTATTGATGTCTGACTGGTGCTTGCTATTGAAAATCATTGTTGTATTGATGTCTGACTGGTGTTTGCTATTGAAAATCATTGTTGTATTGATGTCTGACTGGTGCTTGCTATTGAAAACCATTGTTGTATTGATGTCTGACTGGTGCTTGCTATTGAAAATCATTGTTGTATTGATGTCTGACTGGTGCTTGCTATTGAAAATCATTGTTGTATTGATGTCTGACTGGTGCTTGCTATTAGAAATCATTGTTGTATTGATGTCTGACTGGTGCTTGCTATTGAAAATCATTGTTGTATTGATGTCTGACTGGTGCTTGCTATTGGAAATCATTGTTGTATTGATGTCTGACTGGTGCTTGCTATTGGAAATCATTATTGTATTTTATTGTAAGTATAGTGCTTCCTATTGGCAATCATTGTTGTTTTGAAGTATTTGACATCATTATAGTATTGTTAAATGGTGCCTGCTATTTTAAATCTCTGTTGTAGTGTTATAAGACTGGTGTCTGCTATTAGAAAGTATTGTTGTTATTCGTGTTGCTAACCCACTTACATAAAATGTTCATTCTTGCACAAACTGATGAAATTTGAGATTGGCGATGACCTGATTCCATCTTGGCAGGCAAGCAGCAAATTCATTCTGAGTATCTTTGTGAGATCTCTTAGTGTGAAATGCAATATATTGGTGTTAAAAATCTGAAGGCAGCAGAAATGTGGCCTCTCAGGGAAATAAAACGAATACAATGGATGGACAAAGAAAAAAACTGTGAATGAGACAGTCTTTAAAGATGCAGATAAAAGCTACGGATGGTTAGAGAATCCTCTTCTGCTGCATGTCATTCCCTAATGGAGCATAGGCTCTCCACAAATTCACACCCAGTCCTTTGTAGAGAGAGAGAGAGAGAGAGAGAGAGACACACACACGCACACACACCAAAAAAAAAAAAAACAACTTAGTCACGTCTCAGGTTGTGCTTGATAGGTTACATTGTTAGTGTTTTTTGCTTCCTTTCTGGCATGATTATAGAATGATAACAGCAAACTGATTAGAGGAAATAGATATATTACTTAGTCATCTCTCATTGCGTGCTTGAAAGTTTACATTGATAGTATTCTTTGCTTCCCTTCTGGCATGATTATAGAATGATAACAGCAAACTTATTAGAGGAACGAACGAACGAACGAACAAACTTTTATTTTCAAAGGGTTAAGAATTGGGCTCACAGGCCCGTCTAATATTCTGCCCTTCTATCACTCTCTTTCATACATTATTTCATTCACACATCATTCAAGGCTAACAGAGAATAGCAACAATATAAAAGATATGCATTATAAAGGCATGGGCACAATGCGAACATCAAAACTACACGACACAGTAATATTAGATAATGGTCTGACACTTGTTATTAGCCATGTGGAATATACTGGCCTACCAAAAGGGGACTGGCTGTTATACTAGGGTTTTGTTATTATTATTATTATCTCTATTATTAAGGGGGAAGGTAATCCGTACTGAGATTGTGTTTGAATAGTTTGCGATTATATGAATAGGGATTGGTGATGTATTTGATTTCTTGTGGAAGATTGTTCAGTCAAGATATTTTGGGCATGTTTTAAGAAGAAAAAAACTTGACAATTTAGTTACGAAATCTCAAAGATGGATTTATTATCTGTCTGGCACAATGCCAGCCTAGGCTATTATAATAAAATACAGTAATTATAGCATCATTTTCAAAAGTGTTCTCATTTTGAAACATCACTAAATTTACTTGTTTCATTGTGATTGGTGATGCCAATCACCAACACTCCCATTGCATCAGACACACACCAGAATGTTTTCTAATCCTCCACTCACCAATCACAATGAAATGAGTAAAATGGTCTCCATGGCCAAAGGCTTGCGAACACAGTTTGTGAGCTGCTTACCAGGCGTTCGAAACACAGCCGCAACCAATTTGTGCAGCAGACCGTGTCGCGTTGTGCTATAACGTGTTGGTATGGGAGCTGGTCGTTCACAAAGCAATGGCAAACTACTGAACGTAAAATTTTCCTAGTACATCAACAGCAGCTGAAAAATGTTGGTGTTGACTGCTACATCCTGCAAGGGATATGTAACATGGAAAAAGGGGGGGGGGGGCAAATAAGATTATTTTAAGGTCGCGTTAATACAAGCACCAGTTACCTGATATTTTTATCCCTCCAAACTTTATAGTTTTATACTTCTCGCTCTTCTGAAATTCGTTTTATAACGTAAGTAGACCTGCAAATCACTTTTTTGTAGATGTCTAGACTTGTTCTAGTATGTATTATTAAATTTAGCTTCAATTTTTACGTATACTGTATAGGGGCAGGGGGGAATTTATGGGGGATGGGTGGGAATGACGTTCTGAACATATGGTGAAGGGGTGCATGGGCCAAAAAAGGTTGAGAACCACTGGCTTAGGCTATAAGAAGTAACTATCATGTTAACTGGAGTTAGATACAGTTTTAAACAAGACAACTGAAGGCTTAAGGCGGCTTGAGTTAGAGTGAACCTTCATCTTTAAAATTGTTGCATTTCGTCAAGCCTGTATGGCTCTGTACATCCGACTTTGACAAGTGAGTTTTCTGGTTTGCTTCCCCTTGTTTTCGAGTGGTTTCAGAATGTCTACAAGACAGCAGGTTGTTTTTTGTTTGTAGTCTCCCTTGATCTGTTCATGGTGGTACACAATTGTTAAATGTAATAAATTATACATTCTCGAGAAATAAAAATCATCTTTTTAAGCAAACATAATGAATTTTTTGTGTGGACAAAAATAGAAATGCAAAATCAGACAACTGTAGGACTGGTTGAATGCATTTGTTGCAGGAATGTCCAACATACGCAGACAGGATAAAACTACTTTGGCCTACAGCCATTCAAATTTGAAAACATATGGAGTTGTCAGTGTGCTCTCAAGCTGACTGTTGCTTTCTTTACTTTAGATACAGCCACATTTCTGAAGGGGAACATAGAAGAGGGTATCTTTTGGGCGTTCGTTCGCTTAGTACTCAAGTGTAGTTCATACACGGGCTACTACTTCCAGTGCACTGGACTCATTTTTGAGAGTGGATTAGCTTTCTCTATTACCTGTATCCCTCGCCATCAGGCAAACCAGTTCAAACTTCAGAGGCACTTGTAATTTACGTCCGCAACTCAAAGATGAAAAGTCAACTTTATAGTCCAACTGACCGGTATAAGGGTTAAACTTGCTACCTTGGCATCAGCACACTGGAAGTTTAAGAGCGAGCTCTCGTATCCATTCAGCCATGCTGACCTCCAATAAGAAGAAGAAGATAAAAATAACTGACCCACTTGAACACATGATATTTCCCCGCTTCTTAGGACTGCTCCTATGGACAGTCCAACTATCCTCTCTTTAGTTGCATATCCTTTACAGGACGTAGCAGTCAACCCCAAAATTGTTTGGCTGTTCGTGATTCCTGGGCAAGTTTACGTTCAGTAGTTTGCCATTGCTTCCTGAACGACTGGCATCCATACCATTTCATAAAAAACCAACGCAAAGTAGTCAGCTGCCAAATCGCCCACAGCTGTGTTTTGAGCACGGTATGCGCGATTACGAACTGCACCTGTAACGCCTTCACCACGGCAGGATTGCTCTTATAAAGCGTCCAATTATCCTGTTTATCTTAAATCATGTGGATGGCACTAAAAGATGGATAATGACCGTAAAAATGTGTAACATAAAGTGAAGATAGCCTCTTGTGATCCATAGAAGTAAATATGTGTAACACAAAGTGAAGATAGCCTCTTGTGAGCCATAGAAGTAAATAGTTGATTCTGTCTGTGTCTGTAAATGCGTTGTGTGTGCACAGATGTAAGAAACGCATGAGAATCAAACGCATCCTTCTGTTATTACTGCACTGTGCGGACATCAGCAACCCAGCCAAGCCGTGGGACCTGCACAAAAGTTGGGTATCTCTACTGATCGAGGAGTTTTTCTTGCAGGCAGGTTGTGTTTTATTGTAGAGTATGGATGACTTTTCATGTTTGCATGATTGTTCTGTTTTCCCCCATGAATACAAACAAACATGGCCTGAAGCGAGAACTCGCTGTGGGTCTCTGGTGTGATAGAGCTGTCACATGGTGCAGGTCTGAATGCTAGAGTAGGTGGCCAGGCTTGTCCTCTGTTAGGTTTGAGAAACGCAGACGCTGAACCTTTGTCCACTGCGCTCATGACATTATCAGCGCAGCTTCTATCAACTACACTAACACGCCCGCCTTTTCCATGAATAAGTACTGGGTGTTTGTAAATCCTCACTACATTTTGTATGTAGAACAAATTTGAAAAATGAAGTACATGATGTCATAAAAAATGTACTACACAGTTCATAGTGAAGCAATATGCAGCTTATGACTGTCATCTGCTGGAGTAATTCTTTGCACTCCAAACAGAATGGTATTATCAACAGAAGAAATGATTTTTCAAATTTGTTCTATATACAAATTTTAGTGAGACTTTACAAACACCCGGTATATACAATTCATAGCAGTTAATAATGTTTATTGCGTTTAGACTGGAGGCGTAGTCAAATTGGACAATTAGTGGGAGTGAGCATATTAACACACGCATTTGAACACTCAGTGTGATCGTCCAGGATGACATTCATCGCAGAGGTGAAATAGGTGCCACGTTTCAAAAGTAAGGCACAAAGGCGGCATCACTCCCCTTGCTTTCCCCCATCTATGCTTTAGAACTGCAATGTAAACATGGGTCGATTGAGGATCCATTATAAATGGAGGTGCAGACATTTATATTAATTACACTTAAAATCATTTCCCTATGAAAATATGTTTTGCCACTTGATTCAACAGTAAATATCTTCTTATTTGAGATTGAGGCTATAAAATTTGCAGCCAGAGCCTTTGCTTGAAAGTCCACTAACGTAAACAGCTTCTCCTCCTCCTCCTCCTCCTCCTCCTCCTCCTCCTCCTCCTCCTCCTGCTCCTGCTCCTGCTCCTGCTGCTGCTGCTGCTGCTGCTGCTGCTGCTGCTCCTCCTCCTCCTCCTCCTCCTCCTCCTCCTCCTCCTCCTCCTCTTCCTCCTCCTAATCTTCTTTATCTTCTTCTTCCTCATCTTTTTCTGGTTTCTGTTGTACTTGTTATGCCTTTCTACTTTGAGAACTTCAGGCAGACTTTTTCACTGATGCCAAATCCATGTTTTGCTCAACTAGAGAAGCAAGAGAAGATAAGGGATCAGAGCTGTCCATATTGACGGATGGCATAATGCTCCAATGGATACCCTCATGCTACAATATGGAGACTGTTAAAATTAATGAATGGATCAAACAGCTGGAAACAAATTGATATAAATTATTAGCCAGTCAAAACAACAAGGAATCAATTCTACAAAGAAAAGATTTTCAAAGTAGGCCCTATGATCTTTCAGAATAAAAATTATAAATACCTGGAGAAAAAGAAACAGTCCTATTCAGACAGAGAATAAGCAACTGCAAACTTGTAAGTCCATATCTATTACAAATTCAAAATTACACTAGGCCCTGAATGTATATATGAGCAATATCAGATGACAGTAGAGCATTCAATTTTGCTGGCAGCTTTAGACAAGGTTTAGCAACCTGTATGTGCCACATGGAGTGGCTTACATTGCACCCAAAGATGAAGGTCAAGTGCATATTATAGATTTTCTGCCCAGGCCATGTGAGTGTGTGAGAAAATGAACAGCTGATAGATTGGCTGTTGCCTCTCCTTTGGGCAGAAAGTTCTATTTTGACAAGGCTGATGTGGTGAAGGCTGTATGGGATTGAGTGGAAAATGCCGCAAATCAGAACATCCACATCTGGATTGTTCAATTCAGCATGGCTGGTCAGAGGGTCTTGATGACACACAGAGCGTAGAAGAAAACACAGGTGGGCGCTCAACCAGGTTGCCACCGGTAACTCGGCACCGGAACTTTTCCTTGGCTACCTAAGATGGGGATGTAGCAAAGAAAGGTATGTAGCTAAAGGGGATGTAGCAAAGAAGGGAATGTAGCAAAGAAGGGAATGTAGCAAAGAAGGGGATGTAGCAAAGAAAGGGATTAGCAAAGAAAGGGATTAGCAAAGAATGGGATGTAGCAAAGAATGAGATGTAGCAAAGAATGGGATGTAGCAAAGAAAGGGATGTAGCAAAGAATGGGATGTAGCAAAGAAAGGGATGTAGCAAAGAATGGGATGTAGCAAAGAAGGGGATGTAGCAAAGAAGGGGATGTAGCAAAGAAGGGGATGTAGCAAAGAATGGGATGTAGCAAAGAATGGGATGTAGCAAAGAATGGGATGTAGCAAAGAAAGGGATTAACAAAGAAGGGCATGTAGCAAAGAAGGGCATGTAGCAAAGAAGGGGATGTAGCAAAGAATGGGATGTAGCAAAGAATAGGATGTAGCAAAGAATGGGATGTAGCAAAGAATGGGATGTAGCAAAGAAGGGGATGTAGCAAAGAAGGGGATGTAGCAAAGAAGGGGATGTAGCAAAGAATAGGATGTAGCAAAGAATGGGATGTAGCAAAGAATGGGATGTAGCAAAGAATGGGATGTAGCAAAGAAAGGGATTAACAAAGAAGGGCATGTAGCAAAGAAGGGGATGTAGCAAAGAAGGGGATGTAGCAAAGAATGGGATGTAGCATTGGTGGGAATGTTTAGAGTGCAATGATAATTCTTAATTTTGTATTTCATGCTTACAGAACATCGCTGTAACAAACTTTCTCAGAGTAAAAGTTGATGTCTTTTTTCCAGGGAGACAAGGAAAAAGAGATGAAACTTCCAGTAACCCCAAACTGTGACAGAAACACCGCAAACATCGCCACCTTGCAGATTGGTAAGCCATCAGGTGCATTTCTTGATTATATTATCATCAATAGAGCAGGGGGAGTCACGGGAGTGTAGTACCTAGACGCTCACCAGTAGGCTCAGTGGCCATGATTTGAGATCAGTACTAGCGCAGATGTTTAAAATCATTAAGGCTCCTGCATTGACCAAGTCTAAAATTGGTACGAGAAAATGTCTTGGAAAGTAACAGAGGCCGCCGTGATACTGACCACATCACCTACCTAATTATACTGACCACATAACCTACCTAATTATACTGACCACATAACCTACCTAATTATACTGACCACATCACCTACCTAATTATACTGACCACATCACCTACCTAATTATACTGACCACATCACCTACCTAATTATACAGACCACATCACCTGTCTAATTATACTGACAACATCACCTACCTAATTGTACTGACCACACCATCTACATAATTATACTGACCATATCACCTACCTAATTGTACTGACCACATCACCTACCTAATTGTACTGACCACATCACCTGCCTAATTGTACTGACCACATCACCTGTCTAATTATACAGACCACATCACCTACCTAATTATACTGACCACATCACCTACCTAATTATACTGACCACATCACCTACCTAATTATACAGACCACATCACCTGTCTAATTATACTGACCAATTCCAGTTCCAATCTTTCAAAACAAAAATTCCAAATTCGGCCTCGTTCAACCTGCCTCTTCAGCTGTGGTTATTGTTGAGGTCCGTAGCTTTTGTGGGTTTATTCACCCTAATTCTTGTCTTGTGCCCTCTTACGAGTGAGTCCTTTCTCGGACTGGTTAAGTAAGCGTTTGTGTCTGTGACGTAAGCTTGAAGGATGGTCGGCGGCTGTCCTTTGTTCCTGTCTCTTGCGGGTTCTTTTGTTAGTGAAGGCTCCTGGTTTGTTTTGGCGTGACTGGTTTCAGTCCTTAAAAGGACTTTTTATTTGGTTTTTTGCTTCCTTTTTGTGTATTTTCTGTAGGAGCTTTTCTATGTTTCCATTTTCCTCCTTGGGCCTATTTTCTTCTTCGAGTTTGAGTTTCTGTTGCCATTCAATTTTTTCCTCTGCGGTCAGAAATAGGACGATCTCTCAGTCATCTATATAGTATTTCCATGGGTGACCTTCATCCTCGTATAAATCTGGTTCTTCAGCGATACAGCAGGCATTAGTTTCCCCTTGATTTTCTTGTACTTCTTTGCTTTTTCTTCCATATGCCTTCTGTATTCTTTGCACCTGAGTTCTTGTGTCCTCTTTATCTCCGCGAGTTCTTCATTGGTAAATAGTAGCGATATCGGGGCATTCTCTCTGCCATTGTCAGGCTGCTCATCTCGGTTTTCTTTGGATGTCTGGCTGGATAATGGCTTCTCTTTAGCTGTTTCGGGCGTCGTGGTTGGGCTGCTGGCTTTTGCTTGCAATTCAGGCTCGGTCTCTTGGTTTTTATCTTGCGGTTTCTCTGTAATTTCTTGTACGGTTTCTGTTGTTTTGTTTCGGAATATTTCCATTTCAGCTTTCTGTAGTTCTCACTCTGATTTAATGGTTTGTAGGATTTCTTTGTTCTTCTTCTTAATCAGTGCCATATGTTGCACTTCTTACTTGATGTTTTGCTGGATCGCCTTCATTTCCGCCAGTAGTTTTTCATTGTCGCTGGTCAGCAGTGTCTTAACTTGTTTCTTCAACTCATCTATCTGTTTTTGCAGTTGATCTCTTTCAGCTTGTGCTATACCCGTGGCTGTCTCGCCCCTTCGCATTGCTTCCTTGACTGGTGTCTTCATGGTAGTTGCGATCTTTAAGACGTCTCTCTGTCGTTGCAGGTACGGACAGCCCAAGTATCTTGCTCCATGCTTGCTCATGCAGTTGGCGCACTTTCTTGTGTTGTTAGGAGCTCGGAAGTCCGTGTCCAGCTTGGCCAGCGGACACTCCTTGAAAGTGTGGTGATCGGCGCAGTAACGGCAGATTTCCGTCTTACTGCGACATATTGCTCTGCTGTGGCCGGCCCTCTGGCATCTGGAACATTGAGTGATCCTTGGGATGAATCTCTCTGGCTGCTGCATTCTCTTTTTGATTGATACTGTTATCGGCATCTCGCTGCCCTCTGTCTCACCATCGCCAAGGTTGTAGGAATCTTGGAGTAGGTGAGTAGCCGCTACGCCTTCAAGAATCGGATGTGGAGATTCTCATCTTGTAACTGCTTCAGGATTTCTTGGTCTGCCAGCTCAACTTGGATTCGTTTGACAACCCACTTGGTTGTCGGTGAGTCATTGTTTCCGACTCTCTGGCGTCTTTCTCCTCTCTCTGCGTCTCAGTAGGCTTGTCTCTTGTTTGTAGTGGGTTGTCGTCTTCCTTCCTCGTGGTTGCTTCGTTAAAGGATGCTTGAGGTTCTTGTTGTTTACTGCAGCTCGCCGGTAAGTTCACTGCGCTCGTCTTCTTGTCGGCTACCATGCTGCACATCTTGGATACCGCGTGTTTCTGTGTGTTCTTGCAACATGCAATTTTCCCTCGTATCAGGCTTCTTGACTTGCTCAGGTGACTTGTCTTGGTAGCGCTCGCAGTGCGAATGACGACGTACCACATCACCTACCTAATTATACTGACCATATCACCTACCTAATTATACTGACCACATCACCTACCTAATTCCGACTGATCTATAAAAATATGCGTCAAGCACCATACCTCTTAAGGCATATAAAATGATCATTTGTGTGTCAGAATAGAGCAAGCAAAGAATTGGTAGAACACTGCCAAGCTCAGAAAGACAGACTATATTTATCATCAGACATGTATCCAATTATGTGATTACCTAAATATATTTGTTTCAACAGACCTTCTAACTAAATATGCCTTTTCTTTAGTTACATCCTTTTCAAACTATCAGTGATAATCTAGCTATTCATTTATCAGTGTCATCTGTATGCTACTGTGGCCACCAGCGAAGCAAAGAACTGTAACCCTGTCACATACCAAGCGTGTGTTTAGAGTTGACTAAGGCGAGCATCATTGACTCGAAAGACTGTATGTGATGTTTCTGTAAAAGAGGCCTTCCAAGTCAATGAAAGGGAGCAGGGCAGAGCATCTTTCAAATGGCAGTACTGTTAGCTGCACATCCTTGTACAAGATGTTGCAATCAATACCAGTATTTATTGGCTGTTTGTAATTCATAGAAGTAAACAAAGATCTACACCTTTGCTTTATTGACTACACAAAGGCTTTCAATAAAGTGAGACATGTCAACATGATAAGGATGCTTGAAGATCTACAAATTGATGGAAAAGACCTTAGACTTGTAAAAAACATATATTGGAAACAACAAGCTGCCATAAGAGTTGATAATGAATTAAGCCAATATCAGCCTATTAAGAGAAGTGTGAGACAGGGATGTGTAATGTCTCCACATCTGTTTTCCCTGTACAGTGAAAGTATTTTCAGAAATATTGAAGGAATCAACATTGGCGGACGATGCATCAATAACATTAGATATGCAGATGATACAGTCTTGATTGCAGACAGTGAACAGGACCTGCAAAATTTAGTAGATGCGATTGTTACACACAGTGAACAACTAGGGTTAGAATTAAATTGTAAAAAGACACAGATTATGGTCGTCACTAGGAAGAACGAAATACCACAATGTGATATACAAGTATATGGGAACATTTTTCAACAAGTGAATAGGTACAATTATCTCGGAACAGTAATAACATCTGATGGGAGATGCCTTGAAGAGATTAGAACAAGAATCGCCGTGGCAAAAGTAGCCTTTAGCAAGATGAAAAACATACTGACCAATAAAAAGATGTCAATTGAAACAAGAAAAAGAGTGTTGAGATGCTACATAGAACCTGTACTTTTATATGGATGTGAAGCTTGGACAGTGAGCAGTCAGGCTGAAAAACATCTGATGGCTGTAGAAATGTGGTTTCTGAGGAAAATGCAAAGAATACCATGGACAGCCAGAAAGACCAATGAACAAGTCTTTCAAGAAACAAATGAAGATCGTAAACTGATTAGAGACATTAGACGTAGACAGTCACAATTTTTTGGGAATGTCATGACAAGAAAGGAACATGGAATGTACGGACACTATATCGACCTGGAGCGGCCGAAGAACTAACCCGGGAGCTGATTGAATATCAAATGGATATAACAGCAATTCAAGAAATAAGGTGGCCAGGAGAGGGTACTTTAGAGCAAAATGGAATGATTATAATATATGGAGGAAACACCCAAAATAAACATGAATTAGGAACAGGATTTGTCATCAAAAAAGAGTTATGGGGGAACGTTTTAAACTTTAAAGCTTTTAATGACAGGATTAGTAAATTACGAATAAAAGGTAAATTGAAAAATATAACGATGATTAATGTACATGCACCTACTGAAGAGAAAGAAGATGATATTAAAGAAGACTTTTATAATGATCTGGAAGATGTCATAGAAGAAACCCCCAAACAGGACATCCTGATTGTGCTGGGAGACTTCAATGCAAAAATAGGTAGAGAGCAAACTAATAAAAAAGTGGCCGGTATGGAAAGCCTACATACAACTTCAAATGATAATGGATGGAGAGTCATCAACCTGGCAGAAGCCAAAGGACTGCAGGTTAGCAGTACCAGACTACAAAGAAAGGATATACACAAACAAACCTGGAAATCATGTGACAAGAGAACCTATAATCAAATAGATCACATTTTAATTAACAACAGAAATGCATCAAACATACAGCAAGTCAGAAGTTATAGAGGAGCTGAGTGCCACAGTGACCACTTCCTCGTTGGAGCAAAATTTAAAATAAAACTTAAGAGAGCTTTCTATACTAAATTACAAAGATTACACCCAACATATAACAGAGAAAAACTGCAAGACATTACAGTCAAAGAGAAATTTACAGATGAAATAAAATGTAAACTTGAAACTCTGCAAAACCCTTTGGAGGAAAGCATTGACCAAACTTGGTTGAACATCAAGAATACAATTCAGTCTACCGCAGAAGAATGTCTCGGTGTGTTAACCACGCATAGAAAGAACAGATGGTTCAATCAAAAATGTGAAGAAGCAGTCATTAGGAAGAAGAATGCCAGACATGTATGGTTAAATGACATCAATAACATCCAAAAGGAAGAGCATTATAGAAATGAATGTAAAGAGGCTACAAAAATAGTCAGACAGCAGAAGCGAGAATATATGAGTAATATAATCAAAGATATGGAAACTAATCACCAGAAAAATGAATCCAGAAATTTTTTTAAAGATCTGAAGTCAATGAAACGAGGGCACCAACAAAACACATATGGTTTAAAAGACAAAAATGGGAATATGATAAATACCAATGAGGAAATGTGCAACACATGGAAAGAATATTTTATTGAATTACTAAATTGTGAAGCTCCAAGTAACATTTTCTTACAGGAAGAGGTTGTAACATGCGAACCACAAATTGAAGAACCTACATTTGAAGAAATCCTATATGTAATCACACGACTTAAAAACAATAAGGCAACTGGGACTGATGGAATTGCTGCTGAATTTATAAAGGCAGGTGGCCATGCATTACATCTAAAGCTATACGAACTAATAATAAAAATCTGGAGGACAGAAGAATTACCCCATGACTGGAAAGAGTCATTATTGATACCTATCTTTAAGAAAGGAGACAAGTTCCAATGTGGAAATTATAGAGGAATATCACTACTGTCCACAAGCTATAAGATACTATCCGCAGTATTACTAAATAGACTAAAACCATATTCAGAAGACATATTAGGTGACTACCAGGCGGGTTTTAGACAAAACAGATCAACAATAGATCAGATATTTATCTTACGACAAATAGCCGAGAAACATTGGGAATATAAAAGAGATCTCCATAACATTTTTGTGGATTTTAAAAAGGCTTATGATAGTGTCCATAGGAATAGTCTGTGGAATGCTATGCAGGAATTTGGAATACCAAGGAAGTTAATCAACATGACCAGACTATGCATGGAAGATACTTATAATATAGTAACATATAAAGGCAGGAAATCAGACCCCTTCCAAATAACATCTGGCTTGAAACAGGGTGATGCACTATCGCCGCTACTCTTCAATCTGGCTCTAGAGAAAGTTGTAAGGAAGGTAAAGGAGGAATGTGATATTGGAGGAACATCCAAGCTGCTTGGTTATGCAGATGATATAGATATTATAGGGCAAAGTGAACAAAAGATATTGGAAATATTGACTCACTTAAAGGAAAAAGCCCAACAGATGGGGCTGGTTATCAACCAAGATAAGACAGAATATATGGTAATTTCAAGAGACGGAATGGCTAGAAACTCTGGCCACATACAAATAGATAATATGACCATTAAAAGAACGGAAACATACAAATACCTGGGTACGATCTTCAACTGCTCCAACATCATAAGGGAAGAAATACAAACTAGAATCAACTCTGGAAATAAGATATACTATGCACTACAACATCTACTAAAATCAAAGGCGCTATCTTGTAACACCAAAATCACAATATACAAAACACTGATCAGACCAGTTGTGCTGTATGGCTCTGAAACCTGGAGTACAACGAAAGGAGACGAAGCCTTGTTACAAACCTTTGAGAACAAAATTTTAAGACGCATCTTTGGACCCATTAGGGATACACAAAGTGGAGAGTGGAAAAGAAGAAGTAACAAAGACATTTATGATCTGTTTAAGTCCCCGCTAATCACTGGTATCATGAAGGCTAATAGACTACAATGGCTGGGGCATATAGAAAGAATGTAAGATAATAGGGAAACAAAACTCGCTTACACTCAGGAAATAAATGACCGTAGACCCCGAGGTAGACCAAGAAGGCGGTGGAGAGATAATACATATACAGACCTTCAAGCACTTGGAATCAACGACTGGCAAGAGAAGGTCCACCAGAGAGACGAATGGAGACGGATTGTATTTGCAGCAAAGAACCTCAATGGCTCGGAACGCTGAAGAAGAGAGTCATGACAAGAAATGATTTGGAGAACTTGGTGACAACTGGTAAGATCGAGGGGAACAGACCAAGGGGAAGACCTAGAAGCAAGTACCTGGATGGCTTGGCATTGCGGCATGGTCGAGACAGAAACACAGAGCTGATCCACGACTCTTTTGATCGAGTGAGATGGCAGAACATGACCACCCACGCATACCGGCATGGCACATGATGGATGGATGGATGGAATTTATTATGCAATGTTTATGTTCAGGATTTTGTCATTTCTTTCTGAATACCATTCAAAGTCACTCTTATACCATTGGAATCCATGTAAAGCAGTCTGCTCACCAAACCATCTGTGGCATCTGTCACTAAGTTCGCCAACTTCGAAGGCACAGACATAATCACATGATCTAGATGAGAAATGGCACTGGGATAATGTGATTTCACCTCATCTCTTGCGGGTTCAAGTCTCCACTGTTATGAAGCCTGCTGGAGATTACACAAACTGGTCACTTCGAGATAACAGTAGACAATAGTACATCCCATGATGATGGTAGACTTTCAGCACCCAAGCTTTGCACTCACAATTGGAAACCTCAAGTGAGTGATTGAGCAAAATTGAGTGTACTGTCTGTGTGAGAGAAGCAGAGAGAGAGAGAGAGAGAGAGAGAGAGAGAGACAGACAGACAGACAGACAGACAGACAGACAGACAGACAGACAGACAGACAGATATCAGATATAAAGAGAGATAGAGAGAGATACTGAAAGTCAGGGCTGAATTAAGACTTATGAGGTTCTAGGCAATTCAAAGATTTCGGTGCCTCTGTGTTTCAAAGCTGCCACACATTGGTGTAGTTATTAAGAGTCTACGCTGATAATATCATTAATGTTGCCAGGCTAGTGCTCATCACCTGCGCTCATCGTCCGCTAAAAGAGGGAAAGACTGGCCGCCTATTCCTCTGTGTATTCAGGCCTACAAAATGTTATGGTCTTAACACATCACAGACCGGGACTTGTCTTTGAAATTTATATCTAATTAAAAATACTCATAAACAATAATAAACCGTAAAGTAAAATTGCATTTTTCAAAATATTGATGGTGCACTAGATGCATTTATTAAAGGAGCCATTTCTTGAGGAACCTGATTCATTTGCACCGTTTGCAGTTTTACACCATCTGATCCATGGTAAATCTGGCCATGTACAGTTTCTGGTACCACCATTTCTTTGATGTCCTAAGCACAAGCATAGTTTGCTCACAGTGATCTGTATTTCAGTTTTCATGCCTAGATTCAAGATTTCTCTACTGTCAGTAATCTATATTGCAGTTTTCACACATCGATTAGGGATATCACTATTGTCAGTGATCTTTCTAGACTGCAGTTTTCATGCACATTTTCAATATACCGTTATTGTCAGTGATCTACATTGCAGTTTTTATTCATGATGTCTCCATTGTCAGTTATATATATTGCAGTTGTTATGCAGATACTGAAGGTACCTTTATTGTCAGCGAAGTGCCAAAAAAAAAGGACAGCGTAATATAGCTATATAGGACACCTCCAACCGCAGGTAACACTAGTGAAGAGACATGTTGTTCGACATCCGACCATCACAGTCAGGCAACTGCAGCAAATTTAGCACTGACCACAGAACAAATGCTAGACAAAAGTCGCCTTCTGCAGTAGAGAGAAGGGGGAGGGTGTAAAGGCCTCAGTCCATCAGTAAAAAGGTAATGCCCAAGGAAAAGAAATGGCTTTCTCTTAGCGCATGCAGAAGTGCAGCGCCTCTAGCTACGGACAGGACAAGAAGAAGACAGCATGTTGACAAGATGTTGACAGTGATGTAGCGAACCACGGTTGTGGAGGCTGCCACTGAACTTAAACAACTAAAGGAAAAATTTGGCTTTCTCCCTGCCTGTTTGAAGGAAAGGGATCGCAGTGCTTCAGAGGACATGATGGAAGTGTGGATGGCACACATGGCGGCGACACAGTAAGACTGCTAATAGTATAAAAATCACGTGAAAACTTGCTTACAGCGTGTGGATATATAACAGGAGAAAGACACTTGAGAGTTATGATCTCAGAGGGTGTCTTTCCTAGAGCGTAAGGAAGAACGGGAAGCCAAAACATTTGTACAAGGGGGTGCAACATCTGATGATCAGAAACATTCTGATGTGTTTGCTCATTGGTGGGGTTTATACTATTGTATTTCAGGGTTTATGCAGACGTTCAGCAAGGATACCTTCGTTGTCACTGATCAGCTTATAGAGCAGGAACTTGTGCAAGGTGAGTCATGTATAATCATGTTCTTGTCTTGACTAGAATAGTAGCATGGTAGAATAGGTCAAGCCAAAGCAACGTTTCACAAGATAAATAACTGACTCCTCTCCATAGCACAAAGCCTGGGCTGAACTATAGAGGCCACGTGTTGTTGCCCATGCAGCATGATCCCTCTCTCGACCTGCCTAGTTCATTCCAGAGGAAAGGTAACACCAATATGTTTGGAACATGACCGGCTGCAGAAGCTGCTGGATCAGCAAAGCAATGCTCTAACTGTCCGCCTATCAGAGCTTCCATCCTAGACCAGTTGCTGACCAAGGCTTAAGGCCTGGTCTGCCCTGCCATGACATTTAGTGTTTAGGTTGTATTTCCTCGCAACAGGATAAGGCTTGTACACTCCCAAATGTACTCCTCCATCGGGGGTTGTCGGGTTTGGTGACTGCTGACAAACATTTGGCGCTAACAGAAACAGATAGTACTGTCTTGATGAATAACATTATATTTAATATATCTTTGTTAACTGAGGTTAGAACGATAGTTCTTAAGAGCTATATTGAGTCAGTCCTCATGCTTGAAAGTGAATCATAGATAATTAGTAAAGTAGGGAGGTATTGTGGGGAATATGCAACGATATGGTTTTATAGAAGAATGATGAGAACATCAGCATGGTGAAGTTATCATGAAAGAATTTACCTTAAGAAGAGAACTGGTTACTCACGCCGGAAGAGGACTTTCTGCATTCTTTGATAACATGAGAAGTGGCAAGTTGGAGTACATCATAACTATGGGAAAGTAAGAGAGGCAGAGGGAGACCAAGGCAAACATGTTGGACAGTATGACATCATGGCATGGTGCAACATCTGTATCAGAAACGATTGACCATGTACAAGACAGAAGGCTGTGGACAGACATGATGACCACACCACATGGTAACAGAAGAGAAGCATAATATGCAATAAACAAATCTGGGGATAGAGAATCCTTTGGGATGAGTGGACAACTCTGGGGGACCCTGTGCTTTTAGCTAGAATGACAGAATAAGTACTCACTTGTCCTAGCAACATAAAAGGTTGCTAATGACTGAGAACGTGGTCATAAGCCATATGGATGTGGAAAGCAAGGGGAAACTACCACATTATTCATCCCAAGATTCTAATCATAACAGCTGAAAAAGAAATGGAAAGATCTCATGGTGAGACCTCAAGACCAGGCATACTGTTTACACGAACTGAGGAAGTGAATGTCTGAGCAAGTACGAGTAGTAGTGATGATATCTGAAAGTCATGTAGTAGTACCAAAGAGATTTTTACCATTGGACTAAAGAAGAGGAAATGACGCGAGCATGGAATGTGAGGAGTCCATTTCAGGGAAAACCTTGCACGATCAATCCAGAAGTACAATTATAATACTGGGTATTTCAGAAGGCATATGGGTGAAAAGAGTTCATTAAATGACCCAAACAGGAGATACATTTATATATTCAGAGAAAGAAATGGGTGGCCAAGAAGGGTTGGTGTCTTCTTTGACAAAGATTCTTCAGCACTTCTCCATTGATTGACTTCTCACTGTCAGACTTGAATCAAAGAAAAGAAACATCACAAGTCTATGCACCAACAAACTCATTGGCAGAGGATGCAATGATCACATTTTACTGTGGTTGACAAGAGATATTAGGGATGAAACAAAAATAGACATTGTGATAATCATAGGTGATCTCGACATCAAAAGCGGAGTTGAAAAAATGGAAGAAGAAGAAAAGGTTTGTGGCCCGTTCAGTATACAGCATACAAATGAGAGAGTAAAGAAGAGAATGACGTTTTGCCTAAACAATCTTTAAGAGTAAAGGAGATAATCAAATTGTGCCTAAACAGTCTTTCAGTCACTAACATCCAGTTAAAACAGTGTCCAAGAAGACTACACTTGGACCTCACCCGATGGTAAATGGTGGCAGAATCCTCAGGGCAAAAGAAACAGAAGAAGACATAAAAAGAAGTGAAATAGAGATAGAAACCAGCTGTGTGGGGTAGCTAAAAATGGGATGACTTGGAGAGAGTTGGCTGAGAGCCTATACTACAATGAGGGATAAAGGACAAAAAAAGAAGTAACTGGTATTGAAGCATTGTTTGTCTCCCAAGCACTCGAATCCAACAAGCACCTTGAACTACATCTTTTTCTGTGTGTTTCCTATTTACAGGACATCGCTGTAATTCCGCTTACCTACTTTCGAAACACAGCTTCGACCAATTTGACAGCAGACCGTGTTGCGCTGGGTTTTAACGTGTTGGTATGGGAGCTGGTCATTCAGAAAGTAATGGCAAACTACTGAACATAAACTTGCCAAGACATCAACAACAGCAGTGCTGGTGTTGACAGTGATGTCCTGTTAATAGGATATGAAAGAAAAAAAGGACGTTTGCTACAAAAATATCCCAAGTATAGTCCAGAAAGGTCTATTCCATGGCCGGATAATACACACTCATTGGAAGCCTGCAAGGAATACAAAAGACAGTGCAGTTCATGCAGGATACAAAATGACATTCACAGAGTGATTCCAGGCTAATGAGAAAAGAAGACACTGGCTGTCTAACCTCGCAGACACCCTTTGGCACCCATTTTATAAGGCTTGGTCACCCCAGAGCCATGAGGTCATGAAAACAAAAATCCCACTCTGAGGTTATATAATCTAGAATCATCTGGCTTGCTAGTGCTTTAGCTACAACAGTGGTTTGGCTCTTAGAGTATTAAAATCACCATCAACATATGAAAACTGCCAGGCGTCCCAGATGTTGAAAAGATATCCCAGACTCAATGAGGATTCGAACACATGACCAGCAGGACAGCAGGCACGTGTGCTAACAGCTGTTCCACCTCGACTCCCAGCCTGTTACATTTATTAACTAATTGGTACAGTTATTTTTATGATGCAGGAATAGCTCTTACATATGTATGTTAAGCGGTTTCGCACACATTTAATACCATTTTATGTTTATATTGGTAGGTAGTTTAATATGCATTCAACACCATGTTGGTAGATAGTTTCTGATACTTTCGTATCTTTATCCGTTTATTTTGGTAGATTATTTCTCAATTATTAAACACCGTTATATGTTTATGTTGGTAGACAATTTAACATACAACATGCGATACCGTTATACATTTAGCTGGTAGATTATTTACATTTAATACCATTATGTATTTTGGTCACTTGAAACATCATGAAAGTTTGGAGAGATTAATAATGGAGGGGTATATGCCCGGGAAGAGAGGAAGAGGAAGGGCAAAGAGAAGATGGGTGCAGGATGTGGTGGATGTTCTCCAGATGGGTGTATCGAACGCAGGACATCTTGCTTATGACCGAGAAGTTTTCCAGAAGGTTGTTATTGGAGCGAGGTTCTGCAAAGGACATGCTACTGAATGATTGAATGCATGAATAAATGGGTGAATGAATGAATGGGTGAATGAATTGGTTCTGGTAGATGGTCTCACATACATGCAATATCATAATATATTTCTGTTTTTAGATTATATCACACACATTCAGTAGCTTTATATGTTTATGTTTATGGATGGTTTCTTGTACAATATATAGTTTCGCATACATTCTGTACCATTATATATTATTAAATGGCACCTTGTAAAATACATGCAATACCATTATATGTTTATGTTGGTAGATGTTCTCACATACATGCAATCCCGTTACATGTTTATGTTGGTAGATGGTCTAACATACAAGCAACACCATTATATGTTTATGTTGGTAGATGGTCTCACATACATACAATACCATTATACAAGGGTAAGTTAATAAGTAAGTCACAAATGACTGTAGAAAAATAACAAAATATGATAACAACTTGAAACCAGTTCATTATTTTTATACAGACATTGTCCCTTTATTTCTCAACATAATTTTCACCAACACTGATGCACTTATCCCATCGTTTTATCAGATCTCCCAAACTGGCTGCATAGAACTGCGTGCTCTGTTTTCTAAACCACATTTTCACTTCGCATTCAACTTAGGCAACATTCGCAAAATGTCTCCCGCCAAGTGTTTAGGCTGACAAATGTTTGTCCCGTAAATCGGTGCATAGCTGGGTAGAAAAAGTTACGAGGGCAAGTCAATAAGTAAGTCACACAGTTCTGTGGGATGGTGGTAAATGAAAACAAAGCACACAGTTCTATTCAGCTGGTTTGGGAGGACTGATAAAACGATGGGACAAGTGCATCAATGTTGGTGGAAATTATGTTGAGAAATAAAGGGACAATGTATAAAAATAAACTGGTTTCAAGTTATCATATTTGGGTATTTTTCTACAGCCATTTGTGACTGTCTTATTAACTTACCCTCGTACGTTTATCTTAGTAGGTAATCTTAACATGTGGTATCATTATGTGTTTATGCTGGTAGATGTTCTCACATACACGCAATCCTATTATATGCTTATGTTGGTAGATAAATACGACATACAATACCAGTATATGTTTATGCTGGTAGATAGTCTCACATAAACACAATCCCATTATATATTGGTATTATTTAGGTAGTTGAGTTGAGTTGAGCTGCGTTAAGAGCCGACATCACTGCACTCAGGACATTCCCATATATGCTCCGTCCCCGCGTTCAACAGCCAGCGAAGAGTCATACTACTGATCTTTCCCATCGCTATCTAATTTAAAGTTCTCCCGGTCTTCCCTCTCAGTTTGAGATTCTTCCAGAACCCCTGACAATCCCCAGTATTCTCATTCTTTCTACATACGGGTTCTCAATCTCTTCCCCCACCTTCTCCACCTGGTCCCACAAGCACTCGACCACCTTCCCCTTGTCTACAGGTAATCTACCACCAAAAGGTGCATTCCCTGCCAGCCTATCAGCCTGCTGATTCCCCCGCACCACCGCATGGCCAGTATCATTAATATGTTTATGTTGGTGTGTTAAAGTTTCAGTACCACTATATGTTTATGTTGGTAGATGGTTTCTTATATATTCAGTACGATTATGTGTTTATGTTGGTATGTGATTTCTTATATATTCAGTACCACTATATGTTTATATTGGTAGATGTTTTTCATTCATTCAGTACCACATGGTTATGATGGTATGTGATTTATGATATATTCAGTACCTTTATATGTTTATGCTGGTAGGTGGTTTGACATACATTCGATACCAACCTTGGCATGATTGTATGGATGAAAACATGGCTAAATGGAATGGGGTAAGATTGTTGTCTGCCAAATATGTAATATAATTAACTAAAATATAATACACAAGTGATTATAAGGGGTGAACATTAATGATGGTTGAGACAGACCATGGGTGCAGTAAATCGACAAATCGTGTACTATTGTGTGAAAATACTAGAGAAACTCCTGCTTTTTCTGTACATGAAAGTGAGAGTCGACAAAATCTTTAAGAACAAAACATACACTAGACATAGCAACAAAAACATTGCATAAACGTGGAGAGAGAGAGAGAGAGAGAGAGAGAGAGAGAGAGAGAGAGAGAGAGAGAGAGAGAGAGAGAGATGTAATATTAAATACACAAAAATCGTTCACACACAGGTATACGGTAAATCAAGACAATAACTATTAACTCTTAAAGGTAACTTACAAATGCTGATTCGGTGCATATAATCATCATCATAATTGTCTTCTTCTTTTCCCTAGTTTCTTCCTCCTCATATTACTCCCCCTTCATCGTCTTCTTCTTCTTTTGCATCTTCTTTTTCTACTTGTTCTCTTGCTCCATCCATCATGTGCCATGCCGATAAGTGTGGGTGATCATGATTTGCCATCTCACTCGATAACCAGAGTCGCGGATCAGCTCCGTGTTTCTGTCTCTTTTGCTACTTGTCCTTTTCTCATTATCTTCAAAATTTTCATCTTCCTCTTTCTCCTCTCCCTTCTTCTTTTTGTTGTTGTTACATCCACCATCTCCTCCTCCTCTCCCCTCTTCTTCTTCTTCTTCTTCTTCTTCTTCTTCTTCTTCTTCTTCTTCTTCTTCTTCTTCTTCTTCTTCTTCTTCTTCTTCTTCTTCGTCTTCTTCTTCTTCTTCTTCTTCTTCTTCTTCTTCTTCTTCTTCTTCTTCTTCTTCTTCTTCTTCTTCTTCTTCTTCTTCTTCTTCTTCTTCTTCTTCTTCTTCTTCTTCTTCTTCTTCTTCTTCCTTCTCCTCATCCTCCTTCTCCTCATCGTCCCTTTGGTTGGGTCGATCCCAGAGCCGTACAGGTCGGATACAATAACCCTGCCTCTGATGGACATTGAATCTGGACCACTGTCTGGGCAGGCAAGTGCACAAACCGCTACGCCACCGCGGATTCCGATACCGTAGTCCACAGCTTGATATCCCTCGCCTCATACCTCGTGTTGTTGAGTTGGGGTATGTTTACAATGAACTACCTGACACCCATGGGGGAGCCATGGACAACCTGGGCTTAATGGCAGCCTGTAACTGCGTGGAATCGTCATCTGGTCACTTCCTAATATATTCTTTTTCCTGCGTTTCCATCCCGTTTCAGGATATTGCGGTCAACAACAGCATCTTTCAGTTGTATGTTGATTCCTAGGCTAAGATTACGCTCATCAGCACGCCACAACTTTCTGAGCGACCGGCTCCATACTCTCATAAGTCACTGGCGCGACTCGAACCGCTTCCAATTCTCGTGCGCTCACGTCAACCACGAGAGTATTCGGGGTTACGGAGAAAGCTGCTAACTCCTCGACCAGGGAGCCGGCACTTCCTAATATATAATATACATAAATTGTCCCAAGCAGTTTCTTGCTACGGGTATGCGATGTGATAGCACTAACACATTTTGTAAGCATGAATACACGGTGGAACGGGTGACCAAACATTCCTTTAACTTTGCAGGCGACGAGCCTAATATGCCTCTCCGCATTTGTAAAGCCATGGTACCAGTTTTGTACACCAAGTTGGCTTCTGGGTTTGGAGTGGGGAAAGAAAGCTTCGCAGCAGTCCCCATAGATATGACGCTTTGGTAGCGGGTGGGCAGTAAAGTTTCTACACCAACCTCACTCCGATAGGCGCAAGCCCTTTTAAGGGCTCAGATGACCTGGACACTAATGAATCGGACATCAGAGTTAAAACTCAGTCTTCTAGAACAGTGGCTTTTTTGGCCCATGCACCCCTTCACCATATGTTCAGAATGTCATTCCCGCCCCTTTAGTATTTCCTTCCTATAAATCCCCCTCCCCTACAGAGTATACGTAAAAATGGAAGCTACATTTGACTAGAACAAGTCTAGACGTCTACATAAAACGTGATTTGCGGGACTACGTACATTATAAAACGAACTTCAGAAAGGCGAGAAGTACAGAACTGTAAAGAATGGAAGGAAAAACAATATCAAGTAAACCCTAAAATTTCCCCGGGGGGAGGGGGGGGGGCAATTCTCCACCGGTTGAGAACCACTGTTCTAGAGGATTCATCAGAAGTAAACTCCTCGTGTGTCGTTTAATCACCACAGATGTTAATCTAAGATTATGTCTCCAGTATACATTTTTATTAAAAGTTGCATATTCCTTACATGACGTTGCAGTCAACACCAACATTTTTCATCTGCTGTAGATGTTCTTGGCAAGATTACGCTCAGTAGTTTGCCATTGCTTTCTGAGCAACCGGCTCACATATCCCGTAAGTAACCAACGCAACGTGATCTGCTGCCGAATCTCGCGTAGCTGTGTTCTTCACGTGGATATACGGGATTACGGAGAAAGTCGTTAACGCCTTCGCCAGGCAGACCGGCCAACATACCTTACACAATGTAAATGTAGATTCTTGTACTATTTACCTTACATTGTAACTATTGCTAAAATATTACACATACCAGAAGTGGAAGTTTCTCAAGTATGAACAAATCAATGAACTCATGGCGGAGACGACTAAGCCCCGACTCAGCATGGTGGGCCCACCTAGGAAAGGTGAGATTCATGATGTAGTGTCACAGATGTTCGTCTCTGTTATGCCAAACTCGCATGTCTCTTTTATGGCTCTCTTCTGCTTCTCTGCGTTTCAAACCATTGTCCTATGCTTAGTTCAGGAGTTAGCTTAGATCCATATATCTAGCTTTATTTTATTTATTTAAAAAATTTATCTATTTCTGATGTATCTCGATATTTAGTTTCATAGTTTTGTGTCTGGTTCTATTATGTCTCTATATCTAGATTCATTGACTGTTGTCTAGTTATGTTATATCCACATATATAACTTCCTTGATGTGTGTCTAGTTGTGTTATATCTCTATATTTAGCTTTATGGTCTGGTGTCTAGTTATATCTTAGTTTGTAACTGAACTATTTTATGTCTCTACCTCTTCTGTCCTGTATCCCCCAGTGGGACATATGTCCTCAATAAAACCACGCCAAGCCGTCCTGTCTTTTATCTCCAGCAGCTCTCTCCAAGTCCTCCCAGTATTATTCATCTCTGTCTGTAATTCTCTTCTCCAGGCGTGTCTAGGTACCCCGCTATTTAGTTTGCCTTGTGGATTCCAGACATCAGTTTGCCTAGTTATATTACCCTCCGGTTTTCTCAGTGTGTGTTCTGTCCAGCGCTATCGTCTTTTCTGCAACTCTTGGTTCACTGGGATTTGGTTAGTTCTCTCCATGAGCTCTACATTGTTGATTCTATCATAACATTTTATTCCCACTATTCTCCCACTATTCGGCGGCTTGACAATCCGCCATCATAAAACTTGCCGTGTTACAGAATCAGATTTCTGGCTCTAAATGTTAGCACTATGCACAAACATGGAGAGCCACGACTTCTGCCCTATGCGCCGCCTTAGGCCCACAAGGAAAGACTAGACTAGATTCTGCACAGGCACCAATTAGTGAATATTTGTAGTTTATTTGTAATTCTTTTAGTTCTCCGTGTTTGTGACTCATACAGTATTACCGATTTAACACTGAAGTTTAAAATGCTAAGTTTGGTGCTAAGTTTAACTTTTTTAAAATTTTGGCACTCGCTCGCTTTGAACTCAAGCGTAGTTCATACATATTATTTATGGTAGTGATGGACTGAATTTTGCGTGTGGATTAGCTTTCCCTTTTAACAGTGTCCCTTGCCAGCAGGCGAACCCACTCCGACTTCAGAGATAATTGTAATTTACATCTTCAAGTCAAGGACGACAGGTTAACATTTTAGTCCAGCCGTCTGGTGTATGGGTTGAACCGCTTACCTCGGCATCAGCATAACGAATGTTTAAGAACACGCATTCTTACCCATTCGGCCATGCTGACCTGCTTAGCTTTCTTTGACTTTCACACATTTCCCAGTGCTATGAAAGCTTCTCTTGCCCTGTGTATTCTTATTTTATATCTCTGTCTAATAGACTACAATGGCTGGGGCATATAGAAAGAATGGAAGATAATAGGGAAACAAAACTCGCTTACACTCAGGAAATAAATGACCGTAGACCCCGAGGTAGACCAAGAAGGCGGCGGAGAGATAATATATATACAGACCTACAAGCACTTGGAATCAACGACTGGCAAGAGAAGGTCAACCAGAGAGACGAATGGAGACGGATTGTATCTGCAGCAAAGAACCTCAATGGCTCGGAATGCTGAAGAAGAAGTCTGTTCCTCCACTTTTCTCCAAATCGCGTCCCAAATCAGGCTATTGAAGTGAGGTTTCACCAATTGAGATCGGGTTGTTATTTGCTAGGTTTAATCTCATTATATTTGTATGTTTGCATTACCTTTGTGTTAATTTTGTCTTACCTTTATGCATTGTGAGATCTAATTGTTGTGATATCTCTTCAAGTGTGATTAGTTTATCCTCTGTGTGTGTGTGTGTGTGAGAGAGAGAGAGAGAGAGAGAGAGAGAGAGAGAGAGAGAGAGAGAGAGAGAGAGAGAGAGAGAGAGAGAGAAAGAGGAGTACAATGTTGTCCAAATCATCAAGTTACTTTGTTAGAGTCCGCGAATTCAATTTCTGAGGGTACCTGTTGTTTTCTTCATAACCAAATCCATAGTTCGTAAAAATGGTGACAAAAGACATTCTGACATAACACAAAAAATGGTAACAAAAGACATTCTTACACAAAAGCCATAATGGTGACAAAAGACATTCTTGTCATACTGCGGTTTTTATTTAAAATACAACTGTCAGTTTTATCTCATGTGTCGCTGATCTCCATGGGGATGACCCGTCTGCATTTCAACTTGTTGTTTTGTCTAGTTAAATTATATCTCTATATCTACCTATCTACCTGCTCTTGTCTAGTTAAATTATATCTCTAAATCTACCTCCTTTTGTCTAGTTAAATTATATCTCTATATCTACCTCCTCTTGTCTAGTTAAATTGTATCTCTATATCTACATCTTCTTGTCTAATTAAATTATATCTCTATATCTACCTCCTCTTGTCTAGTTAAATTATAACTGTATATCTACCTCTTGTCTAGTTAAATTATATCTCTATATCTAGCTTCTCTGTCTGGTGTCTAACAAGATTATCTCTAGCTCCATTGTTTTGTATCTAGTTATGTTATACCCCTTTATGTAAATTCATTTTTTTCTGTCTAACTTATGGTATCCAGTTATATCTGGCGCCATTGATTCGTAAGAGGTATAGAGGTTACAATATCTGTAAGACAGTCACAGTTAAAACGCACATGCACGCACGCGCACACGCACACTCATACACTATTGCAGACCTGGAAAGGCGAACTCGCCTGGGGCCCAAGAAATAGTTTTTCTTATCAGAAATTCTTCTTATAAGAGTTCAAGCATATAGTAATGCATTTACAACGTACAATACAATATTGTTCTTCGCAACAGAAATTCGCCACATCCGTGATCGCCTTAAGCGGTTTGCACTGTATATCCAATTTGTTGTGTTTTTGTGTGTGTTGTTTTCAAGCCAGCATAGTTCTTAATTTTGTTTTATGCTTAGCCGTTTAGCCATTCGATCCTTCCTAACCCCAGACAATTAGTGGTCATATTATGTTATTCACAAGACTGCACATTTTACTTCCTGCTTGTTTCTGTTGCCAGGATCATTCAAAGTGATGGACCAGACCATTTGTTTCTGCTGCAGATGTGGGAGGAAGCGGTACTCCGTTGAAGAAGAATGATCTTGTGTAACTACAATTAATTCCCTTTGTTGATGTTTTGAGTCAGATAAGTGTCTACATTTCCCATGAGCATTTATTTCTATCAGGGGAGACGCAGATTGGTGTAATGTTGCACGCACCAGGTCTCAAGGTCGTCCTGTGACTCAGATCTCAAAATAAGAATACAGCAGGGCAGGGGATGTTGTCGTCATCGATGAGCAGGTCCTTTGGAGAGCGTCACTCTCATGACATAGCATGGACAGGATTCCTGGTCGCTTGCCAGTTCCACTTTCAAATGCCTTTTCACGCAAGAGGTATCTTCACAGTGGTGTCGTGTTGGTAGACTCCAGCTTGTTCCACGAACCATGCCTCCCCAAACAGCTGTGACGTTTAATGTGCACTGCTTTTTCATAGAACTAAGACATTTGAAGAAATCAGAGGACATCACAATCAGCACCAAACATAGAATGTTCAAATCTGATCTCAAATCAGTATTGCTGTATTGCTCACATGGATACCAGCGACAGATATTGCTGTTAAATTGCACATGTTCATTAGCAGGCACATACGCATAATAGAACAACTAAAATCATATGACAGAATCAGTAAAGTGGAACTCATGGAGAGAACTAGACATAATCAGAAAACAGGTCTTTTGCATAATATCGCTATCATTACGGCCCGCGGAAAACTCTGTTGATCCCATGCCATTTCTCCTGCCCAGGTTCCCTGCAGTTTCTTGTGTCCAGCTGATTGACCTCTGCATCTTCCTCCAGTAACAATACAGCCTATCACTGTTCTTTACATTCCACTCTCGTATTTAATGTGGCCAAAGTTTTTCAGTTTCCGGGACATGATAGTCGGCCTCCATGTTGAGTTTTCATGTTCCAGTAAATCAGACGAGGAAAACATCCTCAATGACCGATGACCTCAACACACAAGGAAGATAACTAGAGTAAGAAATACGGGACGGGCATGGATGTAGCTGTATGAGATAGTAACAGACGGGTTTGAAGTGGGTTGCTTACGTGTTATCCCACAGTGGAGGATTAAGGGTAAAAGAAGAAGAATAGTTTTGGTTACTGGTTAAACACCACGAGTAAAGTAGACATACTATTCTACTAGTCACAGGGAATATCCTTCCCTAATGCAGACAAGACAGGGACGCTCAGATCAGCGGGTTGTATAGCAACAAAACAAAGTGTGTAGCACTTCTGAGAACAGTTTGCAATGCTAAGCAACAATTTTTCCAGCACAGGTGAGAACAGCTTGTAATGCTAAACAACAGTTTGTCCAGCACACGTGAGAACAGCTTGTAATGCTAAACAACAAAGTGTCCAGCACACGTGAGAACAGCTTGTAATGCTAAACAATAATTTGTCCAGCACACTTGAGAACAGCTTGTAATGCTAACAACAAAGTGTGCAGCACACGTGATTACATGACATGGAACATGGCTGGATACTATGGAAAATATCTGGCTCTAACATTGTCATACACTGAAGACAGAAAAATAATGAACACAACAAAGACCACACAATATTATCAGCTATATAATTGCCTTCATGATGTAGACTTAGATGGAATCTTGACATCTTGGAGAACATTACGCGAGGAGAGGAGTGGGTCAGAGTGCCATCGGAGCAGTCAGACTTGTGCAGAGTTATAATCACACTGAGTAGGGAGTTGCCAGCAGGGGCCACGGATGTGGAAATCCAGCAACTAATTCAGGATAATGCTCGCTCAGGTGATGTGATTATCTACACAGATGTTTCGGTGTCGAGAGGTAGGAGAAGAGTAGTATAGTAAGAGGTTTTACCACCCCAAAATTGGGAGTTGGGTGAGGGAGTTTGGGGAGTATTTTATACTCCCCAAACTCCCCCTCCCGAACCTCATTTGAGGTGGCAAACGCACATACTATACTACTGAGAAGTGCCTGGGGGTTCATAGCAAAAGCTAATGGTCGACGTTTGGTGCAGGAGAGCCTGGCATATAATATCACAATATCTAGCTTAAGAGTGGAGGTGGTCATTGCAGCTGGATCGAGAATATGATACACACACACACACACATCGTGATTTTAACTGACTCAGAAAGCATGGTGAGGACAAGTATGCTTCGTGCAGAGTGGCTTGCTTCGCTTCGGAGGTCACTGGTAGCAAGGATCGCCTGGATCTTTTCTCCGGGGCATGCCGGTGTACTGGGGAATGAACAGGCGGACAGATTGGCTGGCTCTGCAAAACTTGGTGGAGTATTGATGCATGACAAGGCAGACGTGGTTGCGGCCTTGTGGGAGCACGTGTACAACTCGGAGGAGCAAATGGATTATCATGGTCAGGCTGTGAGGAGTGACGAGGGGATCTGGCCGACGCTCAGAGGAAAGACGAGACGGACATATAATGAGATTGCTACTGGTACTATTGGTGTTGGAACGCTTTGCTGGCTGCTGAGGAAGGGACAGAGCGCTTATGGGAATGCCCCGAATGCTGTGATGTCAGTTCCTAGATCAATCAATCAATCAATCACTTAGATGGAAAATATCAACATTATGTGTAACCTGAACTTGGAACAAGTAGCAATCATTCGAAATTGATTACTTATCACAAAGAGAAATTAAATAAGACGAGCTATGAAGGTGTGCGTGTTTCAGCTTATAAATAGAAAACATATTTAAACAAGTTGCAGAATTTTCTGGAATTAATGGTGGAAAAAATAAACTTAGATGTATGTACTGATCATACTAGCATCAAGTGTGCAGTAGATGTAAGACCTCATGGAGAAAGTTAAAGGGCACACCGCAAAATATGAATTATGTATTACTGAAAAAAGAGCAAAAACTAACAATTAGCAATAGAAAGAAAAGGCCAGCAATGAACATCTCAGTAAACTGGGAGATAATAGAATAAGTAACAGGTTGCTCCTTATTTACTAATGTAATAAATTATAGGGCTTAGAACGGGGATGGAGAACTCTGCACCACAGCCCCGTGGAGATGACACTTTAGTAGCAGGTGGCGAGATCAGTCTCGACACCAAACTGACATAGATTGATGCAAGTCTTTGTCAAGACTTAGACCACCTGAAGTGTGTCGGACTTGGGGTAAAAACGCAACCTGGTAGTTTAACATGTGCAGCAAGGAATGTACGCTTTACATTTATTTATGTCATTAGTTTTCTATTTTTGCAGTTTATCTTATGTAATATATCACTTTCATTGAGTACCAGACAGAATGTACTAAAATATTATATACAGTATGTTCGAATGTATGACAGTGAATCTTGGAATGTGAAGGGACAAATTAGGAAGAGAATAGAGGCAGTGGATATGAGGTTTCTGAGAGGATTATTGTGAATACCGTGGCCGCGCAGGGTAACTAACAATGGTTGCCCGGAACAGAATAATGAAAATATAAATTGTATACAGATGTAAGAAGGCGACAAACAGTGTTATTTGGTCACACAATGAGAAGGGGGGCATTGGAGAACATCGTGACGACCCGAAAGATAAGCGACAGAAGAAGCAGCGGCAGATCCAGAGAATTGATGCTGTCTGATCTAACACGATGATACGGCCGAATAGCTTCAGCAGGATTGAGCCAGAACACCAAGGAGCGAGATCTTGGTAGACATGAATCTCGCCACTCTCCAAGGTACATAATGATAATGATTTCAGAATTATGTGTGCATGCATTATTTTCTTGGTGTCATAAAATCTAGAGTACGCGAATGTCACCGTCACTCAGCAAGGCACATAATGATGATACTGATTTCAGTGTTATATGTTTATTCATTTTGTTCAGTTAAAAAGTGGAGGGGTGTTTGATGAAATGTCTTTTCATAATTTACAAAGATAATTGTGTACGACACCATCACACAAGTGGTTTCTGCTCCCGCCAGGTGGCCTAAAGAAATAACAAATGCCAGGTTTCAGACACCGTGTCACAAAGTCTCGACTACTGAGGGCTCTAGGGCAGGGACTCGTCATTTTGTTGTTAACTACTCTGGTAATGCGACTCAAGAATCTGCTCCGTGCAGCATGTGAGAGACAGCAGCTTGGAAAACGACCACAGAAAATACTCCCAACGAGAGTAGAAATTAGATATTGAGATAAACAATTAGCATGTGATTAGAATGGATTTGCTATCTTTGGAAATAATACAATGCCAAGCTGGCATGATTGTTTATAATAGAATTAGTGAAATTATTGTTTGAGTGATTCACATTGTTTGAAGATTAGCAGTAAAATAAATGTTCATGTTTGTTTCGTTACTTTTCTGAATTCTGTTAGTATCCCGTGACACTTCCTTTTGTTTCAGAGATTGAGACTGTTCTAACATTATCATAACCTAAATGATCGTGTTTATTTCTTTACTTTTCTGAAGTCTTCTGTTAATACGGACTGACACTGTTGTATTGTTTGGGCAGAGTTTCTAATATGACGTAAATAAAGACAATACCAGCCAACTATCTATTTCTTGTTCAATAGTTTGAGGGAATGTTTAGTGACATTAATTCACTTGACCTTGGAACATTTATTTATTGTTTGTCCTAAATAAATAGCAATGTTGATTAAATATAAATATATTGGACGCGTGGTCTTGCAGGAGGAAGACTAAAGCGACACAACTTAGTAAAATCCACAAGAAGAAAGGTTAGGAAAGATTCCCATACATATTCAACATATCAATAGCCAAGCCCATTAACAAGAGGAACAGTTCCCCAGATTGGAGACAAAATCGCCAACCTGAGATGATAGAAATCATTCCTGGTATTGAGAAAAGAACATTCAGAATGAGCTAAAAAGAAGAAAAACATCAATAAACTACATAGAGAACAGAACATTACCTAAAAAGCACCCGGATGCATGCATATACAGCCGGATCAACAAAAATCTCCGCAGCAAACCTGGTCAGTATTTGAAAAAAATATTAGAAAAGCGTGGATAATGAATATAAGTGAGGAGAAAACATGCATACTGTTCTTCCTCCCAGAAAAAAAAAAAAAAACAGCATTCTAAGCTAGTGTTGAATAGAGAAATGTTGTCAGACGATAATTTGTTACATTATTTAAAAAAAAAAAAAAATAACTAATAACTACAACCTATGGCGGTAGCGAATGTGTCTGGAAATACCAATTCTTGCCGTAAATTTTAGACAAATCTAATTTCGCTGCATTTCGTCAGGTACATACTGCAGAATTCACACAACAAAGTAAAATAACTAGATAAATCCTTCAAGCTGAAATATACACATGCTCGCACAGTAATGTCAATTGTCTACCACGGTAATTTTAAACTGACTAACATATCTTTCTGTTTGTACAAAACTGGCTTGTGTAGCTTAATCATTATGCCTTCTGCAAAATGTAACAAAACTGGTAGATTTAGAACACCAGCATCGCACAAAACCCTCTATACAGACATGTCCGCTGACCAACGAACACCTTACTGCTCTGAAAGCGTTAAAGGCTAACAAAACCCTCGTAATACTGAAACCAGACAAAGGGAGTGGCGCATTATTGATGGACATGTCAGACTACCAGAGTAAAATGAAATAGATATTATCAGATTAGTCTAAATTCAGGTTAGATCAACAAGTAAACAAATCGGAGGACATTGATGCAAAACTGAAGAAAGAGATCCAGTCACTTGTGAAAGCGGGACTCATCAGTAAGGCCACTGCAAAAACTCTCACACCGCGTGGCTCCCAAACTCCTCAGATGTACGCACCACCGAAACTTCACAAGCCCGGCATCCCGCCAAGACCGATCCTGTCCATGGTTAACTCTGTAGTAAGGGATGTTGTAACTACTTATATTTTATGGAGCAATACAATGACGTAGTTTTTTAATATACGCAGGGTATAGCTCCAGATTGAAAATGCTCCATTTCGGCCCTCCTTTATCAAATTTTGGCGGGTATTATCTTGGGTCTGGGTGACCACTTCCGGTTGTCATGATGAATACTTCCGGTCTAGGGGTAGGGGCGGTGGGAACGGTGGTGGTGGGGCGGGCGCGGCGGACAACGAGACAAGCCCCGGTCATGTGGAATACTTATATAAGTAGACCAAATAGTTGTCAGGCAACTGCGTTCGGGTCCCAGTGTGTGTGTGGGTGGTGCGGTGTGCGCGACCTCCAGTCATATCGACCCCCTTTCGATGAGACCGAAATCAATATGACAGGAAATGATTTATTCCATCTCTCGAGCTAACCCGATTACGTCAAGTTATGACCGCGTGAATAACATTTGCACGGCTCAGTATGCTAATTCGACAGGTTTCCGTACCCCATGTTTTAACATTAAGCGCATGGTGACAATCTGGTTTAGGAATATACTAGATACACATACAATTTTATTTAAAAATATACCCTAAAAGATAAGTAAGCGGCTAAATTTCTTGTATGTATATTGGAGAATAGGTATGTTAATAAAAAAAAACTCTAATCCTCATTTAAAATAAGCCATAACTTCCCGAGATAATCATTAAAATATGTAATATTATTAAACAAATAACGTCCCTTTTTACAAACATAAATAGAATTAACCAAGGGAGATTAATCGTGGTCTCTTGACTCAACCAGAATTATCCCCCCTGAGCGTACAGGTAAAGGCCGTGCCAATGGCAAGATGGCTGGCTGAAATGTTTACAGTCCTTCGATCCAAAAATACTCAGAGATACATTCGAACTGGTGGAATTATTGGATACTATGGACATAAATAATAAACACATGGCATCCATGGATATAGCCTCCTTATTCACCAACGTTCCATTAGATGAGACAGTGAAAATAATAAGGATACACATCAAAGACAAACAACTAAAACTAGGCATACCAACATCGATTCTGGAGAGGCTATTATTACTATGTACGCCAACATAAAATTCAATTTTCTAACAAAGTCATACCACCAAATTGACGGAGTGGCCATGGGGAGTCCTCTTGCTCCTATTCTAGCGGACATCTTCATGGCACATTTAGAAGAAAAGAGATCCTCGGACATCATCAACTTGGTCTTCTACCGTCGTTATGTGGACGATGTACTAATTATCACCACAGACGAGCTACAAGCATCATCGTTCCAGGCCACAATGAACGAGACACATAAAAACATCTCTATATCCATGGAACACGAACACAACGAAGTGTTGCCGTTCCTAGATATTCTAATGAGACGTAGAGCAGACAGCACTATTGAAGATCGGTGTACCGCAAAGAAACATGGACTGTTCAATACTTACTTTCAGAGCTTCACACATGTCCTCTACAAAAGGGGCTTAGTACGGACACTGTTTGATCGTGCTAGGAAGATATGCATCCAAGACAGACTGACAGATGAATTTGAAACTCTGAAGAATGTCTTAAACCGTAATGGGTACTCCAAAGGATTTATAAAGCGCCACTGCCAACAGCCCAAACCAAAACCAGACTAAACTACAGTCCCTAAACTCAAAGTATTCATCCAGCTAACCTTTTAAGAGGATGATGTAATGCAACATTTACAAGACCGGCTCATTACAGCATTCTGTGCTGCAACTCCAGTCATTAGGTACAGAACCACACCAATTCCCAACCCCAGCAGTCAAAGTATCTGTTCCTCTGTACGCCAAAAAAAAACAAAAAAAACAAACAAACAATTGCATTTACCAATTCACATGTAGGTGCTAGTCTACCTACATCGGTAGAACAGCGGCAGTTGAACAACAGAGTTGCTGAACACATACCTCACTGGATTGACAAGATACTACACAAAGGCGATGGCAGCCTAGTGAGGCCGACACACCGGAAGCTTCCCGCTTGAAATCGCAAAGCACATGTTGGAAATCGGCCATGTGGTTGATAGAGACAGTTCCTTTCGTGTGTTGTTTAACACACAAAATACTCGCTTGTTAAAGTTTGCAGAAGTCATAATGATTAATCAGTTGTGTGCAAGCAGAAAGACATGTTAGTCAGTTTTAAATTACTGTAGTCGAAAATTGACATTACTGTGCGTACATGTGTATATTTCAGCTTGAAGGATTTATCTAGTGATTTTACTTTGTTGTGTGAATTCTGCAGTATGTACCTGACGAGATGCAGCAAAATATGCCTGGCAATAAATCGTGCAATCTATTGTTTGTGTCTTCGTTATTCAAATCTAATTTCAGTAGATATTTAGTTTCTCAAGAAAGTAAAGAATATCGTGGACGGACAAAAGAAAATGAAAAAGACCGTTCTGTAAGAAATAATTGAAATCCTTCCATTGATTCGTGAAATTAGACGGGGACAGTAACATTTGTTTTGGCACATTGGGAGCAGAAATAAATTTTAACACTTAATGATAACTATGTATCTTGACGGGGAAAAACAAGGGGAAGACAAAGAGCCCAATACCTATATGGCTTGACAACATGGCGTAACCGAGACTGGAACACAGAGCTGATTCCAGACTCTAGTGATTGTATGAGTCGGCGAACCTTGACCGCCTGCCCTCGGCAGTATGGTAGATGGTAATGGTGTTGATGTCATACTCTCAAATTATATATATGTTTGTGTGTGTATATGCGTGTGTGTGAAACTGACGGCACACTAAAAACCTGACTGTGTGAACACACTGACCGCTCACTAAAAACCTGACTGTGTGAACACAAAGAAACTTTGAAGAATCAGAGACAGAAAGTACTGGCACAACTAATCATTGCCTCTCGTACCTGTACACACTAATCAAACTTAGAAAACATACGTACAATGGGAAGAGAAACGACTATGAGAGAAATACGAGAGAACCGTTGGAAATAGACAGTTTAGGCCAGTGCAATATCAATCTATGGTCAGACATACCGCGTTGATTTCAATATTTCATTTATAAATTCACCAATTTGCCTACTTTCTTCCTTTGTTTATTATGTTTTTAACAAATTTCAATCAGTTCTTAGTCAGGTATAACTTAACTATCGCGAACAGTAACCGATACTACCTGCTTTCTGTTAGCGCCGAATGTTAGGCAACGCTTACCAAACCCAACACCCCACATTGTGCAAACGGCTTCGGACGGAGGAGCTTAACTGGGAGGGTACAAGCCTTATTCTAGTGCGAGGAAATTCAATCTAAACACTAAATCTCATGGCATGGCAGACCAGGCCCTAAGCCGTGGTCGGCATCTGGTCTAGGATGGAAGCTCCGACAAACTAACAGTTAGAGCATTGTTGTGCTGATCCGACAGCTTCTGCAGCTTGTCTTGTTCCAGATGTATTGGTGTTACTTTTCCTCTGAAGTAAACTAGGCAGGCAGAGAGAGAGAGGGGGGGGGGGGGATCATGTTGCATGGGCAACACATGGTGTCTACAATTCAGCCCAGGCGTTGTGCTGTGGGGTGGTGTAGTCTAAAGCCCAATGTAGCAAACTATCGTCTGTCATGACGGCAAGGTGCCAGTCAACCCAAACTATGGGCGATAGCTTATTCGACCCGTATGAGGGAAGTATTCATTGGGAAAATAAATAACAGGTAATTAACTAATCTGCAAGGCTTCATAAATATGAAGACATGGCATTTTCATTAGCGACATCTCATTCCTAAAGGTCATTAACCCGCAAATCCGTTAAACAACACTAAAATAACGTAAATAACATGATGGCAAGTGTTCAACAGATATATTTATTAATCACAATGAGACAACAAAGCGGACATGGTCCGACGTCTTGACGCTGCTTGAGTGGTTCTCTAGTAGCCTGTAAATAAAGACAGAATCAAGGATAATGTTCTTTGTATTTGTTCTAAAACATCGGGGTATGAACATTGTTACGTTATTGAAGCACTTTATTTAAATCTGCCAGCGTCTGTGGCAAAGGGATAGCGAATTCGATTCTCAATCCCGCATACTGCATTCGAAATTAGCTGCAGGCGATTTGGAAGCAGACCCGCCATGTGTTAGTGTTAACGATGATGTGGACGTCAGTCGTTCATGCAGCAATGTGAAACTACTGAACGTAAACTTGCCTTATCAATCACAAAATCACAAACAGTGCTGGGGTTAATTGTGACATCTTGTGAAAGATGTGCAACTAATCTCTTTGGTTGTTTTTATTTACTTTTTAAAATTTCAATGTCTTAATTTTTTTTCAACAACCCTTGTTTTTTAAAGTTATTTGTTCGGTCTCTCGTTTTGAGCATTGTCCATACACGTGCTACTATTTTTAGTTACTGGATTTATTTTTACGTGTGGATTAGATTTCCCTGTCAACAGTGTCCCTCGCTATCAGGCGAACCCACTCCGACTTCTGAGATACTTGTAATTTACGTCCCCAAGTTAAGGGACGAGCAGTCAACATTTTAGTCCAACTGACCGATGTAGGGGTTGAACCCGTTACCTCGACATCATAACACTGGATGTTTAATAACACATGCTCTTATAGATTCGGCCATGCTGGCCTCATTTTAAAAATAACTCTTGAAGAAGAGCACGACATTAGACATCACCTTAAAGACATGATGCCAGATGGTAAATACGACATTAGACATCACCTTAAAGACATGATGCCAGATGGTAAATACGACATTAGACATCACCTTAAAGACATGATGGTAGATGGTAAATACGACATTAGACTGCGCCTTAAAGACATGATGCCAGATGGTAAATACGACATTAGACAGCGCCTTAAAGACATGATGCCAGATGGTAAATACGACATTAGACAGCGCCTTAAAGACATGATACCAGATGGTAAATACGACATTAGACAGCGCCTGAAAGACATGATGTTAGATGGTAAATACGACATTAGACTGCGCCTTAAAGACATGATGGTAGATGGTAAATACGACATTAGACAGCGCCTTAAAGACATGATGCCAGATGGTAAATACGACATTAGACAGCGCCTTAAAGATATGATGCTAGATGGTAAATACGACATTAGGCAGCGCCTTAAAGATATGATGCTAGATGGTAAATTCGACATTAGGCAGCGCCTTAAAGATATGATGCTAGATGGTAAATACGACATTAGACAGCGCCTTAAAGACATGATGGTAGATGGTAAATACGACATTAGACAGCGCCTTAAAGACATGATGCTAGATGGTAAATACGACATTAGACAGCGCCTTAAAGATATGATGCTAGATGGTAAATACGACATTAGGCAGCGCCTTAAAGATATGATGCTAGATGGTAAATACGACTTTAGACAGCGCCTTAATGATATGATGCTAAATTAAAAATACGACATTAGACAGCGCCTTAAATATATGATGCTGGATGGTAAATACGACATTAGACAGCGCCTTAAAGACATGATGCCAGATGGTAAATACGACATTAGACAGCGCCTTAAAGATATGATGCTAGATGGTAAATACGACATTAGACTGCGCCTTAAAGATATGATGCTAGATGGTAAATACGACATTAGACAGCGCCTGAAAGATATGATTGTAGATGGTAAATACGACTTTAGACAGCGCCTTAAAGATATGATGCTAAATTAAAAATACGACATTAGACAGCGCCTTAAATATATGATGCTGGATGGTAAATACGACATTAGACAGAGCCTTAAAGACATGATGCTAGATGGTAAATACTACATTAGGCAGCGCCTTAAAGATATTATTATACTGTATGGTAAATACATGGGGAAAATATGGAGCTATTTTACTTGGATAGGCAACTGATTACAATACCATCTCTGGGTAGTAGCAGATTAGCAATGCAGAAACAGATGCACAGAGGAACTGCGAGTCTTATTCCAACAAAGTCTGCGTACTAAAGTAGGTTTTCAGCACTTTAAGTACTGTACAAGTACAATACAGTAAAGTAGTGTAGAGTAGCGTAGAGTAGAGCAGAGCAGAGTAGAGTAGAGTAGAGTAGAGTAGAGTAGAGTAGAGTAGAGTAAAGTAGAGTAGAGTAGAGTAAAGTAAAATACAGTAAAGAAAAGTAGAGAAGAATAGAGTAAAGTGAAGTAAAGTAAAGTAGAGTAGAGAAGAATAGAGTAAAGTGAAGTAAAGTAAAGTAGAGTAGAGTAAAGTAAAGTACAGCTTAAACATACACATATTCACACGGTAATTTCAATTGTCTACCACCACTTTATAATTACCGTGGTAGACAATTGAAATTACTGTGTGAATATGTGCGTGTTTCAGTTTGAAGGATTGATCTAATCACTTTAGTCTACGTTCTGTGACTTCTGCAGTATGTACCTGAAGAAATGCAGCGAAATCTGCCAGGCAATAAATCGTGCAATGTATTGTTTGTGTCTTCGTTATTCAAATTCACTACGGGAAAAACATTGTTTTGAATATTGTTTTATCACCATAATTCTTGTACCAGTCAGCAATAGATCCGTAATGTGGTCAATATCATGCCTGCTGTCTTTAAAAAAAAGTCGCTTAAAAGTCGACAGGTTCGATTTCATTGCACCGATTTTTATCCCATATGACTCAGTCCCTTTCCGCAGCGCAGAAAGCGTCGCACAAAGCACGAACTCCGTAGCTCCAGTGACGACCCCCCAGGAGTCTCCGAAATAATTGCACTCGTGAACTGAAGGACGCGGCCCGGAATCGAACCCACAACCTTCGTAGCCCGAGCTTGACCACTTCGCCACGGAGACTCCCTGCTGTCTTTACGTCCTAACACATTTTTCTGGTACCCATTTCAGGCTGAACTGACACGTGACTACTGGGCTTGAAGGCACGCATGCCGCCCACTGCAATTTGCATCGTAGCAACTAAGAAAGAATCACAAATGACAGGCTAAACAATACAAAACAAAAGCCCCAGGGAAAGTGTATTGCTCCGGACGACTCGGAGTGGATTATGGAGTACACACACGCACGCTGTTACACATTCAGAACGAACATATATAAGAATGTGAAAGAGAGTTCCCGAACTTACCATAGCCACTGTATCCACCACCATAGCCATAACCTCCGAATCCTCCTTTGACGGCGACAGGAACTACAACGGCTTGTCCTTTTCCATAACCACCTCCGTACCCACCGAAACCACCTCCATACCCTCCGAAACCACCTCCATACCCTCCAAAGCCACTTCCGTATCCGCCAAAACCAGCTCCATATCCGCCAAAACCAGCTCCATATCCGCCAAAACCAGCTCCATATCCGCCAAAACCAGCTCCATATCCTCCAAAACCACTTCCATAGCCACTCAAACCACCTCCATATCCAACCAAACCACCTCCATATCCACCAAAGCCGCCTCCGGCACTGATGAGACCAAGGCCTAAGCCTCCAATGCCGCTATAACCGGAGCCTTGAACTGTCAATACAGCGGCGGCGATGAAAGCAACTACAAGGACTGTCTTGTACATGATCTGTGGGAGGAGTCAGAAAACAGCTGGGTTAGTTTAGCTAACATTTGTTATAGCCACTGAAAATATGCAACGCTAGTTTAACACAGTTTAACAAAGTTTAATGCTGACTAGATGTCATTAGAAGCTTATATATCGAAATGCCTTCGACTTGAAAGTGGTATGTGACTGTAAAAATAAACAAAAAACTGTCATTGCTGTCATAGCCCCTTGCGGTGTAGGACAGTAAACGAACGAGTGTTTAGTCTGAGGAATTAAGGCCGCTAGGCATAGCCATAGAAATAGAAGGGAAAATCCTTAACCAAGTGGATAATTTTAGATACCTAGGGGCATTTATAACATCAGATGGAAGATGTACAACAGAGATTAGGAGCAGAATAGGGCAGGCAAAAGCCGCATTTCAGAAAATGAAGAGTATCTTATGCAATAAGTCACTATAACTGAATGTAAGAAAGAGAATGCTGAAATGCTATGTTGAACCAGTTTTGCTGTATGGCAGTGAATCTTGGAATGTAAATGAACAAATTAAGAAGAAATTAGAAGCAACAGAGATGTGGTTCCTGAGACGAATGTTGCGAATTCCTTGGACTGCCAGAGTAACTAACGGCGACTGCCTGAAACAGGCTAATGAAACTAGAACATTATATACAACAATAAGACAGAGACAAACATCTTTCTTCGGTCACGTGATGAGAAGAGAGGCATTGGAGAACACCGTAACAACTGGAAAGATCGAGGGGAAGAGAGGCAGAGGCAGACCAAGAGAAATGATGCTGGATGGATTGAGACGGTGGCATGGAGGGATATCAGCAGCAGAGTTGATCCAGAAAACCAAAGACCGAGATCTATGGAGAGCCATGAACGCCTACGCCAGCCGGCAAGACACTCGATGATGATGATGATGATGATGAGGCTAATGCAGTCGCCGCAAACTGTGCTTTCTAGAAAAAAAAAAAAGACTTAACCTTATCGAGGATCCGAACCCGAGAGCCCCGATGTTCTATTCTCTCGGCCATTCGCTCCCACAGGCTTCAAATTTAAAATGGTATTGTATTTGGAGACGCTGGGTTAGGTACCACATATGTCATATAATTCTATTTACATTTTTATTTCACACGTAATGCGTTACTTTAGTATCAAATTTCTATTGATTTGTGTGTTGTTTATTTCTTGTTGTTGCTGGCTGATGAAGACATGTCACCGAAATAATCCACTGTATTTTACATCGGTAACTTTAAAAAGCTAACGACGTATTTCATACATACAGTGAAAACATGGGATAGTGGATGCTGTTATTGCACACTGTGATCAAATAGATGTAGATGTAATCTGCAAGAAAACAAACGTGATGGTTATCCCCGGAAAGAAAGGCAATACCACAAAAGACTTCACAGCATAAAGTAACTGGGAATGTCTAATGAGCACCAACATTGTTTGACATAACATAGCATAATAAACACGGTGACAGTAAAAAGAAACATGAAAATTACAACGGAAATGAGATTCCTGAGAAGAATATTTAACTTATTAAGAAGAGAGAAAGGCAGAGATTATGAAATTAGGACTAAAGTGGGGGTTTATAGCAGCGCTAGATTTCATTAGAAAACAGCAAATGAAATGATTCGGCCACATAACTAGGCTACCAGCTGACAGCGTACTACATCAAGTAATGAGGTACAGACAAATGAAACCAGAAGAGGTCGATCATGTAAACGGTGGACAGAGGGAATAACAGGCCACGGGAATCTGGAAATAAGCAGGCACTCTCGCGATGTTTAATGCTTTACCTCAACACTGCAAGGTACAAGAGGAACAAGACAAGATGATGATGATGATGAATAAACACGTAAACGATGAAAATCTCAAACATGTAAACTGTTTGTCCAATGATTTATGTCAGTGTTTCATGAAGAAGAGAGTAGAAGGAAACTGGAAATTGCAGAGATGTGCTGTCTACATAGAATCCAACGAATCACATGAGCGATAAAGAAGACCTACGAGGGTAGGTCAGAAAGATATCTACCGCAATTAGTATCGTTTTAACCGTTAATAACATACACATGAAATTTAGTCACAATGTTCATGCATATTTGCAGCAAAAATTTCTACTTTCAACATAATTTCCATAAACTTTAACGGCTTTACGCCATCTTGAAACAAGAGTATGTATCCCAGATCTCTACCATATTTTGTCCAGTTCTCGCAGCCATTTCTTCACTGCATTAATCACCCCGTCGTCTTCAAACATTGTCCACGGATAACATTCTTAAGGAGACCGAAAAGATGGAAATCGGGTGGTACCAGGTCTGGACTGTTAGGTGGATGGCACAGTACTTTCCACCACATTGTGTCGATTTCCTTATTTGTTTCTAACCTGTGTGAGAACGTGCGTTGTCGTGAAGGAGAACAGTTGCTCTCGATTCTTGTGAGGTCTAACTCTGCACTAACGGCGATTGAGTTTTGTGAGTGTTTTAATGTAAATTTTCAAATTGATGGTTCCACCTTTAGGCAGCACATCCACAAGAATCAATGACCCAAAAAAACAGTGAGCATCACTTTACCGGCTGGTGGACATGTTTTGAATGTTTTCATCCATGGTGATTGCGGATGATGTCACCCCATTGACTGTCTTTTGTGTCTCTGGCTCAAAATGATGAACCTAAGTTGTTTACCTGTCATAATGTTTGACCAAAAAAAAAAAAAAAAAAAAATTCCCCATCTGTCTCGAACCGAATAAATTGTTTACCTTTGGGCCCTATGGGAGCTCGAGGAAACCGTCTTGCACAAACCTTTGAATGTTCCTGGGTGTTGAAAATTTCAATCGTGCTACCTGTGCTTATTGAAAGCTGCATGAACAACTATTGACTTGTGATTCGCTTATTTCTGGGAATCATGATGTCAGCACGTTCCAACATGATCCGGCAGGTGGCTCTGGCAGGACGTCCAGAGCGCGGCTTATCAGCCAGTTCTACATCTCCACTTGCAGAAACCAAAACTCTCTGCACCCAGTGATTAACTGTGCTTCTATCGACTGTGAAAGTGCCGTAAACAGCACACAAATGTTTGCTAATGTTAACAAGTTTCTTTCTCTGGGATCAAAAATTCGATAACAATCCTCTGCTTGTTACGTACGTCATAAATATCTGTTATTTCAACGGTTTCGTGTCGGGGTTAGAATGGGTTTACAGAAGTGCAATTTGGTATACACCTTCAAGAGATTATAAACTTAAATGTAAGCAAATATAATGCATATATCTTTATTATTAGCTGAAATAATAATTGTGGTGCATAACTTTCTGACCTACACTCGTATATTCAAGTATTACACCAGGTCTATTGACAAAGAACGATGACACTCCCCAATAGGTAGACGCTGCCGTCATTTCAATGGTTATGGTGCCCTTTTTTCCCACTCGCTTTGAACTCAAACGTAGTCTATACACATGTAACTACTTCTAGTAAACTGGGCTGAAATTTGTGTGTGGAATTGCTGTCCCTGTTACCAGTGTCCCTCACTATCAGGCGAACCCACTCCGACTTCTGACGTGCATGTAATGTACGTCCCCTAGTCAAGGACGACAAATCAACATTTTAGTCAACTGACCGGTGTAGGGGTTGAACCCGCTACCTCGGCATCAGCACACATGAAATATAACAGCCAGCGTTCCTTATCCAATCGGCCGTGCTGATCTTCATCCCCTCCTTCAGTCCTCTATCGAGGGGAGTGAGAAGTACCTAGCCATGCACTGACAAGCTGAATGTATCCAGCTTCAGTCAGCATTTGTGCACAGTTGGCTTTCTCTAGACAGACTCCACCCAAGCTAACCGGCTGTATGCACCCGTGCTACATTTCCTGATTCTTATTTTGGGCTGGATCGTCCTGGAAGCCCAGGCGAACGTTTAACCATGCGTCTAGATGGAAAATGGAACACAAGTCAACTGTCTGGCAGGCAAGCGTGCTAGCCGCTGCTTACCCCGGTTCCCACACGGGCATCTCATATGTTGAACGTTATGGACAGGCTGCCGGCTCCGTGGCTAAGGAGTTACGGACGCAGTTCGTAATCCCGCATACCGCTTTCGAAACACAGCTTCGGGCGATTTGGCAGCAGATCGCCTCGTGTTTATTTTTAATGAAATTGTATGAGTGCCGGTCGTTCGGAAAGCAATGGCAAACTACTAAAGTAAACTTGCAAGGGATCACGAACAGCCTAAGAAATGCTGGGGTTAACTGCGACGTCCTGTACAGGATATGCAACATGACAATATAGACAGGCAATACTTACGGCAGATATGGATCCTGGCCCTTGGACTGGCGACTTCTGGCAGATGGTAGGTGTAGATGGTCTCCCTTAGTCAAGTATCTACTTATATACATTTGTCCCTTCCTTGCGTGTCAACGGGGTGACATATCTTGGCGGATTTGTTGACATAATCTGGTAATCTGACATAAGGAAACAAAATGACGGAAAGCTATAAAGAGATCAACAAATCAAAACTTTGACACGATAATCTAAATCACATAGTTTTGCTCGTTAGGTCAAGCCTGAAGAAACATGTTGAGGAGCTGCAAGTCACGTTAAATAACTTTGCTGAGAAAATTCGCCAGTAGGCAAATATCAGTTAATTAATTAATTATTTATTAAATTTAATTAATTAATTAATGGCCAGTTCACCTTTTCTTGGCTTTTCGTCACAGACAATTCCCAGAAAATTTTCAAAATTGCCTGCTCCCCATTTTATGATGGTAGGTCCATCCAGAAATGTACTAATTAATATTTAACAATAAAAAAAAAAAAAAGACTCACTCTGAGATTTAAACCCGAACCACTGTCTTATCAGACAAGTCAAGTCGTAATGCCGTGAATACACCGTGTGTAGACTAATTATCATACTATTTCACATTACCATATATTGCTACTATTGCTGCTATAGAAATTAACTTCATTAATGATATATGGATGCAATAATGTATGTTAGGATAGCATTAAGAAGAACAGACTGGCCTGCGTGAATTTTTAATTATTTGAAAACATAATATGTTTTCGTTCATCGGTTCATTTGTTTGTTTGTTTACTCGTTCGTTTATTCGTTCCCTCCAAAAGTGTTGTGACTATCCTGGTTGTATTGTAACATTTCTGGTTGTAATGTAACTATCCTGGTTATAATGTAACTATCCTGGGTGTATTGTAACTATCCTGCTTGTATTGTAACTATCCTGGTTATATTGTAACTATCCTGGTTATATTGCAACTATCCTGGTTGTAATGTAACTATCCTTGTTATATTGTAAGTATCCTGGTTGCAATGTAACTATTCTGTTTTATTGATACTATCCTGTTGTATTGTAACACTCCTAGTTATATTGTAGCTATCCTGTTTGTATTGTAACTATCCGTGTTGTACTGTAACTATCCTGGTTGTATTGTAACTATCCTTGCCGTACTGTAACTATTCTGGTTGTATTGTAACTATCCTTGTTGTACTGTAACTATCCCGATTGTGTTGTAACTATCATGCTTGTGTTCCAGCTCTCCTGGTTGTATTTATCCTGCTTGTATAGTAACTAACCTGGTTGTAATGTAACTATTCTGTTTTATTGCAACTATCCTGTTGTATTGTAACACTCCTAGTTATATTGTAGCTATCCTGCTTGTATTGTAACTATCCGTGTTGTACTGTAACTATCCTGGTTGTATTGTAACTATCCTTCCTGTATTATAAATATTGTGGATGTATTGTAATTATCCTTGTTGTACTGTACCTATACTGTTTGTATAGTAACTATCCTGGTTGTAATCTAACTATCCTGGTTGTAACGTAACTACTCTGTTTTATTGCAACTATCCTGCTGTATTGTAACAAACCTAGTTATATTGTAGCTATCCTGGTTGTATTGTAACTATCCTTGTTGTACTGTAACTATCCTGGTTGTATTGTAACTATCTTTGCTGTATTATAAATATTGTGGATGTATTGTAACTATCCTGTTTTATTGTAACTATCCTGCTTGGTATAGTAACTATCCTGGTTGTAATGTAACTGTCCTGGTTGTAACGTAACTATCCTGGTTGTAAGGTAACTACTCTGTTTTATTACAGATATCCTGTTGTATTGTAACAATCCTAGTTATATTGTCGCTATTCTGCTTGTACTATAACTATCATGGTTGTACTGTAACTGTCCTAGTTGTATTGTAACTATCCTGCTTATATTATAACTATCATCGTTGAATTTTAACTATACTGGTTGTATTGTAACTAGTTTGGTTTATTGTAACTGTCCAGTTGCATTGTAATTATCATTGTTGTATTGCAACTATCTTGTTCTATTGTAACAAACCTAGTTATATTGTAGCTGTCCTGGTTGTATTGTAACTATCCTTGTTGTACTGTCACAATCCTGGTTGTATTGTAACTATCCTTGTTATACTGTAACTATCCTGGTTGTATTGTAACTATCCTTGCTGTATTGTAAATATTGTGGATGTATTGTAACTATACTTGTTGTACTGTAACTATCCTGGTTGTATTGTAACTATCCTTTTTGTATAGTCACTATCCTGGTTGTAATGTAACTATCCTGGTTATAACGTAACTATCCTGGTTGTAACGTAACTATCCTAGTTGTATTGTAACTATAATGCTTGTGTTCTAACTATCCTGGTTGTATTATAACTATCATGCTTATATTGTAACTATCATCGTTGAATTGTAACTATACTGGTTGTATTGTAACTAGTTTGGTTATTGTAACTGTCCAGTTGCATTGTAATTATCCTGGTTGTATTGCAACTATCCTGGTTGTATTGCAACTATCCTGGTTGTAATGTAACTATCCTTGTTATATTGTAACTATCCTGGTTGCAATGTAACTATTCTGTTTTATTGCAACTATCCTGTTGTATTGCAACAATCTTAGTTATATTGTAGCTATCCTGCTTGTATTGTAACTATCCTTGTTGTACTGTAACTATCCTGGTTGTATTGTAACTATCCTTGCTGTACTATAACTATCCTGGTTGTATTGTAAGTATCCTTGTTGTACTGTAACTGTCCTGAATGTATTGTAACTATCATTGTTGTACTGTAACTATCCTGGTTGTATTGTAACTATCCTTGTTATACTCTACCTATCCTGGCTGTATTGTAACTATCTTTGCTGCATTATAAATATTGTGGATGTATGTAACTATCCTGTTTTATTGTAAATATCCTGCTTGTATAGTCACTATCCTGGTTGTAATGTAACTATCCTGGTTATAACGTAACTATCCTGGTTGTAACGTAACTATCCTAGTTGTATTTTAACTATAATGCTTGTGTTCTAACTATCCTGGTTGTATTATAACTATTATGCTTATATTGTAACTATCACCGTCGAATTGTAACTATACTGGTTGTATTGTAACTAGTTTGGTTATTGTAACTGTCCAGTTGCATTGTAATTATCCTGGTTGTATTGCAACTATCCTGGTTGTATTGCAACTATCCTGGTTGTAATGTAACTATCCTTGTTGTACTGTAACTGTCCTGGATGTATTGTAACTATCCTTGTTGTACTGTAACTATCCTGGTTGTATTGTAACTATCTTTGCTGCATTATAAATATTGTGGATGTATGTAACTATCCTGTTTTATTGTAACTATCCTGCTTGTATAGTAACTATCCTGCTTGTATAGTAACTATCCTGGTTGTACTGTAACTATCCTGGTTGTAATGTAACTATCTTGGTTGTAAGGTAACTACTCTGTTTTATTGCAGATATCCTGTTGTATTGTAACAATCCTAGTTATATTGTCGCTATTCTGCTTGTACTATAACTATCATAATTGTACTGTAACTATCCTGGTTGTATTGTAACTATCCTGCTTGTGTTCTAACTATCCTGGTTGTATTATAACTATCCTGCATGTATTGTAACTATCATCCTTGTATTGTAACTATACTGGATGTATTGTAACTATCCTGCCTGTATTATAACTATCCTGGGTGTATTGTAACTAGCCTTGTTTATTGTAACTGTTCAGTTGCATTGTAAATATACTGCGTGTATTGTAACTATCCTATTTGTTTGTAACTAACCTCGTTGTATTTTAACTATCATGGTGGTATTGTAACTATCCTGGTTGTATTGTAACTATCCTGGTTGTTTTGTAACTATCCTGGTTTATTTAACTATCCTGGTTGTATTGTAACTATCCGGGTTGTATTGTAACTATCCTGTTTCATAGTAACTATCCTGGTTGTATTGTAACTATCCTGCTTGTATTGTAACTATCCTGGTTGTATTTTTACTACCCTGTCTTTTTTGTAACAGTCCTGGTTGTATTGTAACTATCCTGGGTGTATTGTAACTATCCTGCTTGTATTATAACTATCCTGATTGTAATGTAACTATCCTTGTTATATTGTAACTATCCTAGTTGTAATGTAACTATTCGGTTTTATTACAACTATCCTGTTGTATTGTAACAAACCTAGTTATATTGTAGCTATCCTGGTTGTATTGTAACTATCCTTGTTGTTCTGTAATTATCCTGGTTGTATTGTGTCAAAGACTTAGGAGACAGCTCTAAGCTAAGGAGAGCTAAAATAAAGCTTAGGAAGAGGGCAAGTGACGTAACAGGATAGGAGACCAGACAGGAGAGACACTATCGCTGCTATAAATAGCGATAACGGGACACCCTTGTGTCAACAAGGAGGGCAACCAGTGCAGATAAGCGGGGTTACCCAAGAGACTGGGAAACCGGGTGCACGAGGAAGGACCAAGTAACTCTGGTCAACACAGCCCAGTGCCCAGCACGTAAACCAACGAACGCACGCTGAGCTAATTGCTTGTGGTTGAACACGCCACGCTCAGCGAGCTCAGACAGACATCAGACGGCGTAGGAATCAGACGTGTATCCGCTAGGGATACTTTGTGGTTATTAAGGACAGTATAATAGTTATAATAGTCTAGCTTAGCTTCAGTAGTTATAATGTTTATATCATCTCCTCATTCCATCTTATCGTCATCACATTCTATGTTCAATACCGTTGTGGTATTCCGCTCATGGAGCTATTGTTGATCAGCTCCGAATAAACATGTATTCTTTTGCAAACAATACGAGTTGTCACTTTCGTGTAGTGCAAAAGAAGGGAATCCTTGTATGCCTGTCGCAAGTGAGTTGCTGACAGGCAGGATACCAATTGGTGTCAGAAGTGCTTGAATCACCGCTCATTACCAGGTGGACACCATCTGACACCAGGATACCAATTGGTGTCAGAAGTACCTGAACCACCGCTCATTACCATTTGGACACCATCTGACACCAGGATACAATTTGTGTCAGAAGTCCCTGTACGACCGCTCACTACCAATTATCAATAGGATACCATTTGGTGTCAGAAGCTCCTTGAACCACCGCTCACTACCATTTGTTTATAGGCAGGATATTAATTATTTGCCATTTAGAATACCATTTGGTAGTTGTTATTGAACCACGACTCATTACCATTAGCCAAGATACCACGTTATAATTTCTCGTGGGGCTTGAACCACCTTAAAATGTTTGCCATTTAATTGAATGTACCAGTCAATAAAAATAGCAAAGTACTATTTGATTGCAAGTATCATTAGTATACTATTGTGAAAAGTACCACGTAATTTACCATTTTCGGAAATCCTACAGAATATTATGGATATATTATCTATGTAAATTACTTGAATGGAAAATATATGAAATTGTGATTGTGTACGAATTGTAAAGGTAACCATCATTTGTAAACCATGTTGTCCGATACTATCATAATGTCAACATTTATCACAGTCACGTTTGTTTTTGTGCAAAAGCAAATTCTTTTCGCACAACAGTAGGAGAACAGAGGTTAAGCTAAAGTCATACAGCGCAGCCCAGTCAGAGAAGTTAGAAAGTGAAGACAAGACGACATTGACATTCATTGACGTTCATTTAGACTATCATACATTCATATCATCTACATTAATCATTATAATTTATATCACACTAGCTGACCCTGCCCGGCTTCGCCCAGACCCTGGTGGGGAGCATCTCATTTAATTCATATAAGTAGTCATATAAGTTCTCGTTCCCGTTACCGACTGTCTGTCTGTCTGTCTGTCTGTCTGTCTGTCTGTCTGTCTGTCTGTCTGTCTGTCTGTCTGTCTGTCTGTCTGTCTGACCCGGCCCGGCATCGCCCAGCTCCTGGTGTGAAGCATCTCATTTAATTTATATAAGTAGTCATATAAGTTCCTGTTCCCGACTGTCTATCTGTCTGCCTGACCCTGTCCGGCTTCATTAAATTCATACAACAAAAAAAGTAACTTAAAAGAACGTTCTTCCACACACCATCCATTATTTTTAATGAAAACTCTTTCTAATCACCTGCATGACTACAGTAACTTCTTAAGCAAAAAAAGATGAGTTACAATGTTATGCATTGTGCATCATTTTTATGAAAACTTTGAAAATGCCTTACAGATTGTATCATTATTTATTATAACTCATATGCCGGTACATAACTATGGACAAAGAGTTTATAAATCTTTGAAAACGATGCCACAATATGACTATAAGTTATACAGAAAAGTTATGCCCCTTGAAATAACTTTTACAGAGTTAGGTCCCCTGAGATATATGAAATTATGATGAAAAATGAAAAATGAAATAATACTGAGTAAGCAGGCGATTTCACACTAACAAAATATCACAGTTGGCAGCTCTGGAATGAAAGGAAGGCGTGTAGAAAATGTCATCTCAATCGGATGGGCCGTTCGCGAACGTATAAAGGACATACAGACATAAATACATACGGACATACATTTGGACGGAGATCCTTTTTTATATATAAGATTTGAAGTTTACCATCTTTTGAAACTGTAATATGTCAATTAACACCATGTATTGCACATTACATGCTTATTGCTAAAATGTTGATGTTCCATTAAACAGAAACATCAGTTATAAAAACAAGTCGATCAGGCGTGTGTACGAAAGACAGCGGCAGAACATCCCGAGTGCCGTATTTTGCTGCAAGATTAGATGAGTATATTTTCCTCTAATTTAGATATGCACCCTTAACAACGCATCCTCTTTTTCAGCAAAAGTGTGGAATTGTATTAAAAAATATATTGCTGTCAATTATCAGATAACATAAAGCCTTACAATGTCATCATTACATGACTTCATCCAGGCTGGTAAGGAACTAGAAATAAAACAGAAACAGATAGAGATGGACGATGCCACAAAACAAAAGCAGATAGAGATGGACGATGCCACCAAGCATAAACAAATAGAGGTAGAGTCACAAACAAAATTAGAGGTGAAAGAAATGGAGATTGACTCCAACACCCAGATAGCCTCTACTAAATTAAAAAGTCAGGAAGAACAAAATAAATTCTCCAAATATAAAGGGTTAATCAAGCCCTTCTGTCAAGGCGGTTCAATATCAGTTTGGACTGAGAATATAGAATTCAAACTTATAACTCAGAAAATACCATTACAAGATTGGGCAATGATCTACATGAGAAATCTCAGTGGGGAGCCATTAAAGGTCATAGAATCAATACCAAGAGAACTAAGAAGTAACTATCAGTACATTCATGATAGGGTTATGCAGCATTTTTTACTCGATGCTCCTGGATATCAGATCCAGTTCTCACAGATAAAGCCAAAACCTACTGAAATGTTCCTAGATTATGTTTCAAACGTCCAGAGTATATTCAATAAATGGCTTAAATCAGCGAAAGTAGGGAAGAAGTTTGATAAATTACAGGACTTAATGGTGATGGATAAAGTCATATCCACCGTCCCTACCCCTTTTGCTAAGTTCCTTCAACAAGCAGACATTGAATCTATAGAACAACTCGAAAAACGAGGTTCTGCTTATTTTTCCTCAAACAGGGACATATTTAAAACATCCATACATGATACTGAGATTACTGCCTTTGTTAGAAACATACCAAGCAGGTCTTACAAGCAAAAAGAGAATCAAAATAAAGATAAACCATATCAGAAGCCACCACAGTGTTGTTACTGCAAATTGTTCCATCCAAGTTATGCCATGTGTGATAAGAGTCCCTCTTATCCTGCTCATCTAGAAATGATGATGAAGAAGCAGGAAACTAAACGAAACTCTTATAAACGTGCTGTTAAATGCTTCTTTTGTTCAAGTTATGGCCATTATAGTTCTAAGTGTTTGGGCAGGCAACGAATGAAAGCAAGCAATGCCGTGCTCATCGATACGTCATCTGACGACGAGAGTATAGTCGATTCTGAACTTGAAAATGTATTACCAACCAGTGAGTGTGAGAGTGTGAGTGCAGCTACTGATATATTAGACTTTAAGTGTAACACATGTCACCAGTTTCATACGGACGGCAAACTGAAATGTGGGCATTGTATACCATGTTCCAACGAAGATGCCAATGCAGCTTTAGCCTCCAGAGGCAACTTAAAGTTCCACGATGCACTGGTCAACGAACAACCATGCCAATGTTTACTTGATAGCGGCAGCACTCTATTTGGCGTTAAAAGAGACCTAGTTAACCCAGAAGATTATACGGGTGAATTTGTCAAATGCCGCACTTTCTCTGGAAACATAGAGAAATACCCGCTGGCGAAAGTACGCATAAACACCCCGTTCCTTTCAGGCACATTTACATGCGCGATCCTGCAAAATCCCTGTACTGATTTGATTTTAGGTTGTTTGCCATCATTAAAACAGTGTACTGATGAAGAAATATTAGCCTGGAAACAAGCAAACACGGCTAATGCTGTAACGAGGTCAGATACTCAAGCAAATTACACTGACCTACAAAACGAAATGTTACAGTTGTTAACACCCACCGGTGCTAGTAACAGTGCTACTCGACAAGAATTTATCGAGGCACAATGCAACGATCAAACTATCGCACCTTATTTTAAATTGTTAGGTGAGCGAGCGAAAGTTACTAAGAATGCATCTTGGTATTTTAAAGTACATAACGGAATTCTCATGCGTTATTATACAACAAATAACCATGAAATTCAGCAAACGGTGTTACGTGTAAAATACCGACAAAATGTGCTAAATATTGCACACGAGTGACCGTTTGCTGGACATTTAGCCTACGACAAAACGAGAGCCAGAATTTTGGCACATTTCTACTGGCCTAAATTTTGTAACGACATTAAATTGTTCTGTCGATCATGTACTATTTGTCAACATTTAGTAAGAAAGGGAAAGCATGTGACAGCCGAGGTTCAGCGTTCCATTTTGGCTTCTAGACCATTCGAAAGTGTAGCGGTAGATATTGTTGGACCCCTGAATCAGGTGTCGAACAAAGGAAACCGTTATATACTAACCTTCGTGGATATCTGTACAAGGTGGATCGAAGCAGTACCATTAAAATACATTACCTCCAAAGATGTGGCAAACGTGTTTTTACATCTATTTTGTCGATTTGGCATTCCTCGAACCATTTTGAGCGACCGAGGAACCCAATTTATTTCGACTGCTATGCAAGCCCTAACAAAATTGCTAGGAATAGAGCAGCATTTCTGTAGCCCTTATCACCCTGCGAGTAATGGGAGTATAGAAAAGATTAACGGGGATCTCAAACACATGCTGGCTAAAGTAACAGCAGAGAACCCATCTGATTGGGACACTCTACTACCAGCAGTGCTATTTGCCCATCGAGAAATTCCGCACTCAAGTACGGGTTTCTCACCTTCCGAGTTAGTTTATGGGGCGAACCCTCGTGGACCCCTAACAATCTACCATCAGCTAATCACCAGCTCAGTAGACAATCCAACAACCGTAACACCATATGAGATGGTAACAGAGACACGCGATAAAATTATGAAAGCGTGTCTAATAGCCAAATCATCTTTGGAGAGAAAAGGTCAGATGTACCGCGAATATGCAAACAAGGGTGCCAAAACCCTCCACATTGAACTCAATCAAAGGGTACTGCTTTTACTACCAGATAAACGTAATTTGTTACTAACATCATGTCAAGGGCCATTCAAAGTCGAACGAAAGATATCAGATGTCGACTATGAAATATCGATAAAGGGAAAATTAAAGATATTTCATATCAACATGCTGAAGCCTTATTTCTCACGACAAGAACTAATGACAGACGAAAAGAGTGCACCTACACCAATTAACCGGACGACAGACGTACATAACACAACTACACTAGGTAGGGCGACAGATCATGACGACATTGCAAACACACCTAGCCAGGAAACAGTACAACAACAGTACTTAATCAGACGGATGACGACGGAATATAATTACCTGTCCCGACAGTCGACACGACAGGGACAATCGATAGCATACGTATAGAACCCAAACTGACAGACGAGCAACGACAACAACTGATAGAATTAGTAACTGAGTACAAGGACATTTTCTCTGACATCCCAGGTAAGACAGACAGAATAGAACACGCTATAATTCTGACTGATAGCACACCCATCAAATGTCGACCTTATTCCATCCCATTAAATTACAGGGAAAATCTCGACAAGGAATTGTTAAATCTAGAGTCGAGTGGAATAATTCAGAAATCTCAGTCAGAGTATACTTTTCCTATAGTTCTAGTCAGAAAAAAGGACTCGATTATCCGCCTCTGCGTCGATTATAGGCGCTTAAACAACGTGACCAGGGTCGATGCAGAGCCTATCCCATCTTGTGACGACCTAATCCTTGATATGTCAACATCACGTATCTTCTCAAAACTGGATCTCACAAAAGGCTATTGGCAGGTCCCGATGGAATAATCCTCTATTCCTTTGACAGCTTTCTCAACACCTCTAGGCCTATATGAGTGGCGCTTTCTTCCTTTCGGTCTTCGTAATGCACCAGCCACTTTTGTCCGACTCACTAGGGATCTTCTGCACGGAGTGACCAATACTTCTACTTATATTGATGACATTTGCATCCATACAGCAGACTGGACAACACACCTACTGAAACTACGACATGTCTTCGATAGATTGCGATTATTTGGTCTTACAGTGAAACCCACCAAAGTGGAGTTGGGAATGGAAGAAATTGATTTTTTAGGCCATACAATCACCAGAGGCCAACTAAGAACTGATGAGAAAATCTTGACCAAGATTCTCAATCTAACAATGCCTACGACCAAGAAACAGGTCCGTAGCTTACTTGGTCTGGTCAATTATTACAGCAAATTTATACCCAATTTGGCTGAAATTACTAGTGTTTTTTTCTAATGTGTTAAAAGCATCTGTAAAACTTAATGTTCAGGATGCAAAGTTAATCGGTGCGTTATCAAAATTGAAACATTTATTTAGCGTTCCACCTATCTTGCGTTTACCTAATGTCAATCTTACGTATTTCCTCCGTACAGACGCAAGTTCCATTTCCATTTCTGGGGTCCTAGGCCAATATTATGAAGGCAAGTTCCACCCAATAATGTACGTGAGTCATAAGATCAGCCCGGCTGAAGAAAGATACCCAGCCTCTGAATTGGAAGCGTTAAGGGTGATATATTGTGTCAGGAAACTTCATCGATTCCTGGCGGGTACAGAGTTTGTTATCGAAACCGATAATTCGCCTCTGACGGTCATGCAAACAGGGGTTCATCGCAACAACAGGATCTACAGGTGGTCCTTAATTTTGCAGAATTATGCCTTCACTATTAAACATTTGAAGGGAAGTTTGAACTCTTTAGCCGATACATTGAGTAGACCTTCTCATATTGAAATACCTGAAATACGAGAAAAGAGCGACCTTACATCACCAGAAACACTGACACTGTAATTACTTAGTGCCCTATGTGGTGATTGTGAACACTAAAGTGCGTTATCATCGCCAGCCGCTTACATATATGTAATATAAACTGTGTCAGCATTAGTGGAATGAACAGACGCATTTGTGAATTGTCTACACCACTACCACTTATACAACCCTTGAGTGGATCGAAATTTGAGACTTGAACCTACATCAACCAGTAGCATACCATTAGTATGAACATTACCCAGGACGAGAGCGTAAATCAGACTTTGTCTACCCGATCTTTGTTTACGAGGACATTCTACAGAGGACACGGCTCGAACATCACACCTGGATGTAATTAGTTAGTATAGTTAGTTAACAATTATTGGTGATATGTATATAACATGTTTTTATAAACAGTCGCGTATAACTTCATATTTTGTGGAAATATTAAAATTATTTATGTAGATTTACCATATAACTCCATTTAGCACATTTCAGAGTTATAATGTACCTATAGTTAGTTAAGAACTTAGTTAAGTTAACATCCACATCATATTACTTTAATTTATCACCATTTAAACTTAATTAGTTAGATAAGTTAATGAAAACATCGCTTACAAATTAACACCATCATTTAATAATTTATAGCATTTTTAGGCATTAGAGCACTTTAAGGTAATTAACCCATTTTTCTTAAATCGAATTAATTAGTTAGATTATTTCCCTTAGAGAAATTTAGAACAGTGCACCAATTTATAATAGATTAGTTAGAGCAGTCATTACTATAAGATTGGTAGCGAACAATCCTTTTCAATCATGTATATTTTTGTATATATTGACAAGTGCATGAAAACAGCACAGTCATGTGGCTTGAATACCCATGTAAAATTCAGCCAACCATTTAATGTACATAATTTTGGTTCATCCATGCATTATTTCGTGAACCATATTCTAATGACGACCCAATATTTTAAAACAACTTTTTAAATGAAAGGTGAATGGAAGATGTGTGAATGATAGGGAGAGAAGAACGAAAGATGCGTGAATGATAGAGACAGAATGGATGAAATTAAGAGAGTGAGAGAGATATTGCGGTATTTTTCCACCGCACAAAACGACTTGTTGTGACTTGTCTGTGTCAAACTGGGTAAACAATGTGTTGTCAATTTTTTATAAGTGTGTAGTCGCCATACTTTATGGGAAAACATAAGGAACATATTTTGAGCATCTTAAAACGGCACTGTAGACATAAATTAGCATAACACACTCATTTGTGACTACAGTAAACCACTTTATGGCGCTCTAAATAATGCATACACGTAAATCAGTAACGCATACACATGTCAGTAAGTTAAATACACTTTAATTTAATAGAGAACACACAACCAAGCAGAAAAACAAACACATAAACTTGCATACACCATTACTTTCAAAGAACCATAACTACTCCAACAGGGGAAACAATAATATCTCTAAAGCCTTAGTGTAACACTTAAACATTTCGTCACAAGCGGAAGCTAGAAGGTGAAGAGTGGCACATTAAACATGCATACGAGTTGGGGCTTATTATATGGGAGCATGAACATTTATTGTCCATGTTTTGCACTCATAATAGTGGCAAGTTGTAAGGGATTGTTAATTTTGGACAATCTGAGGACAGGCCTAATGGCATTGGATCCGGACCTCACAATTCTCATAAATATAATGACAGTTTATAACCAACTGTACTAGTGTCATGAGCTACTCAATTAGCCAAGTGAAGTGATACAACAGTGTGACAAAGGAAGTGAGAGATCTTGTCCTATCATCATAAGAGAAGTAGAGAACTCAAAAAGTCTTTGACAAAATTAGACAGCCAATTTTTGTAAGATTACTTGTGTTACCCCCACAACTTAAAAGTTTATAACACAACAGGGGAGGATGGAGAGCCTGTCAAAGACTTAGGAGATAGCTCTAAGCTAAGGAGAGCTAAAATAAAGCTTAGGAAGAGGGCAAGTGACGTAACAGGATAGGAGACCAGACAGGAGAGACACTATCGCTATAAATAGCGATAACGGGACACCCTTGTGTCAACAAGGAGGGCAACCAGTGCAGATAAGCGGGGTTACCCAAGAGACTGGGAAACCGGGTGCACGAGGAAGGACCAAGTAACTCTGGTCAACACAGCCCAGTGCCCAGCACGTAAACCAACGAACGCACGCTGAGCTAACTGCTTGTGGTTGAACACGCCACGCTCAGCGAGCTCAGACAGACATCAGACGGCGTAGGAATCAGACGTGTATCCGCTAGGGATACTTTGTGGTTATTAAGGACAGTATAATAGTTATAATAGTCTAGCTTAGTTTCAGTAGTTATAATGTTTATATCATCTCCTCATTCCATCTTATCGTCATCACATTATATGTTCAATACCGTTGTGGTATTCCGCTCATGGAGCTATTGTTGATCAGCTCCGAATAAACATGTATCCTTTTGCAAACAATACGAGTTGTCACTTTCGTGTAGTGCAAAAGAAGGGAATCCTTGTATGCCTGTCGCAAGTGAGTTGCTGACATATTGTAACTATCCTTGTTGTACTGTAACTATCCTGGTTGTATTGTAACTATCCTTCCTGTATTATAAATATTGTGCATGTATTGTAACTATCCTTGTTGTACTGTACCTATCCTGTTTGTATAGTAACTATCCTGGTTGTAATCTAACTATTCTGGTTGTAACATAACTACTCTGTTTTATTGCAACTATCCTGTTTTATTGTAACAAACCTAGTTATACTGTAGCTATCCTGGTTGTATTGTAACTATCATTGTTGTACTGTAACTATCCTGGTTGTATTGTAACTATCCTTGTTATACTTTAACTATCCTGGTTGTATTGTAACTACTATCCTTGTTGTACTGTAACTATCCTGGTTGTATTGTAACTATCCTTATTGTACTGTAACTATCATGGTTGTATTGTAACTATCCTTGTTGTACTGTAACTATCCTGGATGTATTGTAACTATCCTTGTTGTACTGTAACTATCCTGGTTGTATTGTAACTATCCTTCCTGTATTATAAATATTGTGGATGTATTGTAACTATCCTTGTTGTACTGTACCTATCCTGTTTGAATAGTAACTATCCTGGTTGTAATCTAACTATCCTGGTTGTAGCGTAACTACTCTGTTTTATTGCAACTATCCTGTTGTATTGTAACAAACCTAGTTATATTGTAGCTATCCTGGTTGTATTGTAACTATTCTTGTTGTACTGTAATTATCCTTGTTGTATTGTAACTATCGTTCCTGTATTATAAATATTGTGGATGTATTATAACTATCCTGGTTGTATTGTAACTATCCTTGTTGTACTGTAACTATCCTGGATGTATTGTAACTATTCTTGTTGTACTGTAACTATCCTGGTTGTATTGTAACTATCCTTCCTGTATTATAAATATTGTGGATGTATTGTAACTATCCTTGTTGTACTGTACCTATCCTGTTTGGTATAGTAACTATCCTGGTTGTAATGTAACTATCCTGGTTGTAAGGTAACTACTCTGTTTTATTACATATATCCAGTTGTATTGTAACAATTCTAGTTATATTGTCGCTATTCTGCTTGTACGATAACTATCATGGTTGTACTGTAGCTATCCTAGTTTTATTGTAACTATCCTGCTTATATTGTAACTATCATCGTTGAATTGTAACTATACTGGTTGTATTGTAACTAGTTTGGTTTATTGTAACTGTCCAGTTGCATTGTAATTATCATGGTTGTATTGCAACTATCCTTGTTGTATTGCAACTATCCTTGTTGTATTGCAACTATCCTGGTTCTATTGTAACTATCATGGTTGTATTGTAACTATCCTGCTTGACTTGTAACTATCCTGGTTATTGTGTAACTATCCTGGTTGTATTGTAACTATAATGGTTGTATTGTAGCTATCGTTCTTGTATTGTAACTATCCTTGTTTATTGTAACTATCCTGGTTGTATTGTAACCACCGTGGTTGTATTGTAACTACCCTGTTTTATTGTAACTATCCTGGTTGTATTGTAACTATTCTGATTGTATTGTAACTATCCTGGTTTATTGTAACTATCCTGCTTGTGTTGTAACTATCCTGGTTGTATTGTTACTACCCTGTTTCTTTTTGTAACTGTCCTGGTTGTATTGTAACTATCCTGGGTGTATTGCAACTACCCTGCTTGTATTGTAACTATCCTGCTTGTATTGTAACTATCCTGGCTGTATTGTAACTATCCTGCTTGCATTGCAACTATCCTGGTTGCATTGTAACTATCCTGGTTTATTGTAACTATATTGGTTGCATTGTAACTATCCTGCTTGTATTGTAACTATCCTGGTTGTATTGTAACCATCTTTGCTGTATTATAAATATTGTGGATGTATTGTAACTATCCTGTTTGTATTGTAACTGTCCTGATTGTAATGCAATTATCCTGGTTATATTGTAACGATCCTTGCTGTATTGTAAATATTGTGGATGTATTGTAACTATCCTTGTTGTACTGTAACTATCCTGGTTGTATTGTAACTATTATGCTTGTGTTTTAACTCTCCTGGTTGTATTGTAACTATACTGCTTGTATAGTAACTATCCTGGTTGTAGTGTAACTATCCTGGTTTAATGTAACTATCCTGGTTGTAACGTAACTAATCTGTTTTATTGCAACTATCCTGTTGTATTGTAACAAACCTAGTTATATTGTAGCTATCCTGCTTGTATTGTAACTATCCTGGTTGTACTGTAACTATCCTGGTTGTACTGTAACTATGCTGGTTGTATTGTAACTATCCTGCTTGTGTTCTAACTATCCTGGTTGTATTATAACTATCCTGCTTGTATTGTAACTATCATCGTTGTATTGTAACTATACTGGATGTATTGTAACTATCCTGCCTGTATTGTAACTATCCTAATTGTATTGTAACTATCCTGGTTAATTGTTAACATCCTACTTGTATTGTAACTATCCTGGTTGTATTGTAACTATCCTGGTTGTATTGTAACTATCCTAGTTAATTGTTACCATCCTACTTGTATTGTAATTATCCTGGGTGTATTGTAACTAGCGTGGTTTATTGTAACTGTCCAGTTGCATTGTCAATATCCTGCGTGTATTGTAACTATCCTATTTGCTTTGTAACTATCCTGGATGTATTGTAACGAACATGGTTGTATTGTAACTATCCTTCTTGTATTGTAACTATCCTGGTTGTATTGTAACTATCCTGGTTTATTGTAATTATCCTGGTTGTATTGTAACTATCCGGGGTGTATTGTAACTATCCTGTTTTATTGTAACTATCCTGGTTGTATTGCAACTATCCTGATTGTATTGTAACTATCCTGCTTGTATTGTAACTCTCCTGGTTGTATTGTAACTATCCTGCTTGTATTGCAACTATCCTGCTTGTATTGCAACTATCCTGGTTGTATCGTATCTATCAATGTTGTATTGTAACTATCCTGGTTGTATTGTAACTATCCTTCTTGTATTGTAACTATCCTTCTTGTATTGTAACTATCCTGGTTGTATTGTATCTATCAATGGTGAATTGTAACTATCCTGGTTGTATTGTAACTATCCCGGTGTGGGGAGATTTAAAAAAAAAATTTTAATGTTAATTTTTTAAACAATATTTGAAATGTAGCCCGCACAGCCACCTACACGGCCTACTGACACTGTCAGATAAGTCAACTGTCCAATGCCGGCTCCGTGACCAAAGGGCGATTGCGAACGCGATTCGTGATCCGCTTACGTGGCGTTCGAAGCTGCGACCGATTTAACAGCAGACTGTGTCGCGTTGTGTTATAACTTGTTGGTATGGGAGCCGGTCGTGCAGAAAGCACTGAACGTAAATTTGCCAAGACATCAAGAACAGCAGTGCTGGTGATGACAGCGATGTCCTGTAAAAAGGATATGTAAAACAACAAAAACAAGCAAAAAACCTGTCCAGTAATTGCTAACGTGCAAAGCATGTACACGTTTTGCCCTATTTTTCCCTTCACTGATTAGCCATGCAATTTCAAGATAAGATCACCAATACCGAAGTATTTGAAAAATAGGGATGCGTGACGGTTTATTCCATGCAGTCTTCGTAGACTTAGATGTATACGACACATTAAGACGATGGACGAAGGAAGAATACTAAAAGACATTGTGTATGGGTGAATTCCCTTCTGTTCGCATATGGTTTACAGGAAATCGCTGCCAACACCAGCATCCTTCAGCTGATTGTTGACCTCTTGGCAAAACCACTCTCAGTAGTTTGCCATTGCTCTCTGAGCGACCGGCTCACATACCCCGCAAGGCACCGACGCGGAGAGAACCGCCACCGACTCTCGCGCAGCGTCACGTTACCCACGAGAGTATACGAGATCATGGAGACAGTCGTGTAACATCTAGACCAGGGAGACCGGCTTGGATGAATTACAGATGGGTAAAAGATCTGATGCCGGCTCCGTGGAAAAGGTTTTACGGACGCAGTTCGAAATTCCGCATACCGTGTTCCAAACACAGATGCGGCGATTTGGCAGCAGACCACCTTGCGTTAGTGTTTTATGAAATGGTATGGGTGCGGGTTGTTCAGAAAGCAATGTCAGACTACTGAACGTAAACTTGCCAAGAGATCACAAACAGCCAAAAATACTAGGGTTGACTACGACGTCCTGTAAAGGATGTGCAACCAACTTTATAAAAAAATTAAGTTCTTGGGATCGGCCTCTACTACGGTACAAACATATGCGGGGCATGATTGATACAGGCATTGATAGTGCATAGTGGGAGCAAGTTGCCGGTGGTCGCGTTGCATTCTCCAAATATTGTATCACTAGGGAAGTAAACCTGACATTGTTCTCTTTATTTTATATAGGTGGGGAAGTAATCCTGACACTGATCTCTATTTGTTATATAACTAGTGAAGTAATCCTGACACTGATCTCTATTTGTTATATAACTAGTGAAGTAAACCTGACACTGTTCTCTATTTGTTATATAACTAGTGAAGTAAACCTGACACTGTTCTCTATTTGTTATATAACTAGTGAAGTAAACCTGACACTGTTCTCTATTTGTTATATAACTAGTGAAGTAATCCTGCCACTGATCTCTATTTGTTATATAACTAGTGAAGTAAACCTGACACTGTTCTCTATTTGTTATATAACTAGTGAAGTAATCCTGACACTGTTCTCTAGTTGGTATATAACTAGCGAAGTAATCCTGACACTGTTCTCTATTTGTTATATAACTAGTGAAGTAAACCTGACACTGTTCTCTATTTGTTATATAACTAGTGAAGTAATCCTGACACTGATCTCTATTTGTTATATAACTAGTGAAGTAATCCTGACACTGATCTCTAGTTGTTATATAACTAGTGAAGTAATCCTGACACTGATCTCTAGTTGTTATATAACTAGTGAAGTAATCCTGACAATGTTCTCTATTTGTTATATAACTAGTGAAGTAAACCTGACACTGTTCTCTAGTTGTTATATAACTAGTGAAGTAATCCTGACACTGTTCTCTATTTGTTATATAACTAGTGAAGTAAACCTGACACTGTTCTCTAGTTGTTATATAACTAGTGAAGTAATCCTGACACTGTTCTCTATTTGTTATATAACTAGTGAAGTAAACCTGACACTGTTCTCTATTTGTTATATAACTAGTGACGTAATCCTGACACTGTTCTCTATTTGTTATATAACTAGTGAAGTAAACCTGACACTGTTCTCTATTTGTTATATCACTAGGAAAGTAATCCTGACACTGTTCTCTATTTATTAATGTTGTATAACTATCGAAGTAAACCTGACACTTTTCTCTAAATGTTGTATAACTAGTGACGTAATCCTGACACTGTTCTCTAAATGGTGCATAACGAGGGTAGTAATCCTGACTCTGTTCTCCAAATGTTGTATAACTAGGGATGAAAACCTGACTCTGTTCTCTAAATGTTGTATAACTAGGAAAGTAAAACTGACTCTGTTCTCAATATTTAATACAGGTAGGGAAGTAATCCTGACACTGTTCTCTATTTGTTATATAACTAGTGAAGTAATCCTGACAATGTTCTCTATTTGTTATATAACTAGTGAAGTAAACCTGACACTGTTCTCTATTTGTTATATAACTAGTGAAGTAAACCTGACACTGTTCTCTATTTGTTATATAACTAGTGAAGTAAACCTGACACTGTTCTCTAGTTGTTATATAACTAGTGAAGTAATCCTGACACTGTTCTCTATTTGTTATATAACTAGTGAAGTAAACCTGACACTGTTCTCTAGTTGTTATATAACTAGTGAAGTAATCCTGACACTGTTCTCTATTTGTTATATAACTAGTGAAGTAAACCTGACACTGTTCTCTATTTGTTATATAACTAGTGAAGTAAACCTGACACTGTTCTCTATTTGTTATATAACTAGTGAAGTAATCCTGACACTGTTCTCTATTTGTTATATAACTAGTGAAGTAAACCTGACACTGTTCTCTATTTGTTATATAACTAGTGAAGTAATCCTGACACTGTTCTCTATTTGTTATATAACTAGTGAAGTAAACCTGACACTGTTCTCTATTTGTTATATAACTAGTGAAGTAAACCTGACACTGTTCTCTATTTGTTATATAACTAGTGAAGTAAACCTGACACTGTTCTCTATTTGTTATATAACTAGTGAAGTAAACCTGACACTGTTCTCTATTTGTTATATAACTAGTGAAGTAATCCTGACACTGTTCTCTATTTGTTATATAACTAGTGAAGTAAACCTGACACTGTTCTCTATTTGTTATATAACTAGTGAAGTAAACCTGACACTGTTCTCTATTTGTTATATAACTAGTGAAGTAAACCTGACACTGTTCTCTATTTGTTATATAACTAGTGAAGTAAACCTGACACTGTTCTCTATTTGTTATATAACTAGTGAAGTAAACCTGACACTGTTCTCTATTTGTTATATAACTAGTGAAGTAATCCTGACACTGTTCTCTATTTGTTATATAACTAGTGAAGTAAACCTGACACTGTTCTCTATTTGTTATATAACTAGTGAAGTAAACCTGACATTGTTCTCTATTTGTTATATAACTAGTGAAGTAAACCTGACACTGTTCTCTATTTGTTATATAACTAGTGAAGTAAACCTCACACTGTTATCTAAATGTTGTATAACTAGGGAAGTAAACCTAACACTGTTCTCGGAATGAGCACGTAAAAGAAGCAATTAAGTGACAACTGATAAAAACATTTTTCAGCACCAAACTACAAGGACGAAATGTGTATGTGTAAATGGAGCATACAACCATCATTTTACTAATTTAATTTGAACAATTTATCAACTTTATTTTTTTTCTTTCCTAGCCTCTAGCTACTCTCTAACTTCTTACATTGCGACGGTTTAACTTGACATGCATATTTAGAAATTATATCCCCAAGATTATGGTCTCGTTTTGATTCAGTGGTCTCTGGACAAACTGTGACAGAAACTATGACAATATAATCAGTCCATGATGGATGTCTTCGATAGTTTTTTCATAGGAGATTAAAAGATAATGTGATTAAGTAGCTTAAGTAGTTTACTGCTGCCCAGGAATTTCGAAATGTGGAGACGTAAATTGTATATAAGTGAGGTTTGAACCAATAGGTAATTACTCTTGCCATCTTCCAGACGAGGTAACAGCTCCGACTAGAATCCACAGCTTTGCCGTAAGTATCATCATCTTCATTATCATCAAGTATTTGCTGAAGCATTTTCATCATTTCATTCCCAAAGTATACTTTTGTCTTTGTAATAGCGACAATTTCAATGCTTCAATCCTGAAGCATTCTCATCATTTCATTCCCAAAGTATACTTTTGTCTTTGTAATAGCGACAATTTCAATGCTTCAATCCTGAAGCATTCTCATCATTTCATTCCCAAAGTATACTTTTGTCTTTGTAATAGCGACAATTTCAATGCTTCAATCTTGGGAGATAATGTGGTGGTTTTCCGTGACTTCCATATTCGATTTGCTTTGGTTGCCCTCCGCCTTTAGCAATGTTTCAGATTGTTCGGATAAACGAGTACCATTATTATAACATCATGGCTTAAAGCCAGAAAACTCCACGGTAAGAAATAAATCGGATGGATACTCGGTCCCTGAGCTGCATTAGCACAGTGTCCTGTACTCACCATCTACTTAGTGGAGATGCTGCTGGTAGTTTTTCTTCTTCACGGCTGATATCAAATTAGCATGTATCAGTCTCTCAGAAACGTTTGAAATAATGCCGTAAATATAGTCGTCCTTAAATGTTTCAAACAACATTAGCTAGAAATCAACGAATGTTATGACCAACCTGTTACTAATCATTTCAATTCAACTGATCATTCTGGTGGCAAAGATGCGTTTGTCACCGTTATCAAGCCATGCTATTCAGACAGTTCTGAAAGACTAAAATTGGAAATCGATTTAATATATGATTATGTTTGTGTTCGTTCGAAATGTATTAATACTGGCGTCTGTGCTACAGTCTACAGTGTAAAAACCGTTACACGTCAATATATTAATCTTTATTTGTTTTTTAATCCGTTATTTTATGCATTACTCGATTATCTCTTTACGGTTATACGTTTTTGTTTTGTATTATGATATTGTGAACTGCTTTACATGTTCTAGGAGGGGAAATCAATACGTAAGTAACAAATGGCTGTAGAAAAATAACTAAATATATTGACAACTTGAAATCAGTTTATTTTTATATATACATTGTCTCTTTATTTCTCAAACTAATGTTCACCAACATTGATGCACTTATGCCATCGTTTTATCAGCCCTCCCAAACCGGCTGCATAGAACTGCGTGCTCTGTTTTCTAAACCACGTTTTCACGTCACAATCAACTTCGGCGTCATTCGCGAAATGTCTTCCGCCAAGGTGGTTTTCAGTTGACCAAAACGGTGGAAATCGCTAGGGGCTAAGTAGGGGCTGTAAGATGGTTATTCTAGAACTTCCCACCTTAGTTGGTTAATTTTCTCCTGAGTTAATCGAGCAGTATGTGGTCTGGCATTGTCGTGAAGAAGCAACACTCCTCTAGTCAGCAGTCCGGGACGTTTTCTTCTAATTGGATCATGAAGCGTCGATAGAACTTCACAGTACGATTCAGAATTCACATTGTCACCTTTCTTCTTGAAATTGGTTAAAAGCACTCATTGACTATCCCAGAACACTGTCAGCATAATCTTCCCGGCTGATGGCGTAACATTGAATTTTTGGACACAAGGCGAAGAAGGATGTTTCCATTGCATTGACGCACGCTTTGATTCGGGCTGGTAGTGATGAACCCATGATTCTCCCCCAGTAACAATCCTGTTCAGCATGTCTTCTCCTTCATCTTCGTATCGATAGAGATGATGCAAATCACAGGTCAAATCGGTTCATTTTGTGTTCCTCCTTCAATTGTCTGGGTACCCACCTTGAGCACACTTTCTTAAATTTCAATCGATCACGCATTATGCTGTAAGCTGAACTGGTGAGCACCCTATTGCAGATGCTATATAGTCTATTGTTACTCGCCTGTCACCTCTAATCATCTTCTCTACCCGCTGTACGGATGCTTCTGTTGCAATCTCAACAGGACGACCAGATCATATTTCATCAACAATTTTAGAGCGTCCCTGAGAAAATTTTTCTACCCAGCTATGCACCGCTTTACGGGACAAACAGGACATAAACAGGAAGCATTTCCTTATGAATGTTCTTTGCAGGCAGTCCTGTTGCTTACCAAAAAAAAAAAAAAAAAAAAACGAACAACAATACGTTGCTCTTTGGTTGTGCACTCCATAAGTACAGTAGTCATTTTGTTTATGCGCTGCGCATGCGCATGAGACACCTAGCGCCACCTGACAAACGGAAATATAAAGTTCAATGTTTCTGTCACCTAATGACATCTGTAGAAAACACCAACTACATTTACCTGCCATCCCACAGAACTGTGTGACTTATTGACTCGCCCTCGTACATTAGTATAAGTTATTTCTTCAAAATTAAAAAAAAGGTCTGAAAAGTCGAGAAGATCGACTTCATTGACCCGGGTTTTATCCCATATGGAGACCTGCAGAAAGTATCGCACAAAGCACGAACTCCGTAGCTCCGGTGACGACCCCCAGGAGTCTCTGAGAAAAATGCACTCGTGAACCGAAAGACGTAACCCGGAATCGAACCCAAAACCTTCGGAGCCCGAGGCAGGCGGCTTGACCACTTCGCCACAGAGACTCCCTATTTCTAATTGTTGCACTAACGCACAGCAACACTAAAAGCGGAAACTGACTGCCTTTTCTGAACGAATTCAATGTTTATTGCTCGTTTCCACCCATCATATGCAATGCCGGAAAGCGTGGGCGGTCATGTTTTGCCATCTCACTCGATCACAAGAGTCGTGGATCAGCTCCGTGTTTCTGTCTCGACCATGCCTCGTGGCCAAGCCATCCAGGTATTTACTTCCTGGTCTTCGCCTTGGTCTCTTCCCTTCGATCTTGCCAGTCGTCACCAAGTTCTCCTAGTCATTTCTTCTCATAACATGCCCAACAAATTTTGACTGTCTACGTCTAATAACTCTAATCAGGGTACGATCTTCATTTGTTTCTTGAAGGACTTGTTCATTGGTTTTTCTGTCTGTCCATGGTATTCTTTGCATTTTCCTCAGAAACCACATTTTCACAGCATCAGATGTTTTTCAGCTTGTCTGCTCATTGTCCACGCTTCACATTCATACAAAAGTACAGGTTCTATGTATCACTTCAGCACTCTTTTTCTCGTTTCAATTGATATCGTTTTATTGGTGAGTATGTATTTCGTCTTGCAAAAGGCTACCTTCGCAATGCCAATTCTTGTTCTAATCTCTTCAAGGCATCTTCCATCAGATGTTATGACTGTTCCGTGATAACAGCACCGATTAACTTGCTTAATAATATGCCCATTTCCTCGTATATCACATTTTCACATGATAACATTAATACACACTGGGGAAATAAGTTCCGTAGTTGGAGCTTGCTGTGGGGATGTGGAGTGTTAGAACATTCTTGTAGATCTGACTACGCGGAGGAATAGGTGGCCACTTCTTTCCTCCATTAGTGAACGACGAGAGCTGGCATCAAAACTTTGTCCAACAGTACTCAACCCGTACTTTTCCAACCTTTATACATAAGCCTTCGTAAATAAGCAATACGAAGAGTCGGAAGAACAAAATAACTTGTAGCCAGTCCATGTACATAAAACAAAATTTGTTAATACTCTGTGGTTGAGTTAGTTAAAGTGATACAGAGACTGACAGTCAGCGTTAGATTTTAACTTATCATACCAGGGTAGCAATATCACAATTCTTTTTTTAAATATCCTTTGTACAGGACATCGCTGTCAACACCAGCATTTTACTGCTGTTGGTGATGTCTTGGAAAGTTGTACGTTCAGTAGTTTGCCATTGTTTTAATATCACAATTTTGTTTTATCGCATATACTTTACAGCACATCGCTGTCAACACCAGCATTATATTGCTGTCGTTGATTTCTTGGCAAGATTACGCTCAGTAGTTTGCCATTGTTTTATGTTTGGCCGGCTTACTTATCCCGTAAGTTACCAACGCGGCGAGAACCGCTTCAAATTCTCGAGCGCTGCGTTACCCTACGTGGATAAACGGGATTACAGAGAAAGTAATACCACCATTTTTTTTTTTTTAAATTCACATATCCTTTACAGGACATCGCTGTCAACATCAGCATCTTTCAGCTGTGTGTTGATTTCTTGGCAAGATTACGCTCAGCAGTTTGCCATTGCTTTCTGAGCGGCCGGCTCAGTTATCCCGCAAGTCACCAGCGGGGGTAGAACCGCTTCCAGTTCTCGCCCGCTACGTGATAAACGGGATTACGGAGAAAGTAATACCACAATAGCTGTAACAAATACATGATGTCCCAAATTAACCAATTTTTTTCTGACTTCGCCCACAGATCATGTACAAGACAGTCCTTGTAGTTGCTTTCATCGCCGCCGCTGTATTGACAGTTCAAGGCTCCGGTTATAGCGGCATTGGAGGCCTAGGTCTTGGTCTAATTGGTGTTGGAGGTGGTTTGGGCGGATATGGGGGTGGCTTGAGCGGATATGGAGGTGGATATGGAGGTGGTTTTGGCGGATATGGAGGTGGTCTGGGAGGCTACGGAGCTGGTTTTGGCGGATATGGAGGTGGTCTGGGAGGATACGGAGCTGGTTTTGGCGGATATGGAGGTGGTTTGTTGGGCGGAATTGGAGGTAGTTTCGGTGGGTACGGAGGTGGTTATGGAAAAGGACAAGCCATTGTAGTGCCTGTCGCTGTCAAAGGAGGATTCGGAGGTTACGGCTATGGCGGTGGATACGGCGGTGGTTATGGTAAGTTTTTCTGCTTCTTCTTCGTCTTCTTGGTTATGATAATGGACAGGATTCACTTTGAGCAAACTCATAGATGCCCCTTCAGTAAATGATGTAAAACAGTGGTTCTCAACCTTTTTTTTGGCCCGTGCACCTTCACCATATTTTCAGAATGTCACTCCCCCCCTCCCCTTTTCGTATTTCCTCCCTGTAAATCCCGCCCCTCCCTTACACAGTATACGTAAAAATTGAAGCTAATTTCAATAACACATATTATAACAAGTCTAGACGTCTACATAAAACGTGATTTGCGGGTTTACTTACGTTATAACATGAATTTTAAAAGGGCGAGAAGTACAGAACTGTAGAGTCTGGAGGGGGAAGCAATATCAGGTAGCCGGTTCTTGTATTAATGCGATCTTGAAATAATCTTAATTCCCCCCCCCCCCTGGAAACCCTTAAACTCCCCACTGAGGGGGGAGGGGGAATTTCCAACCGGTTGAGAGCCACTGATGTAAGCTGTAGATGCTGATAGCTTCAGAGCCACTGATGTACGGTGTAGATGCTGATAGC
>OY992889.1:30215380-30295380 GCA_963921405.1 Cepaea hortensis | reverse complement strand
TGGTGCCGGTGGCGTAGTTTTATAGACCGATCGACTGTCACAGTGTACGGCCTCACCGCCCCAAATGCGGTCCAGCCGTTCCAACGAGGATGTGCATGGCAATGTTTAGGTTAGGCCTAGATCGTATGTCAGCAACTCACTTGCGACAGGCATACAAGGATTCCCTACTTTTGCACCACACGAAAGTGACAACTCGTATTGTTTGCAAAAGGATACATTTTATTCGGAGCTGATCGTACACTAGCTCCACGAGCGGAATACCACATCGGTATTAAACATCATAGTATGTTATGAAAATGGAATGAGGAGATGATACTAATAATAATCACTACTGACGCTAAGCTAAAGTCTAAACTATTGATACTGTCCTTAACTACACAGTATCCACAGTGGATACACCGTCTGCTCCTTACGCCGTCCAGTCTCTGTCTGAACCAGCTCTCTGTGCTGTGTTCACCCACGAGCAATTAGCACTCCGTGCATTTGCTAGTTTACGTGTTCCAACACGTTGGTCACTTGGTTGTAATAACCAGAATTACAGGTTACACCTCGTGAAGCGGGTTTCCCAGTCTCTTGGGTAACCCCAGCTCACGCACACCTGTTGCCCTCCTTGTTGACACAAGTGTGTCCCGTTATAGCTATTTATAGCATTTGTGTCTCTTCTTTCTGGTCTCCTAAGTCGTTATGTTACTTGTCCTTTTCCTTAGCTCTATTTAGCTCTCCTTAGCTATAAGCTCACACGTAGCTCTTTGACAGGCTCTCGTTCCTCCCCTCTTGTGTTACAAACTTTTAAGTTGTGGGGGTAACACAAGTCATTTCACCAAAAATTGGCTGTCTAATTTTGTCAAAGGCTTCGTGAATTCTCTACTTCTCTTCTGGGGATATGACAAGATCTCTCCTCTCCTTCGTCACACTGTTGTATCACTTCACTCGGCTAATTGAGTAGCTCACCACACTAGTAACGTTGGCTATTAACTGTCATTATATTTCTGGGAATTGTGAGATCCGGAACCGATGCCATAAGACCTGTCCTCCGATTGTCCAAAATTAACAATCCCATACAACTTGCCTCTGTTGCGAGTGCAAAACATGGACAATAAATGTTCATGCTCCCATATAATAATTGCCCCAACTAGTATACATGCTATATGTGCAACTCTTCACCTTTTAGCTTCCGCTTGTGAAGGAATATTTAAGTGTTACACTAAGGCTTTAGAGATGTTATTGTGTCCCCTGTCGGAGTAGTTATAGTTCTTTGAAGTTCATGATGTATGCAACTTTATGTGTTTGTTTTCCTGGTTGGTTGCGTGTTTCCTATTAAACTAAAGTGTATTTAACTTACTAACATGTGTATGCGTTTCTAATTTACGTGTATGTATTCTTTCGAGCGCTGTAAAGCGGTTTATTGTAGCCACAAACGAGTGTGTTATGCTGATTTATGTCTACAGTTCCGTTTTAAGAGGCTCAAAATATGTTTCCTATGTCTATCACTAAAGTATAGCGACTACACACTTATAAAAAAAATCTCTACAACACATTGCTTACACAGATTGACGCAGACATGTTACAACAAGTCGTGTTGTGCGGTGAAAAAATACCGCAACATCTCTCTCACTCTCCTAATTTAATCCATTCTCTCTCTTCCATTCACACATCTTTTGTTCACCTTTCATTCAACAGTGGTTTTAAAATATTGGTTCGTCATTAAAATATGGTTCAAGAAATAATGCATAGATGAACAATAAATATGTACATTAAATCATTGGCTGAATTTAAATCGGTTTTCAAGCCACATGACTGTGCTGTATTTCTGCACTTGTCATTTCTATACAAAAATATACATGGTTGCATGGATTGTTTGGTACCAATCCTATAGTACTGACGAATCTAACTACAGTATTGTAAGTTGGTGTACTGTTCTCAATTAATCTAAGGGAACTAATCTAACTAACTAATTCAATTTAGGAAAAATGGGTTAGTTACCTTAAAGTGTTTTTGATGCCTAAAATTATATAAATTATTAAATGATGGTGTTAATTTGTAAGTGATGTTTTAATTAACTAAATATATAATTAAATATGTTTAAATGGTGATAAACCAAAGTAATATGATGTAGGTGTTAAAGTAAATGAGTTCTTAACTACATGTAGGTGAATTATAACTCTGAAATGTCCTAAATAACGTTATATGGCAAATCTACATTCATAATTCAAATATCACTACAAAAATATGAAGTTACACGCGACTGTTTATAAAAACATGTTATATACATATCATATATAATTACTATCTAACTACACTAATTAATTACATCCAGGTGTGATGTTGGAGCAGTGTCCTCTGTAGAATGTCCTCGAAAATAGAGTTCCACTAGACAAAGTCTGATTTACGCTCTCATCCTGGGTAATGTTCATACTAATGGTATGCTACTGGTTGGTGTAGGTTCAAGTCTAACACTTCGATCCACTCAAGGGTTGTATAAGTGGTAGTGGTGTAGACAAATACTGATGTGTCTGTTCGTTTAACTAATACTGACACAGTTTATATTACACAGCTGCAAGCGACTGGCGATGGTAACGCACCACAACGTTCATAACCACCACATAGGGCACTAGGTAATTACAGTGTCAATGTCTTTGGTGATATGAGGTCGCTCCCTTCTCGTATTTCGGGTATCTCAATGTGAGAAGGTCGGCTCAATGTGTCAGTTAGAGATTTCATGCTCCCCTTCAAATGCTTAATCGTGAAGGCATAGTTTTGCAGTATCAAGGACCACCTGTAGATCCTGTTGTTGCGATGAACCCCAGACTGCATGGCAGTTATCGGCGAATTATCGGTTTCAATAACAAACTCTGTACCCGCTAGGAATCTATGAAGTTTCCTGACACAATAGATCACGCTTAGAGCTTCCAATTCAGAGGCTGAGTATCTTCCTTCAGCAGGAGTGATCTTACGGCTTACGTACATTATCGGATGAAATCTTCCTTCGTAAAATTGGCCTAAGACGCCAGAAATGGAAATAGAACTTGCGTCTGTACGGAGAAAATAGGTAAGATTCTGATTAGGCAAACGCAAAATAGGTGGAACGCTAAACATACGTTTCAATTTTGATAAAGCATCAATTAACTTTGCATCCTGTACATTTAGTTTTACAGATGCCTTTAAAATATTCGAAAAAACGCTGGTGATTTCAGCCAAATTGGGTATAAATTTGCTGTAATAATTGACAAGACCAAGCAAACTACGGACCTGTTTCTTGGTCGTTGGCATAGTTAAATTAAAAATCTTGGTAACAATTCTTTCATCTGTTCTGAGTTCGCCCCTGCAGATTGTATGGCTTAGGAAATCGATTTCTTCCATTCCCAACTCTACTTTGGTAATTCCGTGTATCAGGTCTCTAGTGAGTCGGACAAAAGTGGCTGGGGCATTACGAAGACCGAAAGGAAGAAAACGCCACTCATACAGGCCTAGAGGTGTTGAGAATGCTGTCAAAGGAATAGACAATGATTGCATCGGGACCTGCCAATAACCTTTCGTAAGGTCAAGTTTAGAAAAGATACGTGATGTTGACATATCAAGGATAAGATCGTCACAGGAAGGGATCGGCTCTGCATCGACTTTGGTCAAGTTGTTTAACCGCCGATAATCGACGCAGAGGCGAACCGTCGAGTCCTTTTTCTGACCAGGACGATAGGAAAAGAGTATTCTGACTGTGATTTCTGAATTATTCCACTCAACTCAAGACTTAACAGTTCCTTGTCGAGATTTTCCCTGTAACTTAATGGGATGGAATAAGGTCGGCATTTGATAGGTGTGTTATCAGTCAGAATAATAGAGTGTTCTTCTTCTTCTTCTTCGTTCATCCGGAGTTTTTTTTCCGGATGTGATTGCGTTGTGCCTGTTTACAGCAGAGCTGCGTTCTTGCGCCGTTAGGCCGACACATCCGACTTCTGCGGGCATTTGTTGACCGGGTTAACCTTCCCGGATAGAGTGTTCTATCCTGTCTGTCCTACCTGGGATGTCGGAAAAAATGTCCTTGTACTCCGTTACTAACTCTATAAGTTGTCGTCGTTGCTCGTCTGTAAGTTTCGGTTCTAAACGTATGCTATCAATTGTCGCAGTCGTGTTTACTGTCGGGACTGGTAATTCTATTCCATCGTCATCTGTCTGATTAAGTACTGTTGTTGTACTAGCTGTGTGTTCTGTTTCCTGGCTAGGTGTGTTTGCGCTGTCGTCGTCCTCTGTCGCCCTACCTAGTGTAGTTGTGTTGTGTACGTCTGTCGTCCGATTGCTTGGTGTAGGTGCGTTTTGTTCGTCTGTCATCAGTTCTTGTCGTGAAAAATAAGGCTTCAGCATGTTGATATGAAATATCTTTAATTTTCCCTTTATCGATATTTCATAATCGACATCTGATATCTTTCGTTCAACTTTGAATGGCCCTTGCCATGATGTTAGTAACAAATTACGTTTATCTGGTAGTAAAAGTAGCACCTTTTGATTGGGTTCAAGGTGTAGGGTTTTGGCACCCTTATTTGCATATTCGCGGTACATCTGGCCTTTTCTCTCCAAAGATGCTTTGGCTATTACACACGCCTTCATGATTTTATCGCGTGTCTCTGTTACCATCTCATAAGGTGTTAATGCGGTTGGATTCTCTACTGAGCTAGTAATTAGCTGATGGTAGATTGTTAGGGGTCCAGGAGGGTTCGCCCCATAAACTAACTCGAAAGGTGAGAAACCCGTACTCTCTGACTAAGCTGCGCTGTATGACTTAGCTTAACCTCTAATCTATTTCTGTTGTGCATAAAGAATTTGATTTTGCACAAGTACAAACGTGAATGTGATCAATGTTGACATTATGATAGTATCACACAAAATGGTTCACAAATGATGTTTAAATTTGCAATTTCGAAACATTTTCATCAAAATAATTTATACAAATAATATAGATAACATTTTATAGAATTTCTGAAAAATTGGTGAATTAAATTGCTTGTATGTGGTTCAAGCTCCACAAATGGTAATAATATCGTAATTTCCAAAAGGCTGTTTCAAGTACTTTAGAAAATGGTATCCTAATGATAATTGATGGTTGTTAATGGCACTAAATCGTATTAAAGGGAGTTAAATTAGTTGAATATTGCGCGGTAACGTACTAAGACTGTTTTACTCCCTCGCTTCAGTTCAAATTCGGCTTTTTAGTGTTCCCAAAATGAATTTTAAAGTAATTTTTACCCACCCCAAAAAAGCACAAAAAAGCACCAAAATAATTTTGTGAAGCACTAAATTTACGCGGCCGCGCTAAAAGGAAAATTTTCGCACTAACTGACTTGAAAAAGCACTAAATTTAGCGCGAAAAGTACTAAAATGGCAACACTGGTTACGTGTTATACCACAGTGGAGAATTAAGGGTAAAAGAAAAAGAATAGTTTTGGTTACTGGTTAAACACCAGTAGAAAAGTAGACATACTATTCTACTAGTCAACAGGGAATGTTTATCCCTAGTGCACACAAGACTGTGACGTGCAGATCAGCTGGTTTTATAGCAACAAAACAAAGTATGCAGCACACGTGAGAACAGCTTGTAATGCTAAACAACGAAGTGTGCAGCACACATGAGAACAGCTGGTACAGCTAAACTACAAAGTGTCCTGCACACATGAGAACATGACATTGAACACGGCTGGATACTGTGGAAGAGCTCTAACAATGTCATAAACTGATGGCAGCAAAATAAAGAACACAACAAAGACCACACACACAATATGACCAGCTATATAATTGCCTTCATGATGTAGACTTAGATGGAAAGATATCAAAATTATGTGTAACCTGAACTTGAAACAAGTAGCAATCATTCGAAATTGATTACTTATCACAAAGAAAAATTAAATATGAAGCTATGAACTATGAGCTATGAAGATGTACGTGTTTCAACTTATAAATAGAAAACATATTTAAACAAGTTGCATAATTTTCTGGAATAAACATCAACGGGAAAAAAATAAATAAACTTAGATGTATGTACTGATCACACTAGCTGCAAGTGTGCAGTAGGTGTAAGACCTCATTGAGCAAGTTAAAGGGCACACCGCAAAATGTAAATTATATATTATTTTAAAAAAAGAAGAAGCGAAAACTGACAGTTAGTTAGTTAGTTAGTGGACAGATCATCCTCATTGCACATCGAACCATTCAGTCCATAAGTGCTCGGATCCCCTCCTCAGCAAATCCCGCAGCGTGTAGCGGCTAACGACGCCAGTTCTGTGTTGGTTTATCAATCTTCTTTGGCTTCCTGCATAGTGTTCTTGTTTGGCCACCCCTCTTTTAATTTGCTGTTCTCGCAGTCTGGCCATGGTTGTTGATTCACATTCATCACTTGGTTCACGCAAGAGTCTTACTTCTCGTAGAGCATTCAGAATGTCAGCCTGGTCCATGGCTCGTCCGCCCTCCACAGTAGCCTCACCTGCGAGCTTGTCAGCCCGCCCATTTCCTTGTACTCCCGCATGCCCTGGCACGAAGATGAATCTAATCGTTGTCAGCCGAGACCGCTCCAGAGGCAGCAACCATTCTCTTCGGATCGACCCCTCCTCTATCCTCTTGATCATGTTCATTGAGTCGCTAAGGAAACATGCCCTAGTGAATGTCTGTGTCTCGAGCCATGTTATTGCTTTACTTACTGCCATGACTTCCATAGTCAGGCTACTTGTGGTTTCAGTGAAAGCACCAGAGTCCTCCTTCACAATTCTCCCTCCGACCCGAGCTGTAAAGGCCAATGAGCTTCTCACATGTCGCACGACCGACCCATCTGTGTAGATGACCGCATCACCGTCTAGCGAATTCTCGAAAATCAACGCTTGTACTTCAGCCTCCACAGCAACCGGATTTTCTTGTCTGCATTTTCTATCTAGTTGGATGCAAACTGAAAAGGATGTACAGAAATCTGTTGGCACTTGCACCCACTCTTCGCCAGGTTCTAAATCCTCAAGTGAACACACCTGTTGAAGAATGTCTTCGGCTTGACCCATCCACGGCCGTCCTCTTTTTAACCTGCTGCCCTTCACCTTCATAATTTCATTATGCAGTGGATGTTGTGTGTTTGCGTTAACTCTGAGGTAGGCGCGTGCCCTGCAAACTTGTATTCTCTCTTCAATGGTTGGAAAATCAAGAAGGTAGCGCATCGCCCTGCATGCTGTATCTCTTGTACATCCAAGAATAATGCGCATAGCTTCATTCTGTATCCTTTCCATCCTTTCTATCTGCTTACGGCCGAGAGTCAGGATTGCTATTCTCTCTTCAATGGTTGGAAAATCAAGAAGGTAGCGCATCGCCCTGCATGCTGTATCTCTTGTACATCCAAGAATAATGCGCATAGCTTCATTCTGTATCCTTTCCATCCTTTCTATCTGCTTATGGCTGAGTGTCAGGATTGCCATTGCATACTCCAAAACAGACATGACCAGCCCCTCGTACAGAAGACATAGATGGCGCTGCTCACAGTTTGCTGCCGCCATCACCCGCATCGCTGCCAAACCCCGCTTGGCCTTTGTTATCACCTGGTCTATGTGCACATTATAAGCAAGGCTTCGATCAAACCGTATCCCCAGGTAATTCATTGCCTGCATTCTTTCCACCGTCTCTGAACACAGTATTACAGTTGGTGTTGGGTTGTTGACAATATGATTATTCAACGAGAACCAAGTCACTGTTGCCTTTGTTGGGTTGACCATTGCCCCAGCTTCATCACACCAAGTACTTATGCGATTGAGTTCGGTTTGTAGTTCCACAGCAACCTCCTCTCTATCCTTACCCTGACGATACACTAAAACATCATCGGCATATGACAATGTCCTGCCAGGTCCAGTGATCTGCTCACTGGTGATTCTCACCGTGTAGGCGTTGAAAACTGACAATTAGCAATGGCAAGAAGAGGCCAGCAATGAACATCTCAGTGAACTGGAAGATAATAATATAGTAAGTAACAAGTTGCTCCTTATTTACTAATGTAATAAATTATAGGGCTTAGAGAGGTGATGGAGAACTCTGCACCACAGCTCCGTGGAGATGGAACTTTAATAGCATGTGGCGAGAACAGTATCGACACCAAACTGTCTTCTTCGATTGATGCAAGTCTTTGTCAATACTTAGACCACCTGAAGTGTGTCGAACTAGGGGTAAAAACGCAGCCTGGTAATTTAACATGTGCAGCAAGGAAGGTACGCTTTACATTCATTTATGTCATTCGTTTTCTATTTTTGCAGTTTATCTTACGTAATATATCACTTTCATTGAGTGCCAGACAGAATTTACTAAAATATTATATACAGTATGTTCTACTGTATGGCAGTGAATCTTGGAATGTGAAGGGACAAATTAGGAAGAGATTAGAGGCAATGGATATGAGGTTTCTGAGAGGATTGTTGTGAATACCGTGGCCGCGCAGGGTAACTAACAATGGTTGACTGGATCAGAATAATGAAAATATAAATTGTACACAACTGTAAGAAGGCGACAAACAGTGATATTTGGTCACACAATGAGAAGGGAGGCATTGGAGACCATCGTGATGATCCGAAAGATAAGCGACAGAAGAAGAAGAGACAGATCCAGAGAAATTATCTGGCTGATCTAACACGATGACACGGCAGAATAGCTTCAGCAGGATTGAGCCAGAACACTAAGGACCGAGATCTTGGTAGACATGAATGCTCACGCCACTCTCCAAGGTACATAATGATAATGATTTCAGAATTATGTGTGTATGTATTATTTTCTTGGTTTCATAAAATCTAGAGTACACGAATGTCAACGCTACTCAGCAAGGCACATAATGATGATGCTGATTTCATTGTTATATGTTTATTCATTTTGTTCAGTTTCATTAAAAAGTGGAGGGGTGTTTGATGAAATGTCTTATCATAATTTACAAAGATAATTGTGTACCACACCATCACACAAGTGGTTTCTGCTCCCGCCAGGTGGCCTAAAGAAATAACAAATGCCAGGTTTCAGACACCACGTCACACAGTCTCGACTTCTGAAGGCTATAGGGCAGGGACTCGTCATTTTGTTGTTAACTACTCTGGTTATGCAACTCAGGAATCTGCTCCGTGCAGCACGTGAGAGAAAGCAGCTTGGAAAACGACCACAGAAAATACTCCCAACGAGAGTACAAATTAGATATTGAGATAAACAGTTAGCATGTGATTAGAATGGATTTGCTATCTTTGGAAATAATACAGTGCCAAGCTGGCATGATTGTTTATCATAGATTTAGTGAAATTGTTGAGTAATTCACATTGTTTGAAGATTAGCAGTAAAATAAATATTCATGTTTGTTTCGTTACTTTTCTGACTTATGTTAGTATCCCGTGCCACTTCCTTTTGTTTCAGAGATTGAGACTGTTCTAGCATTATCATAACCTAAATGATCGTGTTTATTTCTTTACTTTTCTGAAGTCTTCTGTTAATACGGACTGACACTGTTATATTGTTTGGGCAGAGTTTCTAATATGACGTAAATAAAGACAATACCAGCCAACTATCTATTTCTTGTTCAATAGTTTGAGGGAATGTTTAGTGACATTAATTTACTTGACCTGAAAACATTTATTTATTGTTTGTGTCCTAAATTGCAGTGTCGATTAAATATAAATATTAATGGACACGTTGTCTTGCAAGTGGGAGACTAAAGCGAAACAACTTTGTAAATCCATGAGAAGAAAGGCTAGGAAAGACTCTGTCAAATAGTGAACCAGTTTCCTCAGTTTGCAGACAAGAACGACGTTTCTAAGAATTGAGAATTTCATATGTAGGGACTGTCATTACCTAATAAGGTAATGAATGCCGTATTTCAAAACGAGGGCGGAGTTTAGGCAGTGGCTCGGAATAGACTGCCGTTAGCGGGCTATTCCCTGGCAAGACCCAGACATGGTCACTTGTGTCTGAACGTTCCCCCTAGTAAGATGTAGTTCCAACGGGAGTGGTTTATTTTGGCTCAATTTGTACCTCCTGATGCTGAAGGTGAGAGAAATAATGCTTTTGAATGTTAATACTTGTGTTATATGATTAATACAATACCTGTGTTTATGTATTTTTGGGTGGAGTTGGTAACTGCAACAGTACTTCTTGAGAAGATCGCCTGAGGTTCAAACTTTACACCAAGAACATCTATACTACCCTTAACTATTCCTGGGCTAACAGCTTATATCCTGCTATGATTGCTGATTCATATTTTGGTGAAGAATATCTAAATGTCCTCTGCAAAGTCTATGCAGACAATCTGTTAACAATATCTTCACATTTGAACCAATATTCCCTAGATAAGAGACTTGTCTGTACTAGACTTCTAGTGAACTATTTATGTACTCAAGAGTGCATTTTTCTGATTCATAACATGTACGCATTCATCTCGTGTGTGAATCTTTTTGTCATCTGTTTAATGAATATACAATGGAGTGAAGTTAAGGTTAATTGAATATTATCATAAGGGAAGAGAGGGGGACTCCTCATACCTTCGGTAAGGGGGGGGGGTTGGCCGCTCTACATGGCCTGTTAGAAAAGTCAAATTCGGGGGACTGCCTAAATAACCAGTTAGACATGCAGTGGATCGGGAAGTGTTGATTGCCATAATAACAAGACATTGGAGCAGATGTTTAAACCCCCGACTTCTAGGAGTTAGAAGAGTGAACAATTGGTCAGTGGAGAATTCCTGTAGTATTCTAGAACAGTTTGCATGTCCTCTCATATTGTGGGGTTCCCCAGGTGCATGTGAGAGTGTATATTTTTGGGTGTCAAGGTTTGTCTATTTTGTAGTATAAGGGTCAGTTTAGAAGACCGTCCTGAATCCCCAACAAGTAGACAAATCAATTTTACGGGCAATGCATAGAGACCCCGCTTGTTAACAGAGATTTAGGTACAATGTAACTAGCAGAGAACAGAGGGGAATGTCCCCTGTCCGCCTGTTTTAATTACATTTATGTTTCTGTTTGTACGAAATGAAAATGTATCTTCTGCCATGATGTACAGTGCTTGCCTTTTTCAATCTTACAGGCACTGGAGGCAAATGGCGAGGGACCATTTTCATATCCAAAGTAAGGCGAACCAGAATCTTTACACGGGTTTGGCAATGGAAGTAAGGCCTGACGGGGGAGACAACTCATTGTTTTCTTTTAAGCAACTACGAGAAAGACATGTCTCGGTTACATCCCTTGGTCATCTGGGGTGTCAACGCATTGGCAAGAGGCAAAACAACTTGATGAGTGATCTTGCACTAGGTATCATCATCTACTACTATCTACGTCTGAGAGACCCGATAGCATTGCTACCAAACCATCGGAAGCATGTCTGTAGAAGCTTACGGACTGGACTGTTCTTTTCCTATGAACTGGCATGGAACTAGCTACGGCACTTCTTCTTGTTCTAATGTCGCTCAAAGACATGTTGGATGTATCTTTGTCTTCGATGAAGCCTGCTAACCATATAATTCTTGGGATGCCGCCTAAAGATTTCCACCCAGCTAGGACAGAATGCTTATGGATAGTCCTTTATTCACAAGCGTATGATATGATGGCGATTACTACCATTTGGTGTAAACACCGTTTAATTGCAGACCCATTTTCCTCTCAAGACCCACACAAGCTCGGGTAGTCCAGAATTCAAGTCAACCACCAACCTCATCATTTATATCGGGGGTCCTTTAGGAACAATCGTAGACAGTTACATTTGTCTGTCAGTTATGTTCCATCATAAAAAGGATTACATCATAGTCATTGATTCCATATCCACATTAACTATGTACTGCAACCAGAGAACCTTTGGACAGGGATATAGAAACTTGTGCGGTCCATCCATAATGGGATGAACCCATCCCTCTATCAACAGTAGACTACATAGAGGAGTTACGAGAGAAACTGTAGAAGCGTCGTCACAGGACTTTTTCCCTTGGAGAGTAAATACAGTTAATTATCCAGCCCAGTGTGGGGTGATCATACATTGTATCTGATTCACAGGATTTACTTATTCAAGACTTAGTAAGGACAATGACACAATCACCAGCCAGATCCAAGATTTATGATCTGTCTTTTTTAAAATTACAGTAGAGATCATGTAGTAATATATATGTACGGTGTTTGATTTTATTGAAAATAGTTAACTGTAGTCCCGATATGGTTATTCGGGAAGACACAACAATCAAGATTTTGAGGGGTGTTTTGTTTCAGGTGATGGGTGAGACAGAGGAGGGGGTGAGGTTTTATATTAGAGAGTATTTCACTGCTTTGATAATGTATTTGTTTTGGTTATTATGTTTTATAGATTGTAGCAGAGATAGAGTCTCGTAATTCAATGATTGGGATTCTATTATTAAAGAATATAATTAGGAACAGGAGTGTTCTCATTTTTCTTTTGACCATGTGATTATTGTAGAGACATCAGTCACTGTTATCCATGTACAGAGAACTGAAGTGGGAGGTCAGCCAACACATAGACCTATATTTCCTACAGGAGGACGACAGCTTGCTAGATGTCTGTGGTTAATTGAACTGTTCTCTGCCTTTTTCTCCAGGAGAGTAGTCTTATCATTGTAGGTTGGGCTGGGGTCTATGTCTGTCCAGTCCCAATCCGTACATCAATAGAGTCAAAGCTACTCAAATTCCTGGAGACTCCTACTAAGAAACTGATGTAAACTCAAGGCTTTTATCTTGAATCCAGGCACTCTACACCCCTAGACCTTCATTTACACATAACTTACATTTAATATCCCACAGGTTCCTATATTCAGCAAATTAATAGCCAAACCCATTAACAAGAGACACATCTACAGCTTGGAGACAATGTCGCCAACCTGAGATGATATAAATTTATAAAACATTCTTGGTATTGAGAAAAAGAACATTCAGAATGAGCTAGAAAGAAGGAAAACATCAATAAACTACACAGAAGAACATAACCTAAAAAGCACCCGGATTCATGCACATACAGCCGGATCAGCAAAAATCTCCCCAGCAAATCTGATCGGTTTTTGAGAAAAATAAAATAAAGCATGGCTAGTGAAGATAAGTGAGGAGAAAACAGCATGCATACTGTTCTTCCTCCCAGATAAAACACAGCACTCTAAGCTAGTGTTGAATGGAGAAGTGATGTCAGACGATAATTTGTTACATTGTCTTAAAAAAGCAAAATAACTACAACCCATGACGGTAGCGAATGTGTTTGAAAAGATCAATTCTCGCTGTACATGTTAGACAGATCTAATGACAGTAGACACTGGGTTTTTCCATGAAAGTGTAAAGAATACCGTGGACGAACAGAAGAAAATGAACAATACCGTTCTTTAAGAAATAATTGAAATCCTGCCATTGATTCGTGAAATTAGCGGGGACTGTAATATTTGTTTTTGCACGTTGGGAGTAGAAATAAACTTTAACACTTATTTCAAATATAAATGCACCAATTTGTCTGCTTTCTTCCTTTGTTTATTATGTTTTTAACACAACATTTCAGTCAGTTCTTAGTCAGCTATGACTGAACTATCGCGAACAGTAACCGGTACTACCTGCTTTCTATTAGCGCCGAATGTAGGGCAGCGCTTCACCAAACCCAACACCCCACATTGTGCAAACGGCTTCGGGCGGAGGAGCGTAATTAGGAGGGTACAAGCCTTATCCTAGTGAGGGAAATGCAATCTAAAGACTAAATCTCATGGCATGGCAGACCAGGCCCTAAGCCGTAGTCGACATCTGGTCTAGAATGGATACTCCGACAAACGAACAGTTAGAGCATTGTTTTGCTGATCCGGCAGCTTGTCTTGTTCCAGACGTATTGGTGTTACCTTTCTTCTGAAGTAAACTAGGCAGGCAGAGAGAGGGATCATGCTGCATGGGCAACACATTGTCTCTACAATTCAGCCCAGGCTTTGTGCTGTGTGGTCGTCTGCCTTGACGGCAAGGTGCCAGTCAACCCAAACTATTGGTGAAAGCTTATTCTACCCGTATGAGGGAAGTATTAATAGGGAAAATAAATAACAGGTAATTAACTTATCTGGAAGGCTTCATAAATATGAAGACATGGCATTTTCATTAGCGACATCTCATTCCTAAAGGTCATTAACCTGCAGATCCGTTAAACAACACTAAAATAACGTAAATAACATGATGGCAAGTGTTCAACAAATATATTTATTAATCACAATGAGACAACAAAGTCCGCCGACTTGACGCTGCTTGAGTGGTTCTCTAGTAGCCTGTAAATAAAGACAGAATCAAGGATAATGTTCTTTGTATTTGCTCTAAAACATCGGGGCATGTTACATTATTGAAGCACTTTATTTAAATCTGCCAGCGTCTGTGGCAAAGGGATAGCGAATTCGATTCGCAATCCCGCATACTGCATTAGAAATCAGCTGCAGGCAACTTGGAAGCAGAGCCACTTGTGTTAATTGTTAACGATGATGTGGACGTCCGTCGTTCAGGTAGCAATGTCAAACTACTGAACGTAAACTTGCCTTATAAATCACAAAATCACTAACAATGCTGGGGTTAATTGTGACATCTTGCGAAAGATATGCAACTAATCCCTCTGTTTTTATTTTTTTATTTTTCTTTATTTCTATTTTTTAATGTTTTCAACAACCCTTTTTTTAAAGTTATTTATTCGGTCGCTTGTTTTGAGCGTTGTCCATACACGTGCTACTACTTCTAATGCAATAGATTGATTTTTGCGTGTGGATTAGATTTCCCTGTCAACAGTGTCCCTCGCCATCAGGCGAACCCACCCCGACTTCTGAGGTACTTGTAATTTACGTCCCTAAGTGAAGAGACGAGCAGTCAACATTTTAGCCCAACTGACCGATGTAGGGGTTGAACCCGTTACTTCGACATCATAACACCGGATGTTTAAGAATAAATGCTCTTATAGATTCGGCCATGCTGGCCTCATTTTAAAATTATCTCTTGAAGAAGAGCACGACATTAGACAACACCTTAAAGACATGATGCTAGATGGTAAATACGACATTAGACATCGCCTTAAAGTCAAGATGCTAGATGGTAAATACGACATTAGACAGCACCTTAAAGATATGATGCTAGATGGTAAATACGACATTAGACAGCGCCTTAAAGATATGATGCTAGATGGTAAATACGACATTAGACAGCGCCTTAAAGATATGATGCTAGATGGTAAATACGACATTAGGCAGCGCCTTAAAGACATGATGCTAGATGGTAAATTCGACATTAGACAGCACCTTAAAGACATGATGCCAGATGGTAAATACGACATTATACAGCGCCTTAAAGATATAATGCCAGATGGTAAATACGACATTAGACAGCGCCTTAAAGATATGATGGTAGATGGTAAAAACGACAAAGGACATCGCCTTAAAGATATAATGCCAGATGGTAAATACGACATTAGACAGCGCCTTAAAGACATGATGCCAGATGGTAAATTCGACATTAGACAGCACCTTAAAGACATGATGCCAGATGGTAAATACGACATTATACAGCGCCTTAAAGACATGATGCCAGATGGTAAATACATTAGATAGCGCCTTAAAGACATGATGCCAGATGGTAAATATGATATTAGACAGCGCCTTAAAGACATGATGGTAGATGGTAAATACGACATTAGACAGCGCCTTAGAGACATGATGCTAGATGGTAAATACAACATTAGACAATGCCTTAAAGACATGATGCTAGATGGTAAATACGACATTAGACAGCGCCTTAAAGATATGATGCTAGATGGTAAATACGACAAAGGACATCGCCTTAAAGACATGATGCCAGATGGTAAATACGACATTAGGCAGCGCCTTAAAGATATGTTGCTAGATGGTAAATACATGGGAAAAATATGGAGCTATTTTACTTGGATAGGCAACTGATTACAATACCAATTCTGGGTAATAGCAGATTAGCATTGCAGAAACAGATACACAGAGGAACTGCGAGTCTTGTTACATCAAAGTCGGCATACTTAAGTAGATTTTCAGCACTTTAAGTACAGTACATGAACAATACAGTAAAGTAGAGTAGAGTAGAGCAGAGCAGAGCAGAGTAGAGTAGAGTAGAGCGGAGTAGAGTAGAGTAGAGTAGAGTAGAGTAGAGTAGAATAGAATAGAGTAGAGTAGAGTAAAATAATAATAAATAAATAAATGTTTGCATATCCTTTGCAGGACATCGCTGTCAACATCAGCATATTTCAGCTGATTGTTGATTTCTTGGCAAGATTACGCTAAGTAGTTTGCCATACCCCGTAAGTTACCGACGCTATTCGAACCACTGCTGATCCTCACCGTCGTCACGTTACTTACGAGAGTATACGAGATTACGGAGAAAAGTTGCTAACCTCTAGGCCAGGAAGCAGGCAAAGTAAAATAAACTAAATTAAATTAAAGTAAAGTAAAATAAAGTAGAGTAGAGTAGAGTAGAGTAGAGGAGAGTAAAATAAAGTAAATTAAAGTAAAGTAAAATACGGTAAAGAAAAGTAGAGAAGAATAGATAAAGTAAAGTAAAGTAGAGTAGAGTAGAGTAGAGTAAAGTGGAGCTTAAACATACACATTTTCACACGGTAATTTCAATTGTCTACCACCACTTTAAAATTACCGAGGTAGAATATTTAAATTACTGTGTGAATATGTGTATGTTTCAGCTTGAAGGATTGATCTAATCACTTTAGTCTATGTTCTGTGACTTCTGCAGTATGCACCTGAAGAAATGCAGCGAAATCTGCCAAGCAATAAATCGTGCAATGTATTGTTTGTGTCTTCGTTATTCAAATTCACTACTGGAAAAACATTGTTTTGAATATTGTTATATCACCATAATTGTTTTACCAGTCAGCAATAGATGCATAATGTGATCAATATCATGCCTGTTGTCTTTTATTTTTAAAAAGAAGGTCGCTTTAAAGTCGACAGGGTCGATTTCATTGCAACGGGTTTTTATCCCATCTGGCTCAGTCTCTTTCCACAGCGCAGAAAGCGTCGCACAAAGCACGAACTCCGGAGCTCAAGTGACGACACCCAGGAGTCTCCTAAATAATTGTACTTGTGAACCGAAGGATGTGGCCCGAAATCGAACCAACAACCTTCGGAGCCAGAGTCAGACGGCTTGACCACTTCGCCATGGAGACTCCCTGCTGTCTTTACTTCCTAGCACATTTTTATGGTACCCATTTTAGGCTGAACTGACACATAATTACTGGGCTTGAAGGCACGCATGCCGCCCACCGCAATTTGCATCGTAGCGACTAAGAAAGAATCAAAAATGACAGGCTAAACTACACAAAACAAAAGCCCCAGAGAAAATGTATTGCTCCTGGCAACTCCGAATGGATTATGCATTACACGCACGCACGCTGTTACACACATTTAGAATGTGTGTATATATATATATATATATATATATATATATATATATATATATATATATATATATATATATATATATATATATATATATATATAAGAATTGGAAGGAGAGTTCCAGAACTTACCATAGCCACCGTATCCACCACCATACCCGCCACCGTATCCTAATCCTCCTTTGACGGCGACAGGGACAGCGACAGGCACTACAACGGCTTGTCCTTTTCCATAACCACCTCCGAATCCACCGAAACCACCTCCAAAGCCACTTCCGTATCCGCCAAAACCACCTCCATATCCGCCCAAACTACCTCCATATCCGCCATAACCACCTCCATATCCAACCAAACCACCTCCATATCCACCGAAGCCACCTCCAGCACTGATGAGACCAAGGCCTAGACCTCCAATGCCGCTATAACCGGAGCCTTGAACTGACAATACAGCGGCGGCGATGAAAGCAACTACAAGGGCTGTCTTGTACATGATCTGGGGGAGGAGTCAGAAAACAGCTCGGTTACTTTAGCTAACATTTGTTACAGCCATTGAAAATATGCAACGCTAGTTTAACAAATTGAAGTTTAATGCTGACTAGATGTCATTAGAAGCTTATATATCAAAATGTCTTCTACTTGAAAGTGGTATGTGACTGTAAAGAAAAAAACAAACAAACAAAAACTGTCACTGCCGTCATAGCACGGTTTAGGATAATAAACGAACGGGTCTTTAGTCTGAGGAATTAATGCCGCCAGGCTAATGCAGTCGCCGCGAACTGTGCTTTCTTGAAAAAAAAAAAGACATAACCTTATCGAGATTTCGAATCTTAGAGCCCCGATGTTCTATTCTCTCGGCCATTCGCTCCTTCCACAGGCTTCAAATTTAAAATGGCATTGTATTTGGAGACGCTGGGTTAAGTACCACATATTTGATATAATTATGTTTCATTTTTTAATTTTACATATATAGCCGTTACTTTAGTATCAAATTTGTATTGACGTGTGTGTGTGTGTGTGTGTGTGTGTGTGTGTGTGTGTGTGTGTGTGTGTTATTTCTTGTTGTTGCTGGCTGATGAAGACTTGTCACCGAAACAGTTCCCTGTATTTTACAACGGTAATTTTAAAAAGCTAATGAACGTGTTTCATACATACAATGAAAACATGGGACAGATGATACTGTTACTGCACACTATGATCAAATAGGTGTAGATGTAATCTGTAAGAAAACAAACGCGACGATTATCCCCAGAAAGAAAGGCAATACCACAAAAGACTTCACAGCGTAGATGTAATTGGGAACGTCTAATGCGCACCAACGTTGTTCGACATAACAAAGCATAATAAACACGTTGACAGCAAAAAGAAGAAAAGGAAAATTATAACGGAAATAAGATTCCTGAGAAGAAATACTCAACGTAAGATTCCTGAGAAGAAATACTCAACGTATTAAGAAGAGAGAAAATCAGAGGTATGAAATAAGGACTAAAGTGAGGGTTATAGCAGCGCTAGATTTCATTAGACAACAGCAAATGAAATGGTTCGGCCACATAACTTGGCTACCAACTGACAGTATACTACATCAAGTAATGAGGTACAGACCCATGAAACCAGAAGAAGAGGTCGATCATGTAAACGATGGACAGAGAGAATTCCACGGGAATCTCAATATATAAACCCCATAAACGTGTACTCTCCCTCTGTTTATGCTTTATCTCGACGCCGCATGGTACAAGAAGACGCGTTGTCGTGAAGGAGAAGCAGTTGCTCTCGATTCCTGTGAGGCCTAATCCTGCATTAACGACGATTGAGTTTTATGCGTGTTTTAATGTAGATTTCAGAACTGATGGTTCCACATGTAGACAGCACATCCACAAGAATCAATGTCCCCCTCCCCCACCCCCCCCCCCACCCCCCCAAAAAAAAAAAAAAAAACACACACACACACACACACATCCCAATCTCTCTCGAACCGCCGTAACAATTCCAAACAAATTGTTTTCCTTTGGGCCTTATGGTCCTCTGTGAGAACTCGAGGAAACCATCTGGCACAAATCTTTGAATATATAGGTGTTTGAAAATTTCAGTCGCACCACCTTGCTTATGGTAACAGTCGCACCACCTAAGCTTCATGGATAATGTTGACTTGTGATTCGCCTGTCTCTGCGAATCATGAGACGGCACGTTCCAACATGATCCGGCAGGTGGCTGTTGCAGGACGTCCAGAGCGCGGCTTATCAGCCAGCTCTACATCTGCACTTGCAGAAACCAAAACTCTCTGCGCTCAATGACTAACTGTGCTTCTATCGGCTGCAAAAGTGCCATAAACAGCACACAAACGTTTGTGAATGTTACCAAAGGTTTCTTTCTCTGCGAGAAAAAAGTATATAATAAGTTAATAACCCTTTGCTTGTTACGTACGTCATTAATATGTGTCATTTTAACGGTTTTGTATCGCGGTTAAAATTGGTTTACAGAAGTGCAATTTGGTATACACTTTTAAGAGATTATAATCTTAAAGTGGTGCAAATTTAATGCTTCAACCTTTAATATTAGCTGAGATAATAGTTGTTCTGCATAACTTTCTGACCTGCCCTCGTAAATTCAAGTATTATACAAGGTCTATTTACAAATAACGATGATAATCCCTAATAGGTAAACGCTGTCGTTATTTCTATGGTTATGTTACCTTTTTTCCCACTCGCTTTGAACTCAAGCGTAGTCTATACACATGTAACTACTTCTAGTGAACTGGGCTGAAATTTGTGTGGAATTACTTTCCCTATTACCAGTGTCCCTCACTATCAGGCGAACCCACTCCGACTTCTGAGGCGCATGTAATTTACTTCCCCAAGTCAAGGACGGCAAGTCAATATGTTAGTCCAACTGACCGGTGTAGGGGTTGAACCCGCTACTTCGGCATCAACACACCGGAACTATAAAAGCTAGCACTCCAGATACAATCGGCCATGCTGATCTTCATCCCCTCCTCCATTCCTCTATCGAAGAGAGTGCGAAGTACCTAGCCATGCACTGACACGCTCAGTGTGTCCAGCTTCGGTCCGCATGTGTGCAACGTTTGCTTCCTCTAGACAGATTCCATCCACGGTCACAGGCTGTATGCTCCCATGCTACATTTCCTGATACTCATTTTAGGCTGGATCGTCCTGTGAGCCCTAATGAATCTTTAACCATCCGTCTAGATCAGTGGTTCTCAACCTTTTTTGTCCTGTGCCCCCCTGCACCATATTTTCAGAACGTCATCCCCCCCCCCATTTTCGTATTTCCTACCTAAAAATTTGGCCCGTGCCCCCTTCACCATATTTCCAGAAGGTCGTCCCTCCCCCCCTTTTCGTATTTCCTACCTAACCCCCCCCCCCTTACACAGTATACGTAATCAATCAATCAATCATGTGCCATGCCGGAAAGCGTGGGCGGTCATGATTCGCCATTTCACTTGATCACCAGAGTCGTGGATCAGCTCAGTGTTCCTGTCTCGTCCATGCCATGTGGCCAAGCCATCCAGGTATTTTCCTCTCGGTCTTCCTCTTGGTCTGTTCCCTTCGATCTTGCCAGCTGTCACTAAGTTCTCCAGTCCATTTCTTCTCATAACATGTCCAAAAAATTTTGACTGTCTACGTCTAATTTCTCTAATCAATCTACGATTTTCATTTGTCTCTTGTAGTACTTGTTCATTGGTTTTTCTGTCTGTCCATGGTATTCTTTGCATTTTCCCCAGAAACCACATTTCTGCAGCCATCAGATGTTTTTCTGCTTGACTGCACATTGTCCAAGTTTCACATCCATACAAAAGAACAGGCTCTATGTATCCCCTCAACACTCTTTTTCTCGTTTCAATTGACATCATTTTATTGGTCAGAATGTTTTTCATCTTGCTAAAGGCTACTTTCGCAATGGCGATTCTTGTTCTAATCTCTTCAAGGCATCTGCCATCAGATGTTATGACTGTTCCGAGATAATTGAACCGATTCACTTGCTGAAGAATATTCCCATTTACTTGTATATTACATTGTGGTACTTCGTTCTTCCTAGTGACGACCATAACCTGTGTCTTCCTACAATTTAATTCCAACCCAGCTGCTCACTGTGTACAACCACAGCGTCTACTAATTGTTGCAGATCCTGTGCATTGTCTGCAATCAATACTGTATCATCTGCATATCTAATGTTATTTATGTTTCGTCCTCCAATGCTGATTCCATTTAGGTCTTCTACATTTCTGAAAATATTTTCACTGTATAGGGAAAAAAGATCTGGAGACATTACACATCCCTGCCTAACACCTCTCTTAATAGGTTGGTATTGTCCTACTTCATTATTAATCCTTGTGGCAGCTTGTTGTTTCCAATATATGTTTTTTATAAGTCTAATGTCTTCCCCATCAATTTGTAGATCTGCAAGCATATCCACAATGTTGACATGTCTAACTCTATCAAAAACCTTTGTGTAGTCAATAAAGCAAAGATGTATATCCTTGTTTACTTCTAAAGCACGTTCAATAACTGTTCGCAGCATATACACAGCATTTACTGTACCCTTTCCTTCTACAAAACCACATTGTTCTTCCCCTATTTCAGGTTGTATTTTCTTCCTCACTCTTTGCATGATAATTCGTAACAAAATCTTTGTGATGTGACTCATTATACTAATTGTTCTATGTTGATCACATTCTAAGGCTCCTGATTTCTTTGGGATTGCAATAAATACAGAATTACATAATTCAGATGGTATATCTCCAGTATCATATAATGTGTTCAGCAGTCTAGTGACTTGCTCTAGTCCAAATTCTTCTAGAGCTCTAATCATTTCTGTTGTGATGTTATCTGCACCGGGGGCCTTGCCAGCTTTCATATGCTTAAGAACATTTTGAACCTCCATCTTTAAAATTGCTGGTCCTTCATTATTAAATCTAATAGCATACTGTTCCTCTCTGTTATCATTATACAGGTCTTGAATCTGATCTTTTTCTATTATGACTTTGCCATCTTTTAGTTTTTAGACAGCCTGTTGATGTACTTGTTCTTTTAATTAGTAAGTTCCTGAACTCTTTTGTGCACTAATTTGGTATTTTGACTGTTGTGTTGTTTTTCAATTTCTAAGCACTTACCTCAAGCCATGATTCTTTTGCCTTCCTACATAATATTCTGACTTGTCTGTGAATTTCTTCATACTTGGCAGGATTATTTTTGTTGAGTCTTCTTGTATACGTAATAGTGGAGGCTAAATTTAATAGTACATACTAAAACAAGTCTAGACGTCCACATAAAACGTGATTTGTGGGTCTACTTACTTTATAAATTGAATTTTAGAAGAGTGAGACGTACAGAACCGTAAAGTATGAAGGGAAAAACAATATCAAGTAATCGGTTCTTGTATTAACGCGATCTTGAAATAATCTTAATTCCCCCTGGAAACCCTAAAATTCCCCCCTGGGGGGGGGGGGGGGGGATTCCCCACCGGTTGAGAACCACAGGTCTAGATTGAGTTCCAAACACGTGTCAACGGACTGGCAGGCAAGCGTGTTAGCCGCTGCGCTACCACGGGTCCCACATGGGTATTTCATTAAGTTGAACGTTATAGACAGGCTACCGGCTCCGCAGCGACGAATTTACGGTCGCAGTTCGCAATCTCGCAAACCGTGTTTGAAACACAGCTGCGGGCGATTTGGCAGCAGATCACCTTCCGTTTTTTTTAATGAAATGGTATGAGTGCCGGTCGTTTAGAAATCAATGGCAAACTACTGAACGTAAACTTGCCAAAAGATCACGAACGGTCTAACAAATGCTGGGGTTAACTGTGACGTCCTGTACAGGATATGCAACATAACAACATAGACAGGCAATACTTACGGCAGTTATGGATCCAGGCCTTTGGACAGGTGACTTCTGGTAAATGGTAGGTGTGGATGGTCTCCCTTAGTCAAATATCTGCTTATATACATTTGTCCCTTCCTTACGTGTCAACGGGGTGACATATCTTGGCGGATTTGTTGACATAATCTGGTAATCTGACATCAGGAAACAAGATGACGGAAAGCTATACAGAGATCAACAAATCAGAACTGTGACACGATAATCTACATCACATAGTTTTCCTCGTTAGATCAAGCCCGAAGAAAAATGTTGAAGGGCTGCAAGTCACGTCAAATATCTTTGCTGAGAAAATTCGTCAGTAGGCAAATATCAGTTAATTAATTAATTGTTTAATTAAGTAATGAATTAATTAATGTCCTGTTTACATTTTCCTGGCTTTTCCATCACAGACAATTCCCAGAAAATTCTAAAAGTTGTCTCCTTCCCATTTTATGATGGTAGGTCCACCCAGAAATGTACCATTCATTCAGTCAGTCAGTCAGTCAGTCAGTCAGTCAGTCAGTCAGTCAGTCAGTCAGTCAGTCAGTCAGTCAGTCAGTCAGTCAGTCAGTCAGTCAGTCAGTCAGTCAGTCAGTCAGTCAGTCAGTCAGTCAGTCAGTCAGTCAGTCAGTCAGTCAGTCAGTCAGTCAGTCAGTCAGTCAGTCAGTCAGTCAGTCAGTCAGTCAGTCAGTCAGTCAGTCAGTCAGTCAGTCAGTCAGTCAGTCAGTCAGTCAGTCAGTCAGTCAGTCAGTCAGTCAGTCAGTCAGTCAGTCAGTCAGTCAGTCAGTCAGTCAGTCAGTCAGTCAGTCAGTCAGTCAGTCAGTCAGTCAGTCAGTCAGTCAGTCAGTCAGTCAGTCAGTCAGTCAGTCAGTCAGTCAGTCAGTCAGTCAGTCAGTCAGTCAGTCAGTCAGTCAGTCAGTCAGTCAGTCAGTCAGTCAGTCAGTCAGTCAGTCAGTCAGTCAGTCAGTCAGTCAGTCAGTCAGTCAGTCGCATATCCTTTGCAGAACCTCGCTCCCATAAAAACCTTCCGGAAAACCTCTCGATCATAAGCAAGATGTCCCGCGTCCGATACACCCATCTGGAGATCCACCGCCACATCCTGCACCCATCTTCTCTTTGGCCTTTCTCTTCCTTTTTTCCCAGGCATATACCACTCCATTATTGTTCTCTCCAAACTTTCGTGACGTTTCAAGTGGCCAAAATATTTAAATTTTCTTTGTTTTATCGTCTTTAATAGCCAAACTTCTTCAATATTCAGCTCTAGAAGTATGGATGCATTTGTTCTTTTCTTTACCCAGGATATCCTTAGAACTCGTCTATAACATTCATATTAAAAGGTATGTATTCGCTGTTCAGCTTGTTTAGTAAGTGTATAGGTCTCACAGGCGTATGTTGCAATGGGAAAGATGCATGCCCTTAAAAATCAAATTTTTGTAGTTCTGTCTGTCCCATTCCATAATTTTTGTCAGTTGTTTTAGTCTCTGAAGAGCAATTTAAGAAACGTACCAATCGATAAAAACACATTTGTCACTCTGGGAGTTTAACCCGAACCACTGTCTTGTCAGGCAAGTCAAGTCTTAATGCTATGGATACACTGTGTGTAGTTAATAAATGGGACCATATATTGATACGGTTGTTGTTATTTAAGATTAGCCTCATTAATGATGCATGGGTGAAATAATGTATGAAAGGATAGCGTCAAGAAGGACACAATGTTAGACTGGCCTCCGCGCCCAATTTTTAACTATTTGAAAAAAAAAATAATATGTGTTAGTTTGTTTGTTTGTTTGTTTACTCGTTCTTTCGTTCGTTCGTTCGTTCCCTCCAAGTGTGTTGTGACTATCCTGGTTGTATTGTAACTATCCTGGTTGTATTGTAACTATCCTGGTTGTTTTATAACTAGCCTGGTTGTATTTTAACTATCCTGGTTGTATTGTAACTATCCTGGTTGTAATGTGACTATCCTGGTTGTATTGTAACTATCCTAGTTATATTGTATGTGGAAAGAATGAGATTGTGGGGGATCGGCAGGGGTTCTGGAAGAATATCAAAACTGAGAGTGAAGACCAGGAGAACTTTTAATCAGATAGTGATGGGAACGATTAGTAGTATGACTCTTCGCAGGCTGTTGAACGTCCTGAATGCAGTGATGTCGGTTCTTAACTGAACTGAACTCAACTCAACAGGTTATATTGTAACTATCCTGGTTGTATTTTAACTATCCTGGTTGTAATGTAACTATCCTGGTTGTATTTTAACTATCCTAATTGTATTGTAACTATCCAGGTTGTATTTTAACTATCCTGGTTGTAATGTAACAATCCTGGTTGTAATGTAACTATCCTGGTTTATTTTAACTATCCTGGTGTGGGTAGATTTTCTTACTTTTGAAATGTAACCCGCATAACGGCCTATACGGCCTACCTACACTTTAAAATTGCCAACTGTTCAATGATTGCTAATGTGTGAAACGTGTACACATGTTGCCCTATTTCCCCCTTTACTGATTGATTACTTCACCATAAGATCTGGAGTACGACAAGGTTGTGTCCTGTCCCCTATCTTGTTCATAACATATATAGACAACATATGTAAAGAAACCAGCCAAGCAGAGACAGCAAGAATACCGCATGACGAGAACACAGAAGACACAGAAGTCTGCAAATCTAACCATTAGAGAACTCCTGTTTGCGGACGACCAAGCACTAATAGCAAAATCAGAAGCTGAATTACAAGACCACATGAATAGTCTAAACGAAATGTGTAGGGAACATAACATGAAAATTAGCACAAGCAAAACAGCGGTAATGACTACAACTAAAGAAGAACAAACATCAACAATTCACCTAAACGAACATCCCTTGAAACAAGGAAAGAGTTTCAAGTACCTAGGAAGTATAAAAAACTGTCATTTACTGCCAATATAGTACCTTGCGGTGTATGGCAGAGGGGTCTTTGAGCCTGAGGAATAAGGGCCGCCTGGCTAGTGCAGTCGCCGCGAACTGTGCAGGTTAGGATTTTCTTTTTGCCCCCGACAGAAAAAAAATCCCGCACCTTACCGGGGATCGAACCCCGGGTCTCCCGAATGAGAGTCCGGCGTTCTATCCACTCGGCCAGCCGCTCCTAGGAAGTATAATATCATCAAATGGCAGATCAGAAGACGAGATCGAAAATAGGTGCAATAAGGCAAATCAACCCACTGGACAAATGGCACCAATACTAAAAAAACAAACATGCATCAATAACTACTAAGAAAGCACTTTACAACACAATCTTCCTACCAACTCAATGCTACTAATGCCAAACCTGGACAATGACAGAAAAAGAGAAAAGAAAAATCACAACAACAGAAATGAGGTTCCCGAGAAGAATACTCAGTGTATCAAGAAGAGATAAGATCAGAAATTAAGAAATCATTACTAAAGTGGGGATTATAGCTGCACTAGATTTTATTACAAGACAGCAAGTCAAATGGTTTGGCCATGCAAGTAAGTAGGTTACCAACTAACAGTATATCACAACAAGCAATGATGTACAGACCAGGAGGAAGCAGAGGAAGTGGCCGACCATGTAAACGACAGACGCAGGGAATAACAGAGTCCATGGAAATATCGATACACGAAGACCATAAGCGGGCACTCTCCCGCTGTTTATACTTCACCACGACACCGCAAGGTTCAAGAGGAACATGATGAGATGAGATGAGATGATGAGATGGCAGAACGGGGAAAACCGTTTACTGATGGCAACTTCATCAAAGAGTGTATAATGGAAGCAGAAAATGACTTGTGTTCTGAGAAAGCCGTTTATTTTTTTTTTAAAAACTATCGGCCTTTCGGCAAGTTCAGTTTGGGAAGAATAGAATAACTTAGAGAGAACATAGTGGTATAGATACGCCAGATAACTAGGAACTTGTGTTATTCTCTGGCGCATGTTTGTGTGGGTGGCGAGTGTGTTTGGGTTGGGGGAACAGGTGAGGGCAGTGTGTGTGGGTGGGGGATGTGTGGGAGGTAGATGGGTCGGTTAGTGGGGTATGTATGTGTCCCTGGATGTGTGCGTGTGTGTGTGTGTGTGTGTGTGTGTTGGTAGGTGTGTGTGTGTGTGTTGGTAGGTTTGTGTGTGTATGTGGGGTGATGTATGGGTAGGTGGGATATGGGCCTCATAACATGGTAATTTGCCTTGTTTATGTTTACAACATTCATTTCACAATGTTTTTTTGTCTTCCTATGTGAATGTATAATGCTCTTTATGAACGAAAGATGAGTGATTGGGAGGGCCGAATGTAAGACGGGCCTGCGTGCCCAATTTGTGACCCTTTTAAAATAAATTTGATTTGATTTGATTTGATTTACTGATCTTTCGTGTACGTCATAACTTCTCGTGTTCATTCGTGGTGTCAATTTGGACTTTCAGATAACGGAAGAGTTGGCATTCGTTTGCAGCATGCACGGAACAACAACTGGAAAAGATATTGTCATGGAAGTGCAAAAAGTTTTGCAAGACCATAACCTTCAGTGGAATCAGCTTCGAGATGTTACATTTGATGGAGGAAAAAACATGGCTGGAGTGAAGAAGGATCTGGTGGCACAGAGCAGGAGTCAGTTGGAAGATTTGCAAATTCCGGGCGCTCTGTTCGTACACTTCATAATTCAGCAAGCACTCTATGGGAAAGACTTAGATATTTATAGTGTACTGAAACCAGTCGTTTCTGCCGTGACCTTCATTCATTCTCTCAAACACCGTCAGTTCCAGACTTTTCTTGAAGAAATTGATTCTGCATTATGTGACTTGCCTTGTCACACATCAGTGAGGTGGCTCAGCTGCGATAAATTCCTGTTTCATTTTTATAAGCTCCGAAACGAAATAGATGTTTTTCTCACTGGAAAAAAGATATAGCTGATCCACAGCTATCAGATCTTACAAGGCTGTCAAAGTTGTAATTTTTGGTCGACCTCACACCACACATGAATGAACTGAATGTGAAACTTCAGGGAAAGGATAACCTCGTCTGTGATCTCTACAGAATCATCAAATGATTTCGGAGAAAGCTTTTGTTGTTTGAATCACAACTAGAGGGAGAAAACGTTTCTCATTTTCCCTGTTTCAAAGATTGAATGCTACAACGGCTGAAGATGTCAACCTCGATTTTCTAAAAGAAAAGTATTTGTGACATGAAGAAGCATATTTTGGACAGGTTTTCGGATCTTGACATAATTGAGAGTGACTTTCTTTTGTTCCAGAATCCGTTTGATTGTAACCTTGATGATTAACCAATTGAACTACAGTTGGAGCTCATTGATTTGCAAGCAAATGACTTTGAAAGAGAAGCACAGAGAAGGAAAACTTGTTGAATTTTACCACTGCTTACCTGATGCTGCGTTTCCGAAACTGAATGGTATCAGTGTTTGGAGCAACTTATGTCTGTGAGCAAACATTTTAAAAATTGAAGTATGTGAAGTCAACACATCGAACGAGATTGACTGATGAACATTTGAAAGCAATTTTCTTGATTGGATGCAGGAATTCCAAACCAAACATTGATGATATCTTGAAAGCCAAACGTCAACTTAACACATCTCAATAACCTTTTTCTGCTGCTTAGTTTGTGAGATTCGGATATGTGCACACTAGGTCTGATGTAACTATCTTGTTTTTTTTTCTAACGTCGCCTTCTTGGATAACTTGTTTAGTAAATAAATATATTTGTTCTCTTTAGTTTTTTTTATGGTGTGCATTGCACGCCACTCACTCATGACTAATTTAGTTGTTCGTCTTTTCCTCCAGAGCTTTCGTTCTGGCTTGCAAGTATTGTTAAAGTTAGTTGGATATCCTTTACAGGACGTTTGCAGTCAACACCAGTATTTGTTGTTGTTGTTGATGTCTTGAAAAGTTTACGTTCAGTAGTTTGTCATTGATTTCTGTATGACCGGCACCAATACCATACTGTGAAAAACCAGCTGAACGGGGTCTGCTGTCAAATCGCGTGGAACTGTGTTTCGAACGCGGATATACGGGATTACGAACTGCGTTCGTAAGACCGTCGCCACGGAGACGGCGCAAGTATTGTACAGAATGAGTATACGTCCCGCTCTCGTAATTTTGTCAATTATCCGGCCCACCGTGAAAAAAGTTTGGTAACCCCTGATTTAGATGGGTAGGACACATTAAGAGGATTGGCGATGGTAGTATATACAAGGACATCATTTTTGACGCATTACAGATGGGTTAAAGATCTCAGGGTGGGCCACTACTACGGTACAGAGATGTGAGTAAGCGGGACATGAGCTGAGGTTATGCTGCTAATGAACGAGTTTTCTTCCATTTCAAATCATCTAGAATGTTAGTATATTGTGTTCGTGAACCACGACACTGCAATAATATCTTTTATACCTCTGAAATCGGAGTGGGTTCGTCTGTGGACAAGGACACTAGTAATAGGGAAAGCTAATCTACAAGCAAAAATCAGTTGATTGTACTAAAAGTAGTAGCGCGTGTACGAACTGAGCTTGATATAAAAGTGAGCGAAGAAAAAAAAAATATGTTTGTAACATTTGAAATCAAAAGGCGTTATCTTCTTTCTTAGTGATTATAAAATGGTATACTGCTAACATCCGTTTGATGACTTACAAAAGATACATGTTCTGAAACAAGTTTTACAATAGTTTGTGTTGCTTGTATTGCATCTTATTATTGTTCATTCCATGTTATTTGTGTGTGTGTGTGTGTGTGTGTGTGTGTGTGTGTGTGTGCGCGCGTGCGTGTGTGTGGGTGCGTGTGTGTGTGTGTGTGTGTGTGTGTGTTATGGCTAGCACAGTTGTTCATAACAAGGAAGGAAACACAACCTGCCAACAGTAAATAGATCCTGCTATCTATCGATGACACTTGTCTCCAGTGTTGTATAACTAGGAAAGTAAACCTGACACTGTTCTCTAAGTGTTGTATAACTAAGAAAGCAAATCTGACACTGTTCTCTATGTGTTGTATAACTAGAGAAGAGAAGTAAACGTGATAATGGTCAAAATCAATGGTTCTTGTTTCCTGTTTCCGGTTACGAGCGGACGTGTTTTCACAAGCTCTCCCAGTTTTTATAGAATTTTCAAAGTTTTGCCTATTTTCAATCGAGATGCTGTGTATTTCATTGTGTTAGTTCTAAAACTGGATCTAATACGAATTAATATCTTAAGTTTATGTGACTGTGGTTTAGTGAAATGAGGATTTCTTTGATAAATGGACAATTTCGAAACCTACCAATTATCGATTAACGACAACGTGTGTAAACCATGCTTGACTAGCGCGTGGTAAGTCGCCAGCACACAATATCGCAACAAACGAACCGCAACACATGACCTCAAATAGCCCGCGGTGCGTCTAGACTACAATGAGTTCGCTGCATTCTTCAAACGGGTTTGATAACATGATGCAGTAATGTCATCTATAGGAGAGGCCTCTCTGGAGGTGACTGGTGTTAAAACAAGATCCGGTTTACGATCGGCCGTGAATAAACCATACACACTAAACAAAGAGAAGGCGGTGAAGACCAAGCTAGCCAGGTGTGCGAATCCAGTCGACCGAGTCGTCCAACACACCAACTCCGGCCAATGTGTTACAGTATCCTTTAACAATACACTCCATTATGAGGCATTTCGAACGTGCCTCATCAATTATTACAAACCTGAACGAATCCAACACAGACAAAATAGAAGCGGGGCCTACGTGGAAGATCTGATTACGACGCCAGTCCTTACAATACATTTATATCACTCGAAGAACAAGTTACTAGCTCAGGGCACCGTTGAAAACATTAAATCTTGGCTAAAATTAGACTTTGCCGAGCTGGAGAACTCAATACTTACATTCACGAGTAGAGACATATCAAAGACACAAGATATCATCAACATGCTCGTCTCGAGTGAAGACTCAGAATCTACACAGCCCACAACTACAGCTGTGGACATCACAGCAGACAATGTTTCTAAACTAACACATACAATGAATGAACATGACAATACCATCAACACGAGATCACCTACCCCATCAGTACTCTTGGCCATTGAATATCCAATGGAGCACCTCCAAAACAACGTTGAGACCAACGTAAGAGTAGCAGAAGAAATACCAGCCTTAGATAACACGCCAACTATCAATGGACAATCGTGCGATTGTCATAGGCGCATTGAGGTAATAGAGCAATCCTTAAAGGCGCTCACTGCTACTGTTACAGCGAACATTGCAGCTAACAGCAAGACCAGCAGTGACTACACTGCTCTCAAAGAAGAAATCACGCTCCTGAGAGAGGAAAATCTGTTGCTAAGAAAAACAATAGAAACTTTACAGCACGAGTCCTCCACCAACTCAACTGAACAAGCGTGTAACTCCCAAGCAGCTGTATCAAATTCGGAGAATCTTGAAGCCCAGTTTCACCAAAAACAAGACGCGGAAAAACCTCAACTTGCAGAGGAAGATAAAACGCTACAAGCAGTCTATCCCATTGGTGTAAAGATAAGCAACAGATTCGAAGTGCTTCAAGAAAATTAGTCAAAAAACGTACAGTGCTATAGTGCACTGCCAACAGACAACACACGCCTCCAGGAAACACAGGGAGAGTCACATGGGGATGTACAGACTGCTGCTAAATGGGAGAAACAACGAGCAAGGCGTACTGACAACCAACATGTGCAGACAGCACGACCCGACTGTACACACATTATAATAGGCGACTCTGTAATGAAAGGTCTATACAGCGACCGGATGGCTACTACAGACAAAGACATTGTGTCCATAATTACATTGCCTGGGGCTGGTGTTGACCGGCTAACAGACAAGATTAGGAGGTTGGCCGTAAATCTTAATGTAAAAAGGGCAAGCGTCCATATTGGTATCAATGACACCATGAACAACCAGCAAATCACAACATCTCAACTGCTGGCGCTCTTGAACGGATTACGTCACACTTTTCATAACTCGTCCAATTTCTTCTCCTCCATCATATCACCGAGTTATGGATTCCAGCGTCGTCTAGCTGACATAAATAACAACATATTGCAGAAGTTTTTTTCTCACAACAACATACAGTTCATTAACAACACACCGGTGTTTACTTCACAGTCAGGAGCACCTAAAAAGCGACTTTATAAAGATCAAGTACATTTGTCTACATTGGGCACCAGCTTGCTCGCCGAAAATCTTAAGTACCCTGAACGTACACAACCTACATCCAATACTGGATCGCGTAGGACACTTTAAGCTACACCACCTCAAACTCAAGCCAGACGATATACTGCCATTACATCAAGTACCAATAAGCCAGAAGAGAGCAGACCACTCATAACTACGACACCTGATATCCAAGCCAGACGGAACATTTCCATCACACCAAATCCGTACAATACGCCTTCTTACACGCAGGAGGGTGATAATTATGAAGATACGTTCCCTCTTCTCCACAGCAAGGATCAATCCAGTAGTAACAACAACGTGCCACCACAGCCTCCTGTTAGCCACGAATCAGAGCCTGTAGTTGGAAGTCGTTACACACCCGTGAGAAATCAACAGTATCCACTCCATTGTAACCCAGAGTTGTTATACCTCACAGGGTTTAGCCCAGCTTCACTTCGGCAGGCATTTATGATGTCGCTGTACCAAGGACCAACACAGCCTGGTATTTACTAGCAATTGAGCACAAAGCAACACCGGATCTCGGTACAAGAAAGAGCATCTCCTAGAAAGTTTATGCGCATACTTGGTTATTGATTTATACAGCAACGTATTAGATTGTACGTGGCTGTAAAAATTGACTCGTATTGAAGTCACAGAGATTGACACTTATATATCTTTTATAATACTTGTTATCGCCTTAATACTCTGAGTGAGGGGTCTTCACTCCCCGCTTTAAACAGAGACATTGACTTGTATAGTCATTTATTGATTCTTTTGGATAACAGTTCGTACTTAGCTTGTGAAGTAGTTTTTTCAAGTTAGTTATTTGTTGTATGTTCTTTAATTATTTTTGTTCCTTGTTTGCATTATATTCGTTGGTCTAATTAGTTATATCGTTATAATATTGTCATTTACTTATCCATTTGTATTATTGATATTTTGTGAGTTAATGTAATTGTGATTTTTTTTATGATCTTGTATTTTTGCTTAACTTTGACTAATTTACACTTTCTTCATGGATGAAATGTCTGTGAAGTGGCAACACTGGCTCAATAAGTCAGGAATACGCCTTGGACACTTAAACATTTGCAGCTTATTTAACAAGCTACCAGAGTTATCTTCTATTCTTAATCAAAATTTTCAATTATTCGGCCTTAGTGAAAGTAGACTTAATGATAAAATTTCAGATGAGGATATCTCTATTAAAGGGTACAAAGTTTTTAGAAGGGATCCCTGTAGGAAACAAGAGACAGGCATAATAACCAATGTTTCTAATTTACTAAATGTTCACCGTAGGCTAGACTTTGAAACTTGCGAAATAGAATGTATCTGGTTAGAGCTAAAACTTCAAAACCGCATACCCCTGATAATTGGCTACCTTTATCGAAATCCCAGTGCTGGACACGTCTGGTACGAAAACTTCACTACCATGATGGATGTGGTTTTCGCTTCTGGGAAGGAAATTATACTACTCGGAGACTTTAACATTGACACCAACAAATCCAACATAATATGGGGAAATATAATTGCATCATACAATTTCCAACAAATAGTACAACAAGCTACCAGAGTAACAAAGTCATCTTCAACAGTCATAGATCACATTTATGTAACTTGCTCAGACAACATCATATAATGCACCGTACCCAATTGTGCAATGAGCGATCACTACCCAATATGCTGCACGTGGTCTAAAAAAGGAATTAAAATTCCTAAACATAAACACATAAGTGTAAAATATAGAAGTTACAAAAATTTCAACCAACACGCATTTTTACAGGACTTGCTCAGTTCACCTCTAGACAATGTTTATCAGCTTCCTGACCCGGATGATGCTCTGGAATTCTGGATGAAATCCTTTATTGATGTTTTTGATAGACATGTGCCAGTCAAGGAAGTTCGAGTAAAACACCATGTCAAGCCACCTTGGATCACCCAGGAAATACTTAAAATTATGAGAGACAGAGATAAAGCACATAAAAACCGGGATCTCGGTGCATACCGTACACTTAGAAACAAAGTTCAATATAACATATGACGGGAAAAGAAACATTACTTTAAGAATTTAGTAATGGATAAAACAAATAGTAAGGATATATGGAAAGCAATTAACACCTTGACAAACAAGTATAATTTCCGAAATTCTTTACCATCAAATCATATTACATGCGACCAATTCAGTAATTTTTTTCAAACTGACATAGACCAGTTGAAGGCTTCAATACCTAATTCTCCTTGCAACTTATCTTTATTGTCATCGTTTTGCGAGAATAGATGCTCCCGCGATATTCTTTCCGACATACCGCTAATGACAATCACTGAAGTATTCGCTTACCTCAGTAACCTAAAAAACACAACCTCATCTGAGTTAGATGGAATCAGCAACCGGATTCTCCGTTGCGCTGCGCCAGTGATCTGTACATCACTAACCTACGTATATAATCAGTGTCTAACCAAAGGCCACTTTCCATCAGCTCTCAAAATCGCTAAAGTGTACCCTCTTCTTAAATCTGGTTCATTGGACAATGGTCTCCCGAACAATTACAGACCCATTTCATTACTATCGTCACTATCTAAGCCACTAGAAAAACACATCCATAAAGTAACATTACAGTATTTAGTTCGCAACAAGCTTATTGTTGACAGCCAATCAGGATTTCGACCAAAATATTCTTGCCATACGGCCCTAACAAACATGATGGAAAATTGGCATCAGAATATAAACAACAACAGTCTATGTGGAACTGTGTTTATTGATTTCAAGAAAGCATTTGATATGATAGACCATGTTATTTTAATTAAAAAACTCGAGACAATGAAAATTGGCCTTAATGTAGTCACTCTAATATCATCTTTTCTATCAAACAGAAAGCAAGTAGTATCACATAATAAATCTCTGTCTCAAACCACTACCTTCAATATTGGAGTACCGCAAGGCTCTATTCTTGGCCCTCTATTATTTGCCATATATACTAACGATCTACCTTTGCATCTTTCGTCGTCCTGCGATCTATTTGCAGATGACTGTACGTTGTACACAAACGCTGAAGACTGTATTTTACTGGAGTCGTCTTTACAACAAGAATTAAATAATGTAGTTAAGTGGAGCTATTCAAACCGTACGCAAATTAACATCACTAAAACAAAAGCAATGTTATTAACAACTAGACAAAGACTTCAAACTCTAAGCTCACACACATCACTTCAACTTCACATCGATAACATGCCAGTAGAAAGTGTAATTGAGCACAAAACATTAGGCCTAATCATTGATAGAAACCTAACCTTTAATTCCCACGTTCAAGCGCTTATTAAACAAACAGCGAAAAAAGTCTACCAACTCGCCAAGATTAAAAACTTCCTTGATGAGGACACAAGGAAGCTATTCTATACTTCTCATATACAGACACACTTTGAATACTGCTCTACAATCTGGGACGGTTGTTCTAATTCAAACACTAAGCGACTTTACTCACCCCAGAAACGGGCCATGAGTCTAATTTATAGCAAACATTTATCTGACAATCCTAGCCTGTATAAACGCCTTCAGTTACTACCATTCCGCAAACGCCTGCTTTTCAATAAAGCTAAACTAATTCACAAAATCCTGCATCGGAATGCCCCAAATTACCTTTGGTCATTGTCTAAATATAATGCTAGACACAGTAAACGTTTAAATATACTACACATTCCGAAGCCTAGGATTTACTTATACAAAACAAGCTTAACGTACTCTGCAGTTCAGCTGTGGAACAATCTTCCACAAGAAATCAAAGACATCACCAATCCCTATTCATATAATCGCAAATTATTCGAACACTATCTCAATACGGATTACCTTCCCCCTTAATAATTGAGATAATAATAATAATAACAAAACCCTAGTATAACAGCCAATCCCCTCTTTGTAGGCCAGTATATTCCACATGGCTAATAACAAGTGTCAGACCATTATCTAGTATTACTGTGTCGTGTAGTTTTGATGTTTGCATTTTGCCCATGCCTTTATAATGCATATCTTTTATATTGTAGCTGTTCTTTGTTAGCCTTGAATGATGTGTGAATGTGAATAATGTATGAAAGAGAGTGATAAAAGGGCAGAATGTTAGACGGGCCTGCGTGCCCAATTCTTAACCCTTTGAAAATAAAGTTTGTTCGTTCGTTCGTTCTCTAAGTGTTGTATAACTAGGAAAGTAAACCTGCAATGGTCTCTAAGTGTTGAATAACTAGCGATGTAAACCTGACACTGTTCTCTAAGTGTTGTATAACTAGGGAAGTAAACCTGACACTGTTCTCTAAGTGTTGTATAACTAGGGAAGTAAACCTGACACTGATCTCTAAGTGTTGTATAAATAGAGGAAGTAAACCTGACACTGTTCTCTAAGTGTTGTATAACTAGAGAAATAAATCTAACACTGTCCTCTGGGTGTTGTAGAACTAGGGACGTAAATCTGGCACCGTTCTTAAGTGTTGTATAACTAGTGAAGTAAACTTGAGACTGGGCTCTGTGTGTTTAATAACTAGGGAATGGTACCTGACAGTGTTCTCTTACTGTTGTATAACAAGAGGAAGTACACCTTAAACTGTTCTCTAAACTTTGTATAACTTGGGAAGAACATCTGACACTGTTCTCTGGGTGTTGTAGATCTAGGGAAGTAAACATGGTACTATTGTCTTAGTGTTGTATAACTAGTTAGTTAGTCGACAGATCATCCTCATTGCACATCGAACCATTCAGTCCATAAGTGCTCGGATCCCCTCCTCAGCAAAGCCCACAGCGTGTAGCTGCTAATGACACCAGTTCTGTGTTGGTTAATCAATCTTCTTTGGCTTCCTGCGTAGTAGACTTATTTGGCAACACCTCTTTTAATTTGCAGTTCTCGCAGTCTGACCATGTTTGTGGATTCACAGTCATCGCTTGGTTCTCGCAACAGTTTTACTTCTCGTAGAGCATTCAGAATGTCAGCCTGGTCCATAGCGCGTCCGCCCTCCAGAGTAGCCTTACCTGCGAGCTTGTCAGCCCGCTCATTTCCTTGTACTCTCGCATGCCCTGGCACAAAAGATGAAACTAATCTTTGCCAGTCGAGACCGCTCCAGAGACAGCAACCATTCTCTTCGGATTCACCCCATCTCTACCCCCTTGAGCAAGCTCATTGAATCGCTAAGGAAATATGGCCTAGTGAATGTCTGTGTCTCGAGCCATGTTATTGCTTTACATACTGCCATGATTTCCATAGTCAGGCTACATGTGGTAGTGTTGTATGACTAGGGAAGTAAACCTGACACTGTTCTCTAAGTGTTGTATAACAAGGGAAGTAAACTTGCCTGTCAACAACTCATGTTTCAGGCATCATCGGATTACTTCTCCCACACCATACAAGAAACTTGCAAGTCGTGTGCGAGGAATGAAATGGTACATTTTATTGCCGTTGGCTCTTTACAATTGCAAAACAGTCGCTATCTAATCACACATAAAGTCACAATATTCTCTATCACTAGTTTTCCTAAACCCTATAGCTAATCTCTATCTACTAGGCTATACGAAAACTATCTCTATTCTACACGATGTGAACACTACAAGGTCAGTCCCCAGTCTGACCTCCTTCACTCGCGTCGCTACACGCCACGCGGAAGGACCTTCATGCGTCCTTCGGCTCTTTGCGTGCTAGGTCAGTTAGCACGCTTCTATTAGCTGTCTTTGGTTGAGTGCTAATCGTTGCTATCACGCAGGCGTGATTCTGTCGTGACCAGTAGTGCTAACTATCTGGTCAACGCCTCCGTGTGAGGACTAGTTAATAGTCCCCCTTTTCTATCATCTATCCTGCCCTGATCCCGGGCACTGTGTTCCCTCTACTCTATCTGAGGTTGACCCCACGTCCCGGTGGTGTTCTATCATGAGGCAGGCTTCCTGCCTCCTGTTTCAGTCTTTGACACACACCCTCCCCTCCTGTGTTGCGTCTTCAACTTTGACTCATTGGTTGTGACGCAAGAGGTTTCTAAAAAATTAGTGTGTCTAATTTTTGTCAAAGACTGTAGATAACCTGGCTTTGGGTTACTCAATAGACCTACTGACTAATGTCACAATGTAGCATCACTTTACTTGGCTACTGGCAATCGCCACAAACTTGTCTGGTTGGCGTGAGCCCTCTTCTCAATCGCAATATTATATTAATTAGAGGTATGTCTGAACCGGACCGTTGTCTTATAAGACCTGCCCTCAAATAGTAAATTAACTCACTACCCATACAAAGTTGACTTTCTGAAGGTCAACACATGAATTGCTTCATGTCCCCCATATAATATTAAACAACCATTACACAAGCTGTGAGCGACAGGCTTTACCTATCTCGCTTCCGCGTGTAAAGTCATATTTCACTGTTAAGTTAGTGTTTCGTTGTCTATTATGTCCCCTGACCTGGAGTTATCTCCCTTTGATCTAATAAAAAATTTTGCAATTTACATGTTTGTTTTTCTGCTTATTTGTGTGTTTGGATGTAATTAAACGTATAATCTACCCTCTAACATGTGTATCTAACTATCATGTGTATATAAGTTAGTTTTTCAAGTGCCATAATTCATTTAACTGTGGTCACAAACATGTGTATATTACAAATCTGTGACTACGTTTTTGTCTTATGAGACTCAAAATACTTTCACTAAGATCCTAAACTAAACTACACAAAATACATTCATTACAACACATTTCCAACATTGAAACCAACATTTGACGGCAACAAAAATAAAAAGTCCTGTTGAGCGGCAGAAAAAATGCTGAATGTTCTCACTCTCTCCTGTATATTTTACATTTGTTCTCACTTTCACACTTCTGTCACACATCTTTAACCTTCCCTTATGTCACACTTCTTTTACCCTCACTATTGGCACACATCTTTTACCCTCATTTCTGTCACACATCTTTCATCCTAATTTCTGTCACACTTCTTTTACCCTCACTTTTGTCACACATCTTTCACCCTCACCTTTGTCACACATCTTTTACCTTCATTTCTGTCACATAACTTTCACTCTCATTTTTGTCACGCACCTTTTACCCTCATAGTTATTTAAAAACCTTGGAGTGACACTGTACAAGTTTGGCTCAGTTTGACAGAGTTGAGCCTAATGACTGTGCAATAACTGTTGCACATGTCAAGTATTTACAACATATTTACATGTAAGAAAAAAGGTTTAATGGTTTGTACCCTGGTATTATTAATCATTGTATTCTACAGAAATATTACTCTAAATACTGACATAATAATGCTAGTTCTATACATATAAATTTAATGCGTTGCCTATTTTAATCTATCTGTCATATTAATCCTAAAATAAGCTTACATTACTCCTAATATTTATCTAATTTAAGGGATGTAATTTACCTATGTGAAATGAAATTGATGTGAGATGAGTTATGTCCCTTTGTGAAATGGGTAATGTGAAATGTAATAAGTTACGTCCCTTTCTAAAATGGGTGATATTCTAACTCATGTTTTTAAATGAAACAAACTATATGATTGATATTCTTATTCTATATGGTGTAAATGATGTATCTTTAAGTGTATAATATTTCTATTCTATTATGGTGTAACCTAATCATACTACTAAATGATAACGTTTGTTAAATGGATTGGTTAAGATGGAATGAAATCAAATGGAATGAAACAAAGTGAAATATAATAAACTGAATGATACTATTTATATCTAAACTTCTTATAATTAGTTGTCATGTTTAAATTACTATCCTAATCTTCTTTTAAAGCTAAATAAATGGGCAAATTAATAATCTATCTAAACTAAAATGAAAAAGTATTATATTATCTAAATCTAACTATAAATTAAAATGACATAATCTATCTATATTTTATCACTATATTAAAACATTATGATACATATCACATTAAGTTTTATATACATGGTTTTTAAATACCCCAGGTTAGTCGTTGCCATTAATGTTCAGAAACATGCTTTCATTGGCATAATATCTATACAATTGTTCTGGGTATTTGAAATCCATTACACAGTCATAATTGTTCTATCGGTATTGCACCTGTAGAGTTCGTTTGTAAAGTAGACTACTGTTTTCGTGTCTGTCTGTATATAATCATCTGACACTGTTTTTCTCTGTTTAACACAACTAATTCACTGGAACATATATGGAGCTTAGCAAGTAATAAGCTGTCCTAGTTCACAAGGTGATATATTTGTTCCCAGAGTAAAGTTCTTACTTTTGATGTCTACGGACACATAGCAGGTCAGTGTTTTTGGTACTTAGTTCAGCACATAATATTCATGTATTTCTAACATATTTCACATAGAATATTTGACTGTACTAAATTAACATCTATTACTCTACACTCTTATGTGGAAATTTCTGGTATTGCTACATCAGATGGTCGACTAAGGGTATCAGCCAAGATGTTATCTTTTCCCTTAATATGCTCTATACTAAAGGTGTAATTTTGTAGTATTAGCGACCACCTGTATATTTGGTCATTTCGATGTACACCACTATGTATGACCGTTATTGGGGAGTTGTCAGTCTGGACAATGAAGTGCACACCCGCCAGAAATCGATGCAGCTTTCTCACCGCATAGATGACGCTTAAGGCTTCCAACTCGGATATGGAATATCTGGACTCGGTGGGTGTGATCTTACGGCTCACGTAGCAAATCGAATGGAAGATGCCCTCATAAAATTGGCCTAGTACTGCAGCGATGGAGATCCTGCTGGCATCTGTCCTAAGATAATAAACGAGCCTCGGATTAGGCAAGCGGAGGATTGGAACATTACTAAACAAGATTTTCAATTTTGACAATGCAGAAATTAATAATGCATCTTTGACATCCAATTTTACAGAAGCTTTTAAAACATTGGAAAATACACTTGTATCTCCGCTAAATTTGGAATAAATTTACTATAGTAATTCACTAACCCCAAAAGGCTTCTGACATGTTTCTTGGTGGTAGGCATGGTCAGATTCATAATTTTGGTAATAATTTTCTGGTCAGTCTTAAGTTGACCTTGAGAAATGACATGACCCAAAAAATAAATTTCTTTTAGGCCCAATTCGACTTTGCTCGGTTTGACAGTGAGCCCGAAGAGTCGCAACCTATTAAAGACATGTCTCAGTTTCAGTAGGTGTGTTGTCCAGTCATCAGTATGGACACATATATCATCTATATAGGTCACTGTATTCGTCACTCCATGAAGTAGATCTCTAGTTAAGCGTACGAAAGTGGCAGGAGCGTTTCGAAGTCCGAAAGGAAGAAAACGCCACTCGTAAAGTCCTAAAGGTGTTGAAAAAGCAGTAAGATGGATGGATTGAGACTGCATAGGGACTTGCCAATATCCCTTAGTGAGATCTAATTTAGAAAAGATTTTGGAGGTGGACATGTCAAGAATAAGATCTTCGCAGGAAGGAATTGGCTCTGCGTCGATCTTGGTGATGTTGTTGAGCTTTCGATAGTCCACGCACAGACGAATTGTAGAATCTTTCTTCTTAACTAGAACAATTGGAAAAGAGTACTCAGAGGTGGATTTCTGGATGATCCCACTAGCCTCTAAATTCAGAATTTCCTTATTTAGATTTTCCCTATAGCTTAGTGGGATTGAGTACGGCCTGCATTTAATAGGCTTAGAGTCCGAAAGAAGAATGGAGTGTTCGATTCTGTCCGTCCTACCTGGAATGTCAGAGAATATGTCTTTGTATTCCGTCACTAATTCTACTAATTGTCGTCGTTGACTGTCTGTTAGTCCCTGTTCTATATGTATGCTATCTAATGTAGCAGTCTTGTCTACAATAGGAACTGTTAGTTCCATTCCGTCGTCGTCTACCTGATTCAGTACGGTGGTGGTGCTAAGTGTGTATTCTGTATTCTCGCTAAGTGTATGCTCGTCGGATATGCCAGTCTCGCTAACTAGTGTAGTTGCGTTGTGTATGTCTGTCGTCTGATCACTAGGTGTGGGTGCACTGTGTTCGTCTGTCTCTACTTCTGTCTCTTGTCGTGAATAGTAAGGTTTCAACATGTTGACATGGAATATCTTTAAGTTTCCGTTTATTGATATTTCATAGTCACCATCTGAAATTTTACGTACCACCTGGAATGGCCCTTGCCATGAAGTCAATAATAAATTTCGTTTGTCAGGAAGCAAGAGAAGTATGTCTTGATCTGGTTCAAGTTCAATTGTTCTCGCCCCTTTGTTGGCATATTGGCGGTAGATTTGACCCTTCCTCTCCAAAGCTGCCTTAGCTATAATACACGATTTCATGATTTTATCTCGTGTTTCAGTCACCATTTCATAAGGTGTTTTTGGTTCGGGAATTTGAATAGAATTTGTTATTGCCTGATGATAAATGGTTAGGGGTCCACGTGGGTTAGCCCCGTACACTAATTCAAACGGTGAGAAACCCGTGCTTGAATGGGGAATCTCCCGATAGGCGAACAGCACTGTTGGTAACAGTGTATCCCAATCAGCTGGGTTTTCTGCTGTTACCTTAGCCAGCATATGCTTAAGATCTCCATTAATTTTTTCTACTATCCCATTGCTGGCTGGATGGTACGCTGTCGTGAAATGTTGTTTAATCCCTAACATTTTTGTAAGGGCTTGCGTTGCAGCCGATATGAATTGAGTTCCACGATCGGATAAAATGGTCCGTGGAAATCCGAATCGTGAGAACAGGTGTAGAAATACATTGGCAACATCTTTGGAGGTGATGTACTTCAAAGCTACTGCCTCAACCCACCTTGTACATAGGTCGACCATCGTTAATATGAAGCGATTTCCTTTGCCGGACACCTGATTCAGGGGTCCAACAATATCTACCGCCACACTCTCAAATGGCCTAGAAGCCAGTGTAGAAGGTTGTACTTCAGCTGTAGCATGTTTACCCTTTCGTACTAACTGTTGACAGACATTACACGAACGACAAAATAATTTAATATCATTGCAAAAACCTGGCCAATAAAAATGAGCCTGAATTCTGGCCCTGGTTTTGTCATATGCAAGATGGCCAGCAAACGGTGACTCATGTGCAATCTTTAGCACAGTTATGCGATGTTGTACAGGTAACACCGTTTGCTGAATCTCATGGTTACCAGTAGTATAATATCTAGTAAGGATGCCATTATTTAATCTGAAGAACCATGATGCGTTCTTTGTCACTTTGGCTCGTTCTTTCAATACTTTTAAATAAGGAGACAAACTAGGATCAGCTTTCTGCTGTTCTATGAATTTTTGTCTGTTGGTATCATCAGTGCTAGATGGAGAAAGCACCAGTAGTCTCTCATCTTGAAGCGTGTCTTGATGTTTTATAGTGTCTGCTCTGGTTGTTGCATTAACTGCATTCAGTTGGTTCCATGCAGTTATTTCATCGCTAGTACATTGTTTTAGTTGGGGTAAGCAACCCAGAATTAAATCAGTACAAGGGTTGTCAAGTACAGCACAAGTAAATGTACCCAAAAGGAAAGGAGTGTTAATACGGGCTTTGGCCAAAGGGTAAATTTCAATGTTACCCGAAAAGGTTCGGCATTTGACAGAGTCACCTGTATAATCCTCTTGACTCACCAGTTCCTTTCTGAGACCAATAAGGGTACTACCGCTGTCCAGCAAACATTGGCATGGTCTATCATTGACCATTGCATTGTGGAACTCTAAATTGCCTCTGGAGGCTAAGGCTGCATTCACACTCTCAGATGAGAATGGAACTGTATGTCCACATTCTAATTTTCCGTCAGCATGAAATTGGTGACATCGCTCACAACTGTCAAAACTTAACATATCGTTTACACAACACACCTCTTCCGTTTGGTTAACAGGTAATTCATTTTCAACATCACTCTCAGTCTCACTACCACTATCAGAAGATGTATCAAGTAAAATAGCATTGTTGGCTTTCATACGTTGGCGGCCTAGGCACTTATTTGAATAATGGCCGTAGCTGGAACAAAAAAAAACATTTGATGGCACGCCGGTATGCAGATCTTTTGTTCTGTTGCTTCTTAATAACATTTTCAAGATGTGCCGGATAACTCGGCGATTTGTCACACATTGAATAAGTGTCATGTAAAAGTTGACAGTGGATACATTTTGAAATTTTTCTATCTTTCTTGTCAAATTTATTAAATGGTTTTCTATTGCTCTGATAGTTTTTAGATTGATCGTTTACAAAGGAAACTATTTCAGAGTCATTTGAAGTCTTAAAAATATTTCTGTTTGAAGAAAAATATGCAGACCCTTTCTTTTCAAACTGTTCTATGGTTTCAATGTCTGACTGCTGCAAAAATTTAGCAAAAGAGGATGGTATCGTGGATATTACTTTATCCATAGTTATTAAATTTTTCAATCTATCAAAGTCTTTTCCTATGTTAGCTGCTTTAAGCCACCTATTTAGTACACTTTGAACATTTGAGACGTAGTCAATGAAAGTCTCCGTAGGTTTAGGTTTTAAATTTGAGAACTGAACCTGATACCCAGGGGCATCAAGTAAAAAGTGTTGCATAATCCTATCACGGATGTATCGGTAGTCAGATCTAAGATCGGTTGGTATAGATTCTATCACTTTAAGGGGCTCACCACTCAGGTTCTTCATATAAATCATAGCCCACATCTCTAAAGGAACTTGGTGATATTTAAACTGATACTCGACATTTTCTGTCCAAGCAGATATTGAATCGTCTTTACAATATGGTTTGATAATATTCTTGTATTTGTTGAATTTATTTTCTTCTTGTTGACTTTTAAGTTTAGTGGCAAAGATCTCTGCGTGTGAGTCTACATCCATCTCTTTCATCTTTAACTGTGTCTCTGATTCTACTTGTATTTGTTTTTCCTTAACTCTTGCCATTTCATCTATCTCTTTTTGCTTTAATTCTCTCTCCTGATCTAATTGCTTTTGCTTAAATTCCTTATCATGTTCTAATTGTTGTTGCTTAACATTCTTATCATGTTCTAATTGTTGTTGCTTAACATTCTTATCATGTTCTAATTGTTGTTGCTTAATTTGCACTTCTTTTTGTTTTGTTATCTCAGCTAGTTGTATCTGGTGTTGTCTTTCCTGTGCGCGTTCATCTCTCTCTGCATCCTTTGCTTCTTTAAATTTTTGATCCGCATATTGTTCTAGCTCTTTACCTGTGTATTGCAATTCTTTGCCTGCTTTAATGAAGTCAGCTAGAGTAGCCATGTTGTTGGGTAATTGGCTCGCGTTGACCTGAACTGACCGCTTCACTCAGTTATTTTTCTTTAATATGCTATGTTATTTAATATCTTAGCACTACAAATTGTACTCTTTGTTTACAATCTGGAAAATTGTATTCTCCAAAAAATTAGAGCACAAAGTCTGTTCATACAATACACGCTGAAAAAGAGATGCACTATTAATCACAATGCATGCCAAAAACGTAGGTTTTACTCATCTTAATGTTCCCGAGAACAAGGAACAACACGTCAGCAACACCGGTCTCGTTGTTTGGCACCCCGGGATACACACGAGTTTTCTACTCAGGTCACCTTGTTTGGCACATCGGCATACACTCACGTTATCTATCAGCTGTTGTTTACCCTGGTTTACAGAGCAGCAACAATTAACAACTCGTAAACGAAAAATAGATTTTTGACAAATTGGTACAATGACACTGACATGCCCACGAACAAACAGAATATCGATTAATTAATATTTAATGTCAATGTCCTGTCTTCGTTCTACAGTAATATGTCTTTCGTTACTAACCTAGTTTAATCTATGGAAGTATGGTGCAGACAAAATCTAATTTGCATAGCCGAAAGTAGTGCCCTCGTGATGGTAAACAAATAGAAAAGTACGAAAAAAAATTCAATAACTGCTTTTAAATAAATATACATATAATAATAATGTGCAAATAAATAAATATATTCATTCTCTAACTTAAATAAACAAATAATAGTTAATATATCGTAAAGATTCAGGCAGGCAGCAGCTTGGCAGTTCGTAAACACTGAAATGCTGATTCCAAGTGGCGAGGCCCAACTGCTTGTCAATCGTGCCACGTCACAGGCGCAGCGCTATTTTTAGCTTGCAAAAATCAATACTGTCGCTGACCTTTGTATTGCTCCGCCATGAATCATTTTTGACAATTATTCAAAAACAAATAAATAATTACATAAATAAATGAAAGAAGAACATAATATGAATACTTACAACTTTGAAGAACACATTATTTAAATATATAACATTCTAATAAGCACAAATAAACATTATTTCATCACGATAGGCACAATTCTTCTGGCAACTCGATCTAGTCTGCATACGTCATCGTCACTGACACAAATTAAACATTTAATCTTTGTAATATCCTATCCGTAAACCTAGTCTAGAGCCGTGGGTAAGTGTTATAGCTTGAACTCAGGTTCAAGCCGCACTTCTGACACCACATTTAATCCTATTGCCTGTCAACAACTCATGTTTCAGGCATCATCGGATTACTTCTCCCACACCATACAAGAAACTTGCAAGTCGTGTGCGAGGAATGAAATGGTACATTTTATTGCCGTTGGCTCTTTACAATTGCAAAACAGTCGCTATCTAATCACACATAAAGTCACAATATTCTCTATCACTAGTTTTCCTAAACCCTATAGCTAATCTCTATCTACTAGGCTATACGAAAACTATCTCTATTCTACACGATGTGAACACTACAAGGTCAGTCCCCAGTCTGACCTCCTTCACTCGCGTCGCTACACGCCACGCGGAAGGACCTTCATGCGTCCTTCGGCTCTTTGCGTGCTAGGTCAGTTAGCACGCTTCTATTAGCTGTCTTTGGTTGAGTGCTAATCGTTGCTATCACGCAGGCGTGATTCTGTCGTGACCAGTAGTGCTAACTATCTGGTCAACGCCTCCGTGTGAGGACTAGTTAATAGTTCCCCTTTTCTATCATCTATCCTGCCCTGATCCCGGGCACTGTGTTCCCTCTACTCTATCTGAGGTTGACCCCACGTCCCGGTGGTGTTCTATCACGAGGCAGGCTTCCTGCCTCCTGTTTCAGTCTTTGACACTGACACTGATCTCTAAGTGTTGTATAATTAGGGAAGTAAACCTGACACTGATCTCTAAGTGTTGTATAACTAGGGAAGTAAACCTGACACTTGTCCACATGTGTTATATAACTAGGGAAGTAAACTTGACACTGTTCTCTAAATGATGTATAACTAGGGAAGTAAACCCGACACTGTTCTCTAAATGTTGTATAATTAGGGAAGTAAACTTGACACTGTTCTCTAAATGATGTATAACTAGGGAAGTAAACCCGACACTGTTCTATAAATGTTGTATAACTACGGAAGTAAAGCTGAAATGTTCTCTAAGTGTTGTATAATTAGGGAAGTAAACCTGACACTGGTCTGTAAGTGTTGTATAACTAGGGAAGTAAACTTGACACTGTTCTCTAAATGATGTATAAGAAGGGAAGTAAACCTGACACTGTACTCTAAATGTTGTATAGCCAGGGATGTAAACCTGAAATGTTCTCTAAGTGTTTTATAACCGGGGAAGTAATTTTGACACTTGTCTTTAAATGTTGTATAATTAGGGAAGCAAATCTGACACTGTTCTCTAAGTGTTGTACAACTAGAGAAGTAAACCTGACACTGGTCTCTACGTGTTGCATAACTAGGGAAGTAAATCTGAAATATTCTCTAAGTGTTGTATGACTAGGGAAGTAAACCTCACACTGTTCTCTAAGTGTTGTATGACTAGGGAAGTAAGCCTCACACTGTTCTCTAAATATTGTTTAACTAGGGAAGTAAACCTGACTCTGGTCTCTAAGTATTGTACAGCTAAGAAAGTAAACCTGACACTGGTCTCTAAATGTTTTACAAATAGTGAAGTATACCTGACACTGTTCTGTAAGTTTTGTATAACTAGGGAAGAAAACATGACTCTTGTCCCCAAGTGTTGTATAACTAGTGAAGTAAACCTGACACTGGTCTCTAAGTGCTATATAACTAGGGAAGTAAACCCGGCACTGGTCTCTAAGTGTTGTATAACTATGGAATTAAAGTTGACACTGTTCTCTAAATGATGTATAACTAGGGAAATAAACCTGACACTGTTCTCTAAATGTTGTATAACTAGGGAAGTAAACCTGACACTGGTCCTAAGTGCTGTATAACTAGGGAAGTAAACCTGACACTGGTCCTAAGTGCTGTATAACTAGGGAAGTAAACAGGACACTGTTCTCTAAATGTTGTATAATCAGGGAAGTAAACCTGAAATGTTCTCTAAGAGTTGTATAACTGGGGAAGTAAACTTGACACTTGTCTCTAAATGTTGTATAACTAGGAAAGTAAACCTGACACTGTTTTCTTACTGTTGTATAACTAGGGTAGTAAATATGACACTGTTCTCTAAATGTTGTGTAACTAGGGAAGTAAAGATGACACTGTTATCTAAATGTTGTATAATAGGGAAGTAAACCTGAAATGTTCTCTAAGTGTTGTATAACTAGGGAAGTAATCCTGACACTTGCCTTTAAGTGTTGAACAACTAGAGAAGTAAACCTGACACTGGTCTCTAAAAGTTGTATAACTAGGGAAGTAAACCTGACACTGTTCTCTAAATAATGTAAAACTAGGAAGTAAACCTGACACTGTTCTCTTACTGTTGTACAACTAGAGAAGTAAACCTGACACTGGTCTCTAAAAGTTGTATAACTAGGGAAGTAAACCTGACACTGTTCTCTAAATAATGTATAACTAGGGTAGTAAACCTGACACTGTTCTCTAAATGTTGTATACGTAGGTAGGTAAATCTAAAATGTTCTCTAAGTGTTGTAAAACTAGGTAAGTAAACCTGACACTGTTCTCTAAATGTTGTATAACTAAGGAAGTAAACCTGATATGTTTTCTAAATGTTGTATAACCAGGGAAGTAAATCTGACACTGTTCTCTAAGTATTGTATAATTAGTTAAGTAAACCTGACACTGGTCTCTAAATGTTGTATAACTATGGAGGTAAATCCGGAATGTTCTCTAAGTGTTGTATAACTAGGTTAGTAAACCTGACACTGTTCTCTAATTGATGTATAACTAGGGAAGTAAACCTGACACTGTTCTCTAAATGTTGTATAACTATGGAGGTAAATCCGGAATGTTCTCTAAGTGTTGTATAACTAGGTTAGTAAACCTGACACTGTTCTCTAAATGGTGTATAAATAGGGAAGTAAACATGAAATGTTTTCTAAGTGTTGTATAACTAGGGAAGTAAACCCCACACTGTTCACTAAGTGTTGTATAATTAGGGAAGTAAACCTGACACTGTTCTCTGAATGTTGTATAATTAGGGAAGAAAATCTGACACTGTTCTCTAAGTGCTGTATAATTAGTTAAGTAAACCTGACACTGGTCTCTAAGTGGTGTATTACTAGGGAAGTAAACCTGACACTAGTCTTTTAAGTATTGCGTAACTATTAATGTAAACCTGACTCTGGTCTCTAAGTGTTGTATAACTAGGTAAGTAAATTTTAGACTAGTCTTTAATATTGCTTAACTATAGATGTAAATCTGACTGTGGTCTCTAAGTGTTGTATAATTAGGGGGCACTCAGTCTAACAGAAATAAACTGGACACCGGCATGTAAATGTTGCATACCTAAGGAGCACTCCTCTTAACAGAGAAATGAGCACGTGAAAGATGCAATTAACTGATAGCTGATAAACTTTGTCGAGCACCATTCACAGGTCACAGATTGTGAGAATTGTATGGATATTTTGCCCTGGCCATGCGGGATGCGGGGTGGGGGTGGGGTGGGGGTGGGTGGGGGGGGGGGTGGGTGGATGGGGGGAAATGAACAGGCTGATATGCTGGCAGGGAATGCACCTCTTGGCGGTAGATTGCCTATGGACTAGGGGGTGGTGGTCATGCGTTTGTGGGACTAGGTGCAGGAGGAGGGGGAACAGATTGAGAACCCGTACGTGGAAAGAATGAGATTGCGGGGGATCGGCAGTGGTTCTGGAAGATTATCAACACTGAGTGGGAAGTTCAGGAGAACTTTAAATCAGATAACGGTGGGAACGTTTAGTAATATGACTCTTTGCTGGCTGTTGTACGAGGGGATGGCGCACATATGGGAATGTCCTGAGTGCAGTGATGTCGTTTCTTAACTGAACTGAACTGAACTGAACTCAACTCAACTACAAGGACGAAATATGTACGTGAAAATTGAGCATACAACCATCATTTCACTAATCTAATGTGAACAATTTAAGAACTTTTATTTTTTTTCTCTGTCTTAACCTCTAGCTACTCTCTAACTTCTTACATTGCGACGGCTTAACTTGACATGAATATTTAGAAATTATATCCCCAAGGTTATGGTCTCGTTTTGATTCAGTGGTCTCTGGACAAACTGTGACAGAAGACTGTGACAATATAATCAGTCGATGATGGATGTCTTCGACATTTTTTTCCCCCATAGGAGATTAAAAGATCATGTGATTAAGTAGCTAATGTTTACAGCGGCCCAGGAATTTCGAAATATGGAGACGAAAATTGTATATAAGTGAGGTTTGAAGCAATAGACCATTACTCTTGCCATCTTCCAGACGACGTAAGCAACTCCAGCTAGAGAACCCGTAGCCTTGTCGTAAGTATCATCATCTTCTTTATCATCAAGTATTTGCTTGGTCTGGTCCTGAAGCATTCTCATCATTTCATTCCAAAAGTATACTTTTGTTTTTGTAATAGCAACAATTTCATTCTTTCAATCTTGGGAGATAGTGTGGTGGTTTTCCGTGACTTCTTGTTTCTCGTGTCTTGTCTTTTTCTTCCTCCATGTTTTTGAACTGTGTTCTCAGGTCCGTCAATTGGCCTTCCAGTTGCGCTTTGTCACTTTTTGTAAGTCGATTGGTCGCCTCATACTGCCTCTTAGCCTCTTTATATGGTAGGTTGAATTTTATGGCTATCTTAATGGTTTCCTTGCTGTTTTGGTGGCACGGGCAGCCGAGGTATCTGGCGCCGTGGTTGCCGAGGCAGTTGGAGCACTTTCTGTTAGGGTTAGGCCTTCTGAAGTCCTTGTCGATCTTTGCTTTCTGGCACTGGCTGTGTGGATGGGGTCCAGAGCAGTATCGACATACCTCCACCTCACTCTTGCAGGTGGCACGGGTATGCCAACATTTCTGGCACTTAGAGCACTGCAGCAGTCTCGGTATGTAGTGCTCTGGTACTTGATCTTCTTTGTCCCATCTCCTGTGTGTTGCCGGGCCCCATAAGGGAAGCAAAAAATAGCAACACTGTAGCCTACCACGCATGTCGTAAGAGGCGACTAAGGAGGCTTGATGGTTCCGTCGCCCTGCTACTGAGTGAGTGCGTGGTGCGACACTGTGAGCTGTGAGTTTCATGTGAAATGCTTTTGAATCTGCCCGAGGTTTTTTGGAACGTGACTGCATGTTCGGAGCGATTGCAGATGGCTATGTCCCAGAGTTGACCGTTTTTTGCCTTATGCAGAAATGCGTGGCTGCTGGGCTTCTGGTTGACTGCCACTACCAACGACGATGAACTGTATTTCGTGGACTGTGTGGGTGAACATCTAGGAAACATCCAGATGGGAAAATGACTGCCGATTCCATCAGAAATGAACTGGGTGTTTTGTGGGGGACTATTGTGTTGACATTCTGGCGGCGGCATTGTGCACAGTGTATCTGTGCAGGCTGTTGTTTGTCGACACTCCTGTCTTTTCCACTTTTCATATTGGGCAGTGGGGAGTATTTTGTGTGATATTCACTGGCACAGGAATGGAGCATAATGGGGACGACCCATTGCTGTGAAGTTGGAACTGCGACTAACTAACTAACTAACTAACTAACTAACTGTCCCATCTAATGACTTGATGGATCACTCGTTCCTCCGATGTTACTATGACGACTGTGGAGGGGATGTTATTCTTGCCGATGGTCCTCTCAGCACTGGTGATCTTTACTTTCCTGTTCTCTCTTGTCAGCATCTCCCTGCTCTGGTCGTTGGTGAGATGGGTCTTAACTCGCTTGATGACCCATCGTTTCATCATTAGGTGTCGGGAGGCTTCTACTGTGATGGCGTGGGGTAGCTTGATGTCGGCTTTCTCGTTTTGTGACATCTTCTGCATTGGTGCGGTGGTCTTAGAGTTCTTGTTGATGGAGAAGACCACTATTCCATCAGGTGTCTTGCGTAGCTGGGTGACGCTGTGTCTTCCCAGCTCGTTCTCCAACAGACTGAATATCTTGTCTGTTGGTAGCGCCGACAGTTTGGCTTCCCCCACGCTTGTTTGTTTCAGCAGGATTTTGCCGCTGAAGTCCTCTGTTGTGGTTTCCTCTGATGTGGAGGTCTTGCGTGAGCTGCCTGGCTGCTTCTCGTTAGTGTTACGGACTTCCCCGCTGTTGCTGGCTTCAGTTGTAGTTGTAATCTCTGGCGTCGGTTTAGCGGCTTTACCTAAGTGATAGCTTCCTTTGAGGTTGTTTCAGGTACTGGAGTTTCGCTGCAGCTCGCAAGCAGGTTTTCTCCTCGCATCTTCTTGATAGTCTTGGCAGCTTCTACGCTGCTCATCTTGAATGTCGGGTGTCTTCTGGAGTTATTCTTGCCACGTGCCATTTTCTCTCACGTGTCAGGCTTCAGATCTGGCGACTTGCTCTCGATAGCGTGTCGAGTCGGTCCCCGCACTATCCACATTTTATACGATCTGTTTCCACACAAGTACGAGTCCATTCGACATTCCAGATACTGCATGCTTGCGCCTAATACACACACACACACACACACACACACACACACACACACACACACACACACACGCGCGCGCGCGCACACACACATACACACACATTCACGTGCACACAATGAAAACAGTAAAAAAAAATAAATTAAAGCATTTGTTAAAAAATTGTACACAGTAAACAGAATTCGTCCATCCATCATGTGCCATGCTGTTAAAAGTGGGCGGTCATGACTCGCCATTTCACTCGATCACCAGAGTCGTGGATCAGCTCAGTTTTCCTATCTTGACCATGTCACATGGTCAATCCATCCAGGTATGTACTTCTCTGTCTTCCGCTTGTTCTCTTCCCCTCGATCTTGCCAGTTGTCACCAAGTTCTCCAGTTTATTTCTTCTCATAACATGTCCAAAAAATTTTGACTGTCTACGTCTAATTTGTCTAATCAGTTTACGATTTTTATTTGTTTCTCGTAGGACTTGGTCGTTGGTTTTCCTGTCTGTCCTTGATATTCTTTGCATTCTCCCCAGAAATCACATTTCCACAGCCATTAGATGTTTTTCAGCTTGTCTGCTCATTGTCCACGCTTCACATCCAAAGAAAAGAAAACAGAATAGAAGAGTACTTTTAATGTTGTTTGCTGATTATTCCAATGCTGCCGATGTGTCTTTGGCGGCAAGTTTTTCACTGTCATTTCATGTATACGTTGACTTTGGGATTCATGTGATTGATGGTGAATTATTGACGGTCATCGGTCTGGCATTGTGAACCTTCGCCGTAAGATACTTCCAACAATCACATCATTTTTGTATTGCGCCCTAAGCAAATAAACTTGGTGGAATAGCTCCTAAAACGGAGTGTGTAAACTTTGTTTATAATTTAAAGAGGTCAACACGTATTCTATAAAGCTTGCCGTAAGAAAGCAGGAAATCGAAAGGAAAACCATTTGTGAACTAAGGCAGTTCACTAATAAACACATATAGTATTGTTTGGCACTGATGGAAGAATAAGAAGGAAGTAGAGATTGGAAGACGCACTAGACAATATAAAATTTTAAAGCTATAGTTACCGACTGGGATCCGAACCTGTCATCTCCAAATGACGACAGCTCCTCGCTACAGCAACAGGTGTACTTCGACGCATGACCAACTAACTATAGCTTTCAATTTTAAGTTGTCTAGTGCGTCCTCTAATCTCTACTTCCTCCTTCTCCTTCTATGAGTGCCAAACAATACTACGTTAGAAGGCAATATGCGAATGTTCTTATTTTCACATCATAACATTAATACACAAGGGTGAAATAAATGCCATAGTTAGAGCCTTGAGTGTTGAGGGGATACAATAGAGCCTGTTCTGTTGTATGGATATGAAACTTGGACAATGTGCAGTCAAGCTGAAAAACATCTGATGGCTGCAGAAATGTGGTTTCTGAGGAAAATGCAAAGAATACCATGGACAGATAAAAAAACCAATGACCAAGTACTACAGGAGAAATTAGACGTAGATAGCAAAATGTTTTGAACATGTTATGAGAAGAAATGGACTAGAGAACTTGGTGACAACTGGCAAGATCAAAGGGAACAGACCAAGAGGAAGACCGAGAAGTAAATACCCGGATGGCTTGGCCATATGGCATGGGCGAGACAGGAACACTGAGCTGATCCACGACTCTGGTGATCGAGTGAAATGGCGAGTCATGACCGCCCACACTTTCCGGCATGGCACATGATTGATTGATTGAGTTAGAGCCTGCTATGTGGATGTTAGATGTTAGAACATTCTTGTAGATCTGACTTGTTGTGGGGATGTGGAGTGTTAGAACATTCTTGTAGATCTGACTTGTTGTTGGGATGTGGAGTGTTAGAACATTATTGTAGATCTGACTTACTGTGGGGATGTGGAGTGTTAGAACATTATTGTAGATCTGACTTACTGTGGGGATGTGGAGTGTTAGAACATTCTTGTAGATCTCACTTGCTGTGAGGACGTTGAGTGTTAGAACATTCTTATAGATCTGACTTGCTGTGGGGATGTTGAGTGTTACAACATTCTTGTAGATCTAACTTGCCGTGGGGATGTGGAGTGTTAGAACATTCTTGTAGATCTGACTTGCTGTGGGGACGTTGAGTGTTAGAACATTCTTATAGATCTGACTTCCTGTGGGGACGTTGAGTGCTAGAACATTCTTATAGATCTGACTTGCTGTGGGGACGTGGAGTGTTAGAACATTCTAATAGATCTGATTTGCTGTGGGGATGTGGAGTGTTAGAACATTCTTGTAGATCTGACTTGCTGTGGGTACGTTGAGTGTTAGAACATTCTTGTAGATCTGACTACATTGAGGAATAGGTGACCACTCCTTCCCTCCCGTAGTGAATGACGAGAGCTGGCATCAAAACCTTGTCCAACCGTACTCAATCCGTACTGTTCTAAAACACGCCTTCGTCAATAGGCAATACGAAGAGTCGGAAGAACAAAATAACTTGTAGCCAGTCCATGCGCATAAAACAAAATTTTTTAATCTGTGCTAGAGGTAGTTCAAGTGATACAGAGACTGACAGTCAGCTTTAGACCTTAGCTTATCATACCAGGGTAACAATATCGCAATGCTTTTTTCTAATGATATCCTTTTTCACAGGACATCGCTGTCAACTCCAGCATTTCACTGCTGTTGTTGATGTTTTGGCAGTTTACGTTCAGTAGTTTGCCATTGGTTTAATATCACAATAGTTGTAACAAATACATGATGCCCCCTATTAACCAATTTGTTTTCTGACTCCGCCCACAGATAATGTACAAGACAGTCCTTGTAGTTGCTTTCATCGCCGCCGCTGTATTGACAGTTCAAGGCTCCGGTTATAGCGGCATTGGGGGATTAGGCCTTGGTCTCATCAGTGCTGGAGGCGGCTTCGGTGGATATGGAGGTGGTTTGGTTGGATATGGAGGTGGTTATGGCGGATATGGAGGTGGTTATGGCGGATATGGAGGTGGTTTGAGCGGATATGGAGGTGTTCTGGGCGGATATGGAGCTGGTTTTGGCGGATATGGAGGTGGTTTGGGCGGATATGGAGGTAGTTTGGGCGGAATTGGAGTTGGTCTGGGCGGAATTGGAGGTGGTTTCGGTGGGTACGGAGGTGGTTATGGAAAAGGACAAGCCATTGTAGTACCTGTCGCCGTCAAAGGAGGATTCGGAGGTTATGGCCATGGAGGTGGATACGGCGGTGGTTATGGTAAGTTTTTCTGCTTCTTCTTCGTTTTCTTGGTTGTAATAATCGACAGGATATCACTTTAAGCAAACTCATAGATGCCCCTTTAGCAAATGATGTAAGGTGTAGATGCTGATAGCTTCGGTATCTCACTGGCTGTAAATACATATGATCATAACATGCAACACCCCCACAAGAGCCGATAAAAGTTAGTTGCATATCCTCTACATGACGTCGCAGTCAACATTAGCATTTTGTGCTGTTGTGATCTTTTGACAAGTTTACGTTCAGTAGCTTACCATTGCTTTCTGAACAACTGGCATCCATACCATTACGTAAAATACCAACGTAGGCAGTTTGCTGCCAAATCGCCCACAGCTGTATTTCGAACGCGGGTATGCGGGATTACGAACTGCGTCTGTAACACCTACGCCACGGAGCCGGCTACAAGAACCGATACCTAAATCTAATCTTGCGAATTAGCAATCGGCCGGAATGCTCTTTCGTAGTAACTATTTATTGTAATTTGATAGTTCTGTCAATGCAGTTTAAGCAGTACTATTAGTAAGTGTAGTCAATCAACAATCCTTTTACATGCTTTAAAGTGATTTAGTGACATGTGGTGCTAGATCCTTATTGTTATATCGCTTCTCAGCCTATTGGCTAAGATCAAAGTGTAGTATCTGTTCTCATCAAAGTAATGCACTTGGTCTGGCCAGAGGCCGGGATGATCATCAAACTTCATAACTCCTCACAGTAGCTGTGGGCCTGGTGGACCACTGTGGGCAAAGGCCCGTGGGACTAAGGGCCAACAATAACAACAGGGGGACGCGGGGGCCTCAGAGTGCTGCTCTATCCTCAGGGAGAACCGCCAAACCTAAACAAAATATTGTTATAGAACAAACAGCACACGGTGACTGATATGGTCAGTATCACGCTAGCCGGAACAATATTCATGCTTCAGGAAATTCTGAGTATGAAGGGCTCTTTGCTACCAATGCCAAACCTGGACAATGGCAGAAACAGAGACAAAACACATTATAATAACATGATATACCTGAGAAGAATACTCAACGTATCAAGAAGAGGGAATATCAGAAATGATGAAATCAGAACTGAAGTGGGGGTTATAGCAGAGTAAGATTTGATTAGGGAACAGCAAGTTGAATGGTTTGGACATATAACTAGGCTACCAACTGACAGTATACCACAACAAGCAATGATGTACAGACCAGATGGAACCAGACGAAGAGGCCGTCCATGTAAACGATGAACAGCGGGAATAACTGAGTCTATGGGAATCTCGATATATGAAGCCCACAAACGGACACTCTCCATCTGTTTATGCGTCACTGCGACACCGCAAGGTACAAGAGGAACAAGATAATATGATGATGATGGGATGAGACTGTATGAAGGGCACAAAGGCAATGCCGATGTTAGAGACACAGTACATATGTATTCAGGCCCCCAAGAAGCACTTTTGTCAGTGGCAAAACGTTGAACGCTTTCTTGGTTTGGGTACCTAATACATCATGACCCCACCACTCCCCCTTGCCATAAAAGGTTATCTTACAAGGAACAGTTCGCTGCAAACAGAATAGAGGAAGACTGGGAAAATGGGGTAGGATGAGTGAACAGGGTGTAGGATATCCACATTCATGTGCTTTGCTGAGAACAAAGACTGGTGGAGGACTCTGGTTGCTGATGTTTCCATTTTAACATCCTCAGGGTCGACGTTCCAAGATGACAACGATAATTTGGCATGCAATGTCTCATAAAACACTTGCATGTATCATTACTTGGCATTGGGCCCAAAGGCGGAAGCCAGGGGGGTCGTTTTGAGAGGAATTATATCTCAGGATTCTTTAATTATACATGAAGAAACTTGATTACGATGACAATGATGGTGTTGAAGTTTAAACCTTATCGCAAGCCTTCTTTCTGTTTTTGCCATAAAACGTATTTATTCATAGATAACAATGAATATGTTCTTTATCCGCAGGTTACTAGACAGTCGTCAAGCAGCCATTCCGAGTTTAGTCTTCAAATATCACATTTCTTGTGAAAGTATATAAAATAAACGGGTAACCATTATAAGTGATCACAGAATATTGACCGAGTTCGCCTGATTTCTGTGTAATTTGTGATGTTCGTATGCTTCTTGAGTGATTGCCTCGTTTGTCTTTCTGCCCGTCAATTTTATTCTGTACATGTCCACTAGGATGCTTTGGTTTTGTGTGTGTTCGTGTGTGTGTGTGTGTGTGTGTGTGTGTGTGTGTGTGTGCGCGTATGTGTGTGTGTGTGAAGTATCATTTCCATTGCATGTGGATAGCGTTATAAGACCCCCAGCCACCTCCCATAATCACACCAGAATACCAGCAGAATTTACGAACTCCGTAGAACCAACTGTATGTATATCAGAGTCACACACGCTATACATTTTCATTTGTGTATAGGTTTACAAGATTTGAAATGCAGCCCAGGAAACGGCCTATTCGGCCTGCTGAGTTTTATTCCCAACTGGTGTAGGGAGTTTTAACGTGCCTTTATCTGAGAAGTAAAGTTTCCGATCGCCTACACCAGGATCACGGAGACAAAAGACTGCTTTTCGTGGCAGTAATAGTAAATACGCTTTGGGGGGAGTACTGGGTATATGGTTCTGGTCGGGTATTTTTATATACCAGTCAATACTCGACGGATAGTGTGGTCACTACCACTCCCAACGCCTTTAATTCTAATAGCGTTTCCTGTTTATTTTTTTTATTTTTTTAAAGAATAAGTCGAACACATAGTCGAACCCATTGTAGAGCAACAGATAAGCTAAGCATAGTGTGGTTTCAGGAAAGGTACAAGTTGCACTTTTACACTATTCACACTTAGGCATTTATGTGAAAAATCTATCGAGTACAACACAATATATTTGAAGAGCAGGAAAAGGCTTTTAACAGAGTATATATATATATATATATATATATATATATATATATATATATATATATATATATATATATATATATATACGAGGGTAAGTTAATAAATAAGTCACAAATGGCTGTAGAAAAATAACTTCTTCTTCTTCTTATGCTGATTGCTAAGTTCAGAAAGTAGTGTCCTTAGAACTGGTAATTTCCCAGACAGAAGTGCCTCTATTACTGATTTTGCATCTGTTAATATCACCACATGTTGTCTATCATGGCTGGTATTTTGTAATTTCTCTATTGCTATCTTGATTGCCTCAATTTCAGCATCATAGTTATGGCAGTACTTTCCTGTTGGAACTCTGACCGTGTCCCTAGTATTATTTGGGTATTCTATATACACTCCCGCTCCTCCATTTTGAACAGCATTTTGCCCTGACCCATCTGTGTAGACTCGGATCCAGAGGTCCTGTGGTTATTCGTCATCAAGGAAGCTGAGAGTGGCTGTTCTGCGCTGTACACTGTTCTGTTCTTCCTTGTCAAATATTCCTCTCACTTTTGTCTGGATTTGTAGCAATAGCCTATGTTCATCTTTCCATGGAGGTCGCTCTGGAATAGTTGTCAGTGGAATACCAACTGAGGGAGATCGGTGGTTTCTCTGCAGAGTCGTTTGGCCTGGTAGATAAACTACTTCTTTTCAACCGCCCATAGCTAAGTTTTCAAATCGGTTCTTCATAGGGTGGCCTGGCAAGCTGAGGAACCTATCTGCTTGTATTAGTGTTTTTGTATCTCTGCATTCTCTCAGTGCTTGTGTCCTCCCCGTTTTCTCCATTGCTACTATGGGGGTTGATTTCATCCCTCCTGTGATGACTCTAAGTTATTTCAAATGTACTTGCACCATATTTCACAACAGACTTGACAGCTGATATTGGCAAAAGTAAATACAGCTTATTGATTGATGAGAGCAATGACATTTCTGAAACTAAGCTACTTGGAGTAGCTATTAGGTACTATTCAGAGAGCAGTTTGTGGTTACTTACTTAGATTTAGTTGAACTGAGTGACTTCAACGCGCAGACAATATGTAATGCGTTAAAAGATTGTTTAAACAAGAATGGACTTGAGTTGCAAAGACTAGTTGCACTCGGCACTGACAATGAATCTGTCATGATAGGTGTAAACAATAGAGTATATGCAAAATTAAAATCCGAAGTTCCTCATCTGATACTAATTAGGTGTGTATGTCATTCCCTTCAGCTGGCAGTGTCACAGGATGCAGCTGCTTGTCTGCCCAGGAACACAGAGTTCACGATTAGAGAAACATATAACTGGTTTTCTCACTCAAGTCTTCATTAAGCAAAATAAAGGGAGCTTTTGCTTCAATAAATGATGGACAACATCCGCTGAAGATTGTTCAATTAAGCCAGACACGATGGATGTCCATTCAATCTGCCATTGTCAGAATATTGCAGCAGTGGGTCGAGCTCAGAACTAATTTTGATGTAGCAAGACTCAACGAGAGCTGTTATACAGCAGAACTTCTACATTCTATGTTTAGCGACATGAAAAACTATGTGTATCTCATATTTCTCAAGCACATTCTCGGAGAAGTTCAAAGTGTGAATAAGAAATTTGAAGCAGATATACAGGATCCAACAAAACTACTCAGCGATCTTGTACAACACATTGATATATCAGTTCAAAGATTGCTATTCCTGGGGAAAAAATAACAGAACGTGATGCTATTCAAGATTATTTAGATCCTAATCCCAATGTAGGTTATGAGTTTGAGAAAGAAATAGCAGGCTACAAGTTTCCTGATGAGACAGAAATTCGTTGAAGGTGCATCCAGTTTTTTATAGAGCTGTTGACACAGCTGAGTTTACATACGCTCGATAACGTTCGAGTGTTGCAGTCCATGTCATGTAATATAGTGGAAGTGAATGTCTACAGCCAATGAAGCCCTGTATATTGGATCTTGCTAAAATGCCTGTAGAAGATGCAGCTACTCTCACCCGCATCGATTTCCAGTGGAGAAAACATCATCATATGCAGTGGACACAGACCTCTGACACACTTGGACTGTGGGCAGAAATAGCCTCATACAGGGATGCCACCGGTGAAAATCCTTTCCAAGATCTTACAGATTTAGCTTTAACTCTGCTCATTTTACCTCATCCTAATGCGGACGTGGAGCGTATTTTCAGTCAGAGGAGAGTTATAAAGTCAAAATTGCGGAACTGACTGAGCATCAAGAGTTTGACAGCTGTTTTGACTATTAGATATGGAATGAAAAGATATGGCAAATGCTGTCATGATTATAAACTACCTAAGGATATTCTACGAAAAATTTGATCACAGGAGGCATATGCATGTTTCTTTCAATCATCCTCCTCCTCATCATCATCGCAGGAGCAAACACATCAGGAAATAGCTACAGAAACTGAAGAGTTGTTTGACTGGGATTTGGCAGATCTGGAATAAACTTCATTCTACTACTGGCAACGCTGATCGCATTCTGGTATGAACCTAAGGCCTATCCACGTCAATATGCACGTGAATATGAAATTAGTGCTTCCATATATATAGTGGGTTGTGCTCAATATTTAAATTTCAAATCCTGAAACAACCAAATAATCAAACTTCATTCTAATATTCAGTGATAATAATAAATTATAATGTGCTACTTTATAACGTGTTGAATGAATACCTCCAGTGCTTGTTTTAGTGATTTCCCAATAAAATATTATTGCAATTTAGTGTTTTTTATTTGGCTCGAGAGTAGTTCTGATTGCGATTTGGCGGATCTAGAATAAACTTCATTGTAATATGAAGTGATAATAATAAATTATAATGTGCTACCTTGTTACATTTGTAATAAAAACCGTTGGTGCTGTTTGTTTGGTGCTTTGCAAACAACTTTGGTGCTTTTTGGTGCTTTTTTGGGTAGATTTTGGTGCTTTTTAATCAAAGGGAGATGGTAAAACTGTCTGAGGGAATCTTCTAGGACTGGTCTATTCCAGAAATCCTTAAAGCATTTAGCCTATCTGTTTCAATCAATCAATCATGCGCCATGCCGGAAAGCGTGGGCGGCCATGACTCGCCATTTCACTCGATCACCAGAGTCGTGGATCAGCTCAGTGTTCCTGTCTCGTCCATGCCATGTGGCCAGGCCATCCAGGTATTACTTCTCGGTCTTCCCCTTGGTCTGTTCCCTTCGTTCTTGCCAGTTGTCACCAAGTTCTTTAATCCATTTCTTCTCATAACATGTCCAAAAAATTTTGACTGTCTACGTCTAATTTCTCTAATCAATCTACGATTTTCATTTGTCTCTTGTAGTACTTGGTAATTGGTTTTTCTGTCTGTCTATGGTATTCTTTGCATTCTCCTCAGAAACCACATTTCTGGAGCCATCAAATGTTTTTCAGCTTGGCTGCTCATTGTCCAAGTCTCACATCCATACAAAAGAACAGGCTCTATGTATCCCCTCAACACTCTTTTTCTCGTTTCAGTTGACATCTTTTTATTGGACATGATCTTTATTGTCTTTATTGACAAATTGGACAGAGAAATCGAAATAAGATGTCAAAAAGCTAGTGCACTTACATATCAACTATCACCCTAACTGAAAAATCCAAATATACCCATGTCCGCAAAACGACATATAATAAACATCATATTCACACCAACCCTATTCTACCAATCTCAAACTTGGACTATCCAAATCATACTCTCGCAAAATCAACACCTGCGAGTTGAGATGCCTGAGGAGAGCTGCCAACTTAACAATCCAGACCGAGTAAGAAATGCTGTTATCAGACAAACGGCGGGATCAACACCTTGTGCCACATTTATTAAAAGACAGAAGATCAAGTGGTTTGGCCACATTAGAATGCAACACCAACAACTACCATCAATGGCCTTACATCAAATATCATCTGCGACGAGACCAAGAGGACGTCCAAGGAGAAAATGGATTGACGACATCAAAGACATTGTAGAATCACACAGAATGACACTATCCAGTGCCGCCCATCGGGCGCTGGAATGCAAATTATTCCTCCCCACGACGCTTGACGGCAGAAGTGGAAGATGATGATGATGATGATGATGATGATGATGATGATGATGATGATGATGATGATGATGATGATCTTTAATGTTAATGAGGACTTTCCCCATTTCCATTTATGATCTGTCCACTTGTTTAGTTATATTTCCTTCTATCTTCCTTGTGGTACTATAAAGGTCTCTGAGGGTTCCCTTCGATGCTGCTTCTTCTTCTGTTTCTCTTCCTAGAATACATTATATTGTCTTTTATCCGCAATTACCCGTTTCTTAACTTATTTTCTAGCGTCTGTGTATTTTTCTTTAGTTTTGACTTCGTATCGTTGGTTTTGCTATTATTTGAATCTGATTTGTTGCTATTCCTGTCTTCTATTTTAAAGGCTTTCCTGCGTTATCTGGTATCCTTGCTATATGTGTTTATTTCTGTTTCCCAATGACTTCTAAACATGATCGATCAGCTTCAAATGGTTTTAGTCCGAGTAACGAGTTTCTCCTATCTTGGGCATGTAATAACACATGAAACACATGATTGCAGAAGTGAAATAGAAGTCAGAAAGAGAATAGGAATGGCTAAAAATACCTTCAACCGCATGAAATCAGTATCAAAATCTAGAGAGATCAACAACGCATTAAAAATGTGAATAGTCAAATGTTATATATATATATATATTCAACACTATTGTGGGGGTGGCGGAAGCCTAGACAATGAACAAGCAATTAGAAAGTCAAATAGAGGCCCTGGAGATGTGGATATACAATAGAATATGTCGTATTTTATGGGGAAGAGAACAATGAAATACAGAGATTCTAGAAAAACTGGGGATGCAAAGAGAGTTGATGAAAGAAATAAAAAAAAAGAGGCAAGGTAAATATTTCGGCCACGTTAATAGACACAACATTCTTATAAAAACCATAGTGATGGGTAAGGATGAAGGCAAGCGAGCAAGAGGTAGACAATATTACAAGTGGGAAGATAACACGAAGAGATGGAATAATAGCAATCTGCAGGCTTGTCCATGGGACACATTTTTCAATCCCATTCCCATCCCATCCCACGGTCATTTTGCCTGTCCCATTCCATGGGATTCCCATGATAATACTAATATGGAATACAGTTCAAATAAAATTATGAATTTTATGTAAGTTTATGGTTAGTGTCCACTAAATAGGACTACATGTACAAAGAGACATGTAAAACAACAGAATTTATTAATTTTAACATTCAAGAGTATTTTATTAAAACAAAGTTTAATCTAAATATGACAATTCAGTGTCATTCTGACACTCTCATTCTGTTTCAGAGTCACTCTGCTCATTCAGCACATTATCAATTTCCTGCTGATCGACTGTTTCTAATAATTCAGTTAATCCCTGAACCATTTCCACAATTTTCATCTTACATGCAAATTTGATATACACAGAGTTTATAACGAGAGCTGGTAACATCTGTTTTCGTAACTTACTCAACAACAATCCAGCTGCACTAAATAAGTGCTGTACTGCCGCTGAGGACACTGGCATTGCCAAAACAATTTTCGCACTTGCTGGTTAGCAGTGGAAACCTATGTTCATTTTTCCAATAATTTAATGGTTGTGAAGTTGGTTGCCGTAATTTTTGAAACATGTTGATTTCATCTTCAAGGCATTTGTTTCTGGGGTCATCAAATTTAAGTGTTTTGTTTAGTGGAGGATCACAAAATAAGTCAAAATCACTTTTCGGCTTTTGTTCTACAACTCCTGCTACTTCACACACAGCAGATGATTCAGAAGAAAGATTTAAATCTTTGATGAATGAAATAACAGTTCGAACAACAGACTTAGAAAAAGTGATCCGATCATTGGCCCATTTATTGGTGTCCACATTCGCTTTCTTCTTAGTAACAACTGACTTAACCATGTCTTCTATTTTGGCTTTGATGTCAACTCCAGTAAGGAATGCTGCAGTAACTGCCAAAGAACTGCCGCAATATGGCCAAAGTTTTTCTCCAATAATTTTCTGAATGTTCTGACAATATTTCTTAACCATGCTGCTGGAAGTTTCTTCGTCAATATCAACAATAACTTTGCACAACTGATAGTCTAGGAGGAAGTATAACAGCAAAATTAAATGAGACGTAGTACCATCAATTTCTAGTTTGTCAAAACAGTTTTGAATTTCTCATGTTTGTACAGCATTCCTTTAATTTGAACAATATTCGGAATATGGTTTAAGAATTCTTCATCATCTTCATTAAAGTAATGCGAGTAATTTTTTTTTAAAATGGGTATTGAAACGTTGGTAATATAATCGCATGCACGCATTTATTAATTTATCCGGTGTCCCACAACGAAATAAAGAATTGATACAAGTACATAAAGAAAAAGGAAGGATAAAAGGCTTTAAAAAGGTTTTAAAAAAGTTGCTATGACATGGCTGCTGTCCCATGTGTCCCATGGGAAATACAAATGTTTGCTTTCCCGTCCCAATCCATCTCATGGGACTTTTCCCATGGGATTCCCATGGAAATCCCATTCCCACGGACAAGCCTGGCAATCTGACAGAATGTACAGCCTGGGCGCAGAGACAGACAGTGTTGGAGATCCATTGCAGCCAACCTTTATTTTGGAGACGGCACCTTATTGATTGAGTCTGTGACAGAAATCTTCCGTAATCACTTCGTCAGATACTTATTTTAGACTGTTGACATAAATTGTTTATTACTTTCTTAATTTATTAGATATCACAGATTCATTGATTTCTGTTTTATAAGATGCTATGTATCTCTTCAATTTCATCTTAATTTTACTTTTTAGCAGATACATTATGCAATCTTTTATTTGGACATACACTTACGCAAATGACATATTGATTCACTGCGCCAATAATGCCATCTTCATTCATTATCCCTTGTCCATGTTCCCACATGATCTCTTAAATTCCCGTGTTATCCGATCCTATCTTGGCATTCAGGTTACTCAGCAAAATCTTGATATTTCAATTTCTTTGATTACCCATAATTCGGTGGAGTTTCGCGTAAAATCCCTCCTAATAAATTCATAATTGTTATTATTGGACGCGCAACGTTCGGTTACATTCTATTGTGAAGCTCCAAGTAACATTTTCCCACAGGAAGAGGTTCTAACATGCGAACCACAAATTGAAGAACCTACATTTGAAGAAATCCTTTATGTAATCACACGACTTAAAAACAATAAAGCAACTGGGACTGATGGAATTGCTGCTGAATTTATAAAGGCAGGTGGCCATGCATTACATCTAAAGCTATACGAACTAATAATAAAAATCTGGAGGACAGAAGAATTACCCCATGACTGGAAAGAGTCATTATTGATACCTATCTTTAAGAAATGAGACAAGTTCCAATGTGGAAATTATAGAGGAATATCACTACTGTCCACAAGCTATAAGATACTATCCGCAGTATTACTAAATAGACTAAAACCATATTCAGAAGACATATTAGGTGACTACCAGGCGGGTTTTAGACAAAACAGATCAACAATAGATCAGATATTTATCTTACGACAAATAGCCGAGAAACATTGGGAATATAAAAGAGATCTCCATAACATTTTTATGGATTTTAAAAAGGCTTATGATAGTGTCCATAGGAATAGTCTATGGAATGCTATGCAGGAATTTGGAATACCAAGGAAGTTAATCAACATGACCAGACTATGCATGGAAGATACTTATAATATAGTAACATATAAAGGCAGGAAATCAGACCCCTTCCAAATAACATCTGGCTTGAAACAGGGTGATGCACTATCGCCGCTACTCTTCAATCTGGCTCTAGAGAAAGTTGTAAGGAAGATAAAGGAGGAATGTGATATTGGAGGAACATCCAAGCTGCTTGGTTATGCAGATGATATAGATATTATAGGGCAAAGTGAACAAAAGACATTGAAAATATTGACTCACTTAAAGGAAAAAGCCCAACAGATGGGGCTGGTTATCAACCAAGATAAGACAGAATATATGGTAATTTCAAGAGACGGAATGGCTAAAAACTCTGGCCACATACAAATAGATAATATGACCATTAAAAGAACGGAAACATACAAATACCTGGGTACAATCTTCAACTGCTCCAACATCATAAGGGAAGAAATACAAACTAGAATCAACTCTGGAAATAAGATATACTATGCACTACAACATCTACCAAAATCAAAGGTGCTATCTCGTAACACCAAAATCACAATATACAAAACACTGATCAGACCAGTTGTGCTGTATGGCTCTGAAACCTGGAGTACAACGAAAGGAGACGAAGCCTTGTTACAAACCTTTGAGAACAAAATTTTAAGACGCATCTTTGGACCCATTAGGGATACACAAAGTAGAGAGTGGAAAAGAAGAAGTAACAAAGATATTTATGATCTGTTTAAGTCCCCGCTAATCACTGGTATCATGAAGGCTAATAGACTACAATGGCTGGGGCATATAGAAAGAATGGAAGATAATAGGGAAACAAAACTCGCTTACACCCAAGAAATAAATGACCGTAGACCCCGAGGTAGACCAAGAAGACGTGGAGAGATAATACATGTACAGACCTACAAGCACTTGGAATCAACGACTGGCAAGAGAAGGTCCATCAGAGAGACGAATGGAGACGGATTGTATTTGCAGCAAAGAACCTCAATGGCTCGGAAAGCTGAAGAAGAAGAAGAAGAAGAAGAAGAAGTTCTACATGTTGCAGTTTTTCTTCAAGCTCGCTGGGACAATGAGGTGACATGATTGGCCGACTTCATTACCTTTCTTTGAACCCACTAACCCGAGGATGATGATGAGTAGTTTACTAACTTCACCTTCATGACATACAGATGATTTGTCATCCGCACTTGCTTGTGGCTACGTGTGAACTTCCGAAACTAACATTAGTTAATTTAATATACAAGTCTACAACACATGTTTACGGCGCACAAGAATTCATTTTGACGTTTGACAGGGCTTGTCAAAACTAAATCTCTGGTGATGTCACTTCCTTCCTGCTATTTCCTTATTGAAGATTTAAACGGATTATAAGACTGAATCCACATATTTCCTTGGTGGGTTTGAGGTAGGGGAATGGCGAGGAGGAAAAATATATGCAATTCGAGGTTTCAATAACGGGAGATCGAAAACCTTGCCATCTTCTTGACCCATAAACAACTCCGACCGGATCCTAATTCTGCCGTAAGCAGTTGACTGCAGTTTACATATATACACTTCTATTTCTTATAGTCCATGCCATGTGGTGTTGGTTATCATGTCCACCCACATGTCTTTTACACTGTCAATTGTTTCTGATATAAATCAAGAAGAAGCGATGTAAAGGCAAGAAGTCCGACGTTACTGCGCTGGTTTTGCTCCACATGCCCAGTCTCTTTCCGCAGAACGGAGTGCCGAAAGTGTGGCACGGGGCACAAAGTCTGTAGCTCCAGCGACAACCCCTGGAGTCTCAGAAACATTGCACCCATGAACCGAATTGTTAGTTGCGAAAACGAACCACGACCTTCTGCGAGCGAAGCAGGTGAGTCGACAACCCCGCCACAGAAACTCCAAATATTCGATACAGTTCCTTCGCGCGATGATAATTTTTTCTCTTAGTCTTCTCCTGTGTCTGCTTCCAACCAGCGTTCCAGTTGTCACCGTTCTTCAGCTTCCCCTTATCCTGATGTGTAACAAACATTACAAATTGTCTTCTCCTGATGTGTAACAAACATTACAAATTGTCTTCTCCTGATGTGTAACAAACATTACAAATTGTCTTCTCCTGATGTGTAACAAACATTACAAATTGTCTTCTCCTGATGTGTAACAAACATTACAAATTGTCTTATCCTGATGTGTAAGAAACAATACAAATTGTCTTCTCCTGATGTGTAATAAACATTACAAATTGTCTTCTCCTGATGTGTAACAAACATTACAAATTGTCTTCTCCTGATGTGTAACAAACATTACAAATTGTATTCTCCTGATGTGTAACATACATTACAAATTGTCTTATCCTGATGTGTAAGAAACAATACAAATTGTCTTCTCCTGATGTGTAAGAAACAATACAAATTGTCTTCTCCTGATGTGTAACAAACATTACAAATTGTCTTATCCTGATGTGTAAGAAACAATACAAATTGTCTTCTCCTGATGTGTAATAAACAATACAAATTGTCTTATCCTGATGTGTAACAAACAATACAAATTGTCTTCTCCTGATGTGTAACAAACAATACAAATTGTCTTCTCCTGATGTGTAACTGTCGTGTTTTCCTTTATAGTGTCGTCCCTGGAGTGAAGGGAATCAACACCCACATTATTTTTAACCCCATATCATTTATCTGGAGAATCCACTAGATTCCGTCCACAACACTCCGTCAGTCACTGGATACCTCTTTCTCTCTCCCCCCTCTCACCACTGGACCTTGCCCCCTCTCACACTTCCCCAAAACAACATACTAAACAACTCTAGGTTCTAAAAATTAATAACACATTAATGTAATGAAGAAAAGTGTATGTATGTGAGAAGTGTATGTGTAGAATGTATGTCGTATACTCTAGTGTGTCTGCAGAATCAGACCGAACAGCTCAGGAGCAAAGTCTGATCATCCTGGTAAGGACCACACAACATCATCTTAGTTTAGCACAAAATGACCTCACCAAAACGGTGTGTCCCTCCTGCTAGATGTTGATTTCCTCCAGTAGCTTTTTGATAACCCCGATACCTGGTCACCAATCACGGATATAGTCCGATACTTATCCTGAATCGATCATACACAATGTTACCAAATGTCCTTAAAGTTCTGAGACTTAACAATCCTTGCATCGTGAAAACACGGAACATTGTCCCTTGTAGTAACATGGTTCATGTCTAAATGTCCTAGAGTTTCACCATTACACAGTTATTGTTTACAGTCCCACAGGAATCTAATAATTTAGTAAAAACGCCAGGTTCATTGTTCCTGTTTCCTAGATAATCACTATTGTTCTTTCTACATAGATAATCACTATTGTTCTTTCTACATAGCTAATAACTATTGTTCTTGTTCCATGTGGTATAGAAAATAATCTCACTATTGTTCTTGTTCCATGTGGTATGGAAAATAATCTCACTATTGTTCTTGTTCCAAGTGGTATGGAAAATAATCTCACTATCAACTTCCGTGATCCTTATCACTAAGAAGTCTTCTGCCGGATACTTATATGTTTCGGCTCAACAAAGTCCTGTTCCTTCAGACCCTTTTTGTCATGGGCCCAGTGCAAAAGCCGCTAAATAAATCTTCCCGCACTAATTTATCCATGATCTGAAATAGTGATGTTTCAGCTTGTTTTCTTCATAACGTGAGGGGAACCTGTGAAATAGAGAACACACCAGGTGAGAGCAACCGTATACTGACCCCCTTTGGATGAGTGTAGGCCGACGGCCTCACTCAGATATATAACAGTGAACCAAACTCTGTCATGGGGCAGAGGTGCTCAAAACATCGGTCTGAGTTAGGGTAAGACAAGGAAAGACCAAATGTAAAGTTTAAAACCCCAGTAGAACCCCACCATTGGACATTTCCCCTATCCCCCAACCATCCTCAATCTTTCTACATATAATCCCACTTCACTATTCCCAACCAGCTGAGCTAATTGACCTCTCATACTAGTTAGTTTTAACAATGCGATTGCCTACTGTCGCCGACACTCCTTGAATACCTAACCACAAAGCAACAACATTATGTTCAAGTACTAAACTCTATCTATCACTAGACTGTTCTACATTATTTACAACTAAATACTATCTAGTGAATACCTTATGAAAACTCAGCTCTATCCTGGATCGAATCTACACTTTGCCATGAAAGACACATGTTCCTCAACGTTAATTGATACAGAACACAATAGATTCTTTTCTATATTAGAACAGAGCTAATCAAACACTTCAGCCTAGGTCAACTCGATTGTTCACACTAGCGGCAACAAGTTATGTTTTCATACAATCGGTGATTGTCCGAGTGACGTCATTCGATGTCAACAACAGGTGGCCCCAGCGGCAGACAATCTGTTCCCAACTTCACAAGAATAGTTGTCCCCCCCCCTTCTACAACTGACGCAACAGTCTTTTCCTCTCGAACGACGACACATCAAACAATGCCGACAAATTTCCCGTTTCCTAGGGAAATCTCAAAGACTGGTAGTTTCGTTTGATCCGACGTGTTTCACCACTAGTAACAAACAATTGCAGCTGTGAATACCGACTGTCTTTGTTAGTCTATCATCTTATCGTTAACTACAGTGGTCCCGTGACAGTGACAAACATTACATATTGTCTTATCCTGATGTGTAAGAAATAATACAAATTGTCTTCTCCTGATGTGTAAGAAACAATACAAATTGTCTTCTCCTGATGTGTAACAAACATTACAAATTGTCTTATCCTGATGTGTAAGAAACAATACAAATTGTCTTCTCCTGATGTGTAACAAACATTACAAATGGTCTTCTACTGATGTGTAACAAACAATACAAATTGTCTTCTCCTGATGTGTAACAAACATTACAAATTGTCTTATCCTGATGTGTAAGAAACAATACAAATTGTCTTCTCCTGATGGTAACAAACATTACAAATGGTCTTCTACTGATGTATAACAAACATTACAAATTGCCTTATCCTGATGTGTAACAAACAGTACAAATTGTCTTCTCCTGATGCGAGTAACCAGTTCTCTCCTGAGTTAACCAATTTCTACTATATCTTCACTAACTTCCAAAGTATTCTCACAACTCTTCTAGAAAACCTCATCTCTGCAGCTTCCACATAATTCCTCACTAATACGTTGATTGTCCGTGATTCACTTCTGAACATCACAATTGACTTAATACGCTGTTAAGAACTCTCTAATGTATGTATGAATGAAATAGTGTATCCGAGTGGAGAGATCAGAAGTGCAGAATGCAGACTGTCAGACAGACCTGCGTGCCAAGTTCTTAATCCTTTGAAAATCAAGTTTGTTCTTTTCTTCGTTTGTTCGTGATTTCCCTTCCCCACCTCGACTGCCACAGATATGCTGCAGAGAATATTCTTCACCTTGTGAACTGCTGATTTGGCCTGGGCTATTTGATGCGTGACTTCTCTAATTCATGGCAGGCAAAAGTTGGCAAAGATGATAGCGAACTGCCCTGTAAGGTCATGAGCACTGTGGGCCACCGATTCGAAACCCGGGCTTGTCGCATGCGAAAGTGAGAGAAGGACTGGCCACCTATTCCTCCGTGTATTCAGGCCGACACAACGCGATGGCGACTTCACATCAGATACCCATAGCACAAAACTGCCAAGAGACCATTTCTCTAATACGACATCTGCCATGTGCTGATATCAAATCAGTCGCATAGAGTGACTGGCTTTAGACTAGCTTCGTGTATTTTGATGTTGTGTCAGAGAAACCTGTTATTCTTGTAATTCTGTTTTTCAGACTAAGGCGTGTTTTAACTTTCTGCTAAATGTAAGATAGTTTAGAAACACAGATACAGACGAACTCTATCAAGGAAAGAAGAAACAAAAGAAACAAGAATACGGGATCGGAAAATTAAGTAGGTAAACACAAAAAGTAGGCAAAGTAATGTGATGAACAAAATAAAAAAGGCTAAAGTAATCTGATGAACTCAAAAACACAGCTAAGATAATCTGATAAACTAAATTTAAAAAAAAAAACTTTCATAAAGGAATCTAGTGAACACACAAATTAGGCTAGTCTTTGTATTCATTGGATTACTTTTGAGACTCCCCCCCCAATAAATTAAGCTTTTTTTTATTCTTGTGTGTGTGTGTGTGTGTGTGTGTGTGTGTGTGTGTGTGTGTGTGTGCGTGCGCGTGTGTCTTTAGTTTGTATTTTAAAAATTGTATTGTTTGTCCTGTTCGTTGACAAACAAAATTGGAAACGTTTGCCTTTATTTTTGTGTGTTGTTCCTGTAGTCCAGCCGCCTAGTCATATATCATCATCATCAAGTGCCATGCCAGCTCGCGTAGGCATTAATGTCTCTCCATATATCTCGATCTTTGGTGTTCTAGATCAACTCTGCTGCTGATATTCCTCCATGCCACCGTCTCAAACCATCCAACATGATTTCTCGTGGCCGGCCTCTACCTCTGTTCTCCTCAATGTTTCCAGTCATCGCGATGTTCTCCAATGACTCTCTTCTCATCACATGACCAAAGAAAGCTGTTTGTCTCATTCTTATTGTTGTATATAATGTATATATATATATATATATATATATATATATATATATATATATATAGTGTTTTATGACGACTCATATTCAAGATATGTTCGCCAGATATGTCTGTACGCGTGGCAGCAGCGTCATGACTTCCGGTTATCTTCTAGATCTTTGCCTAACTTACAGAAATGAACACGAGCCAACATTTGTCTACGAACTTGTGCAGGGGAATGTGAGGAACCTGAAACTTACTATAACTGTTATTAGAGACATCTACGCCGAGGTGTGAGTACATGCGAGAAAAAAAGAAGAAGTAGAAACATCATTATCATCATCACGTTAGCCAGATGGAAGAATAGTGTTGATGTCATCTGTTCACGTGACGCCACTGTCCCTGTTGTCAGCAACCATCTGAGTTCAATCCAAGCCTGTGCCCCTATGTAATCACAGTATGCTGTGATGTAACCAACTCAACCTAAGCCTGTGCCCCTATGTAATCACAGTATGCCGTGATGTAACCATCTCAGCCTAAGTCTGTGCCCCTATGTAATCACAGTATGCCGTGATGTAACCAACTCAACCTAAGCCTGTGCCCCTATGTCCCCACAGTAAGCTGTGATGTAACCATCTCAACCTAAGTCTGTGCCCCTATGTAATCACAGTATGCTGTGATGTAACCAACTCAACCTAAGCCTGTGCCCCTATGTCCCCACAGTATGCCGTGATGTAACCATCTCAGCCTAAGTCTGTGCCCCTATGTAATCACAGTATGCCGTGATGTAACCAACTCAACCTAAGCCTGTGCCCCTATGTCCCCACAGTAAGCTGTGATGTAATCAACTCAATCTAGGACTGTACCCCTATGTAATCACAGTATGCCGTGATGTAATCAACTCAACCTAAGTCTGTGCCCCTGTGTCCCCACAGTATGCCGTGATGTAATCAACTCAACTTTAAGGCCTGTGCCCTCGTATTGTAGATGACGTAATCAACTCAATAGAAGTCTAAGTTCAGATATGTTTGCACATTTGCTTGTAATTATTTCTATGAGGTCTTTCTAATATGTTTTCCTGGATTTTCAACATCCAGTAATTTCCATCTTCGTTATTTATAATAATCAAACAAACACAGCATAACATTAACCCGAAAAGTACACATTTAAAGAAAACACCACATTGATAGTATTACATAACTAGTTTATTTGCTATCATTCAACTGGGAGCGAGAGTATGTCAGAATTTTTGAAGCTGGCTGGTACTTAGTCTAGTAGCCTAGGGATGAAAGATTAAGAAGCGATAAGCATACATAGTAACTATTTATGATAATATATATCGTATAGTTAACATGATCATATAATTGATTAGGACAGAAATGTGAATGTAATATTATACATAAAATACAATGCTGACTAATGCAGACTCAGCAACATGTGAGGTACAACTACATTTCTGAAGTCTGTAGGTTTTTGTATTTTATGTACGTTTTCGTGTAAAACAGTGAGAGAGGGAGAGAGGGGGCGGGGAGTGGAGGAGAAAGAGGGAAAGGGAGAAAGAGAGAGGAGGAGGAGAGAGATAAAAAGTGGGAGAGAGCAAAAGAGAGAGAGAGAGGAGATGGAAAAAGAGAGAAAAAAGACACGGCGAGAGGGAGAGAAAAAAAAGAAATGGAAAGAGTAAGAGAGAAAGAGAGAGAGGCAGAGGGAGAAAGAGAGAGGGAGGGAGAAAGAAAGAGAAGGAGGGAGAAAGAAATAAGAGAGAGAGGGAGAAAGGGAGAGCAAGGAGAGAGGGAGAAAGATAGAAGGGGAGACACAGACAGACAGACAGACAGACAGATAGATAGATATATAGATAGATAGATAGATAGATAGATAGATAGAAAGATAGATAGATAGATAGATAGATAGATAGATAGATAGATAGATAGATAGATAGATAGATAGAAGTCTCCGTGGCGAAGTAGTCAAGCCGTTTAACTCGGGCTCCGAAGGTTGTGGCTTCGAATTCGGACCGCGTCCTTCGGTTCACGAGTGAAACATTTCGGAGACTCCTGTGGGTCGCTGCTAGAGCTACGGAGTTCGTGCTTTGTGCGACGCTTTCCGCGCTGCGGAAAGAGACCGAGCCATATGGGATAAAACCCGGTGCTATGAAGCCGACCATGTCAACTTTTTGGCGACTTTTAAGCGACTTTAGATAAATAGATAGAGCGAGGCACAAGAGAGAGAATGAGATAGATAGACAGAGCGAGGCACAAGAGAGAGAATGAGATAGATAGATAGATAGATAGAGAGAGAGAGAGAGAGAGAGAGAGAGAGAGAGAGAGAGAGAGAGAGATTAATCACACTTTTATGTTCCGAAACAGCCAAAGGGAGACACCACTGTCGGTGTTATTGCTGCTGCTGCTGCTGTTGTTATCATTTGTTGTCCAGTTGTTTAAACGGTTCATTAAGTCTTTGTCTGTCTTCCTGTTCTATGGACTATTTCCCCGCAAAATACTCTATTCAATATCTGCTGTTGCCCTGCTTCATACAGTTCCTTTTTTTTTTCTTTTATTTTCTTTTCCTTTCTGGGTTGGCGTGGGGTGTTTTCGGGAGATGGGGAAGAGAGTTCCTTGCAGTCTTGTAGGGTGAACCCGTAACACCTACTGCTGTGACTACCTCAACGTTTCTTTTCAGCTTTATCACAATATCAACATTCATATTCTTCTAGAAAACCAAGATACACATACTGACATACATACACATAAAAATAAACAAATGTATACTGTTAGACAAACCCATATGCTGATAGACATACACATACTGATAACATACTGATATACATATGTATACTTACGGACATACACATATTGATACATACATACTAATAGACATACACATACTGATAGACAGACACATACTGACAGACATATGTATACTGATACGCATATGTATACTGATAGATTTATGTACACTTATAGATATATGTATACTGATAGTCATATGTATACTGATAGTCATATGTATACTGATGGATATATGTATACTGATAGACATATGTATACTGATATATATATGTATACTGATAGACATATGTATACTGTTAGACATACACATACTGATAGACATCTGTATACAGATAGACATACACATGCTGGCATACATTTATTGATTAGCTTAGGCATATACTGTTTTCACAGCTTACCGTATCCGCCATAACCTCCTTTGCCACCGACAGCGACAGGGATAACTACAGCGCCTCCCTTTCCGTATCCACCTCCATAACCACCTCCATAACCACCTCCATAACCACCTCCATAGCCACCTCCATAACCACCGCCATAACCTCCAGCAACTACAACAGGTTGGATAACAGAGAGTGCAACGCCTCGTCCTTTACCGTAACCACCGTACCCACCTCCATAACCACCTCCATAACCACCTCCATAACCTCCTCCATAACCACCTCCATATCCGCCTACAACATTGATGAGACCAAGGCCTAGGCCTCCATAACCGGAGCCTTGAACTGTCAATACAGCGGCGGCGATGAAAGCAACTACAAGGACTGTCTTGTACATGATCTGTGGGCGGAGACAGAAAACATCTCGGTTAGTTTAGCTAACATTTGTTACAGCAAGTTAAAGTAAAGGGAATCTTCCTAACCTATGACACGTATTTAGAATAAGATGCTTGACCCATATCTTTAGACCTATCGTCTGACGATGTAGTTAAACCGCGCTTGATCGTCTTTACTGCCCAGCCAATTATTGGTACCCATTTCTGCTGGGACGTCAAACTACTACTACCACTACTACTACTACTACTGCTACTACTACTACTACTACTACTACTACTACTACTACTACTACTACTACTACTACTACTACTGCTACTACTACTACTACTACTGCTACTACTGCTACTACTGCTACTACTACTACTACTACTACTACTACTACTACTACTACTACTACTACTACTACTACTACTACTACTACTACTACTACTACTACTACTGCTACTACTACTACTAGTACTACAGTTACCAGATTCACGTGGAAGCCAAACATAGAAAACATTAAACTAAGAGCAACACAAAGACTCGCCATAATGGAAAAAAAAAAAAAAAAAAAACTGCGTGAAACGTCTTGGGAAGCCAACACAAAAATATTAGAGCAAGTGTACACTGGATCAGTCAGGGCCGTCATGAATACGCAAGGCAACATCAGCGAACTCGTTCGTGGAAAAACTGGACAAAGTTCAAAATATGGGACTGATAATACTCTTGGGACAACAAGAAGAACCCATATTACAGAACTAAAAAAAAAGTGCAGACCTGCCGCCCTTGGAATTTCGCAGTTTAAGACACTGTCTTAATTAGAAAAGCTCAAAGGCTTCAGATTCATCCGCTACATCAACAGGTCAGCATTGCCATGATAACGCCCCAGCGGAAACTCAGAGATGTATTCCATAATGGCAAGACATATCTGCACTAACTTCAGAGCTGAAGCATCAGCCCTTCTTACAGCTGTACAGACGATAGTATTAGAGAAAGATTCACACACACGTAAACACACACACACACACACACACACACACACACACACACACACACACACACATCCACACACACGCACACAAACACGCATGCACACATACACACATACACACACAGTTTTCAATGACTCAGAATCAATCCTCCGAGCCATTTCAAGCCCCAAACAGGACATCATCCGCAAAATAAAAGCATTCTGATGCTGTCTGCGTGAACATAATTACTCCTACAGTGAATTCCACTCGTTTTTGTATTGTTGGAAATAAAAAGGCAGCCAAACTGGAAAAGGCTGGAGGAAATCTAGAGTAACCCTGCCCATCGCAGAGCTATACACAGGCAAGAGAGCTTTTAAAACACTATATGAGAACTATTTGGAGTGGCGAAAATACAGACCAGAACATGTCAACACGAAAGAACGTGGCAGAAATGCACAGGCCAAAATCTTCAGACTCAGAACACAACTCTACCGAATAGATATCACTGACTATCTCTGGAGGATGTGGAGCACCCAGAAAACCCCAATGCATGTCCTACAAGACTGCATGTTTTCGCGAACTGAAAGAGGAAAACTGGCTGATAGGAACGACTTTGTGAGACAAGTCCATCTACGTGAAGAACACACCAAATACCAAAACCGCCACTGCCTTGTGGAAGTTTTGTAAGAACAAAGGCTAGAATAACAAAGCTCGGCAGAAAATGTGAGGATACAGAGCCCACAAGCCCGGGACGGCAGTCTGTCCTTGGGAGGAGGATTCCAGAAAAGAAACCTCAACCGCAGAAGTTAGAAGATGTTGGTCTAAGTTGCACGGTGCAAGAAAGAAAGGACTACTACTACTACTACTACTCCTACTACTACTACTACTACTACTACTACTACTACTACTACTACTACTACTACTACTACTACTACTACTACTACTACTACTACTACTACTACTACTACTACTACTACTACTACTACTACTACTACTACTACTACTACTACTACTACTACTACTACTACTACTACTACTACTACTACTACTACTACTACTACTACTACTACTACTACTACTACTACTACTACTACTACTACTACTACTACTACTACTACTACTACTACTACTACTACTACTACTACTACTACTACTACTACTACTACTACTACTACTACTACTACTACTACTACTACTACTACTACTACTACTACTACTACTACTACTACTACTACTACTACTACTACTACTACTACTACTACTACTACTACTACTACTACTACTACTACTACTACTACTACTACTACTACTACTACTACTACTACTACTACTACTACTACTACTACTACTACTACTACTACTACTACTACTACTACTACTACTACTACTACTACTACTACTACTACTACTACTACTACTACTACTACTACTACTACTACTACTACTACTACTACTACTACTACTACTACTACTACTACTACTACTACTACTACTACTACTACTACTACTACTACTACTACTACTACTACTACTACTACTACTACTACTACTACTACTACTACTACTACTACTACTACTACTACTACTACTACTACTACTACTACTACTACTACTACTACTACTACTACTACTACTACTACTACTACTACTACTACTACTACTACTACTACTACTACTACTACTACTACTACTACTACTACTACTACTACTACTACTACTACTACTACTACTACTACTACTACTACTACTACTACTACTACTACTACTACTACTACTACTACTACTACTACTACTACTACTACTACTACTACTACTACTACTACTACTACTACTACTACTACTACTACTACTACTACTACTACTACTACTACTACTACTACTACTACTACTACTACTACTACTACTACTACTACTACTACTACTACTACTACTACTACTACTACTACTACTACTACTACTACTACTACTACTACT